>CM062651.1:64247852-64847852 GCA_031772095.1 Zeugodacus tau | reverse complement strand
CAAGACAAGTTGTAAATTTGGCCAACAGGTACACCCACCGGACAGCCCACAATCAACGTAACAAGGAAATAACAACTTGCAACCGTTTTCGCACATGTTGCACATTAGTAATTGCCTACAACTTCGGCTACCCAAACGAAACACCGAAATGTAATCGAGCGCATAATTTCACAATTAGGCAGCGAGCAAATTAACCCACAAAAGCTGGAAAGATTAACTCTGAAAAATAAAACAATGCACAACGAAAAGTGGACTGGCAATCACAACTTGCCACAAAAAGTATAAACGAAACAAAGCAATAATACTTTACAAGCATTTATAACGGTTTTTGGTGGCTATTTAATCGGTCAATTACAATCATAACATTTACTTGCAACATGCAACTGGCAACCTGGCAACTGGCCTTTTGTACTAGGCTTGTCCCTAGCGCATAAGCGGACGCCAGCAAATCGCATTAAAAAACACAAAGCGAATTTGGAGCGATCGCAAGTGCAGCATTTATGGAAATTATCAGCATTGAATTTGGCAAATGTATGCATGAAAATATGCTAAGGCCTGCATAGACCGCGACCAAGACCATATGAGCTCACATGTGATAAAGCCATGAGCGCAATCATGAATATGAATATGTTTTGATTTTCGGTATTTCTGTTTTTTTGTCTTACAAAATTAATGCAGCATATAAAATTTTATAAATTACTTGCCATTTGATCCCAGCAACCAAAGCAGCCGCGCAGTTTTCAGTTGAAATCAAGGTGGAGCACAGTCGTAGAATTGTTGGCTAATCGCTGCTTTAGCATCAATGCTTACAGGAACACGGAACGAGTGCGCTGAGACACTGTGATTAAGACTGAAATGAGTAGAACGAAAAGTTTGCATGTGAAATATGATTAAAATAGAATAAGTAGTAATGTGTTCTTATATTATTGGAGGTTATTTCATAAGAATATCATAGTTTTGTATACCTAACTGTTGTTTTGTAGCACCTAAAACTAATACTGATACATATAGGTTATATAACCAAGGTGTATCAAGGTGGTAATCTGGTAACGGATGTCCAGAGCATACTGGGATTATGAAGGGAACACTTCTCCAACCTGCTGAATGCCAGGTGATGGCGAACCCGATTCTCAATCGATAACGATGGAACAGATGTTACATTACTCCACCATGAAGAAATCCGAATAGTAATTACCCACTTGAATAACAACAAAGCGGCGAAGAACTGATAAGGTGCATGCATCAGCTTCTTTGCAGAATATGGTCAGAAGAAAGCTTGCCTGACGATTGGAATCTCAGTGTGCTCTGCTCAATCCACAAAAAGGGAGTACCCTCAATCTGCGCCAATTACCATGGGATATCGCCTATAAAGTTCTATCAAGCGTACAGTGTGAAAGACTAAAGCCGACCGTCAACAAATAGATTGGACCTTATCAGTGTGGCAATCCAGCCACGAAATCCATGCTACTAGGTGCTACTTTGGACTGAATAGGCAATTGAAAAGTAAAATCCTGTCTTGACGAACCAAAATCAAACTCTACCAGTCGATTATCATTCCTGACCTGATTTATGGTGCAGAGCGTGGACGAAGTCAACATATGATGAGACCACACTAGTGGTTTTCAAGAGGAAAATTTTGCGAACGATTTATGGTCCTCAGAAAGTTGGCCGCAGATACAAGTTATACGACGACATTGACCCAGTTCAGCGAATAAAAAGTTGAAGCTACTAAGAATAATTAAGGGCTAGCGAGAACAGGTGAGAAATTATGGAATCCACTAAGTGCTCTTTAGAACCGGAAAACTTTAAAACTGAGTGAGATCCAGGAAGAATTAGTGGTGAAAGTCCGAATGTTGAAACCCAGTGAGAATCGAAAAGAGACTTTGCAACCGTTAAGTTCCAGGGCCAGCCGATGGAAGCCAGATAACTCCGCTTAGAGTCAGTGAGAAACGGAGAGAGCAATTACGGTTAAAAGAAAGTCGGTTTGAGCTAGTGAAAGTCATTAAGAGCAACGTAGAGATGGGAAAACAATTTCAATAAGTTCTGTGGGAGAGCCCATAAGAATTTAACTAGTCAATGAGAACCTTTAACATCACTGGAGAGACAGAAAATTGTGAAAGTACTCTCAATAAGTCCATTGAACCAGTCCGGAGAGAACGATGCCCAAATTCGAAGGAAGTGGAAATTCGGCTGATTCTTAGTAAGACTTAAGAACTTCGGAAAAAAAATATTAGGAAAGTACTTGATTCTAAGTGGCAATCAGAGAGGATATTCACCCATTTCAGCTCAAATGAAAGCGTCTGAACCAGTTGAATTCCCACTTCGAATATCTTGATCTTCTTGATTTATGCTAGTTGCTAGTTCGATTCGTCAATATCCTAGTCTTGTCTATACAAATATAGCTAATAAATCGCTCTAAGGGAACCGAAAAGTTTAAGAAACGGTATTTATATCTCGATAGTTTGGATGGGACGCTAAAACCAAATTGGAAGCGCGACGAACTGTTATTAGTAATTAGGTCAATAAGGAAGGATCTTAAAACTCCTAGAGCCTTACAGAAGATAGCAGCTTTAACAGACTAGAAGGCAAGTCTATACATGAAGAATAAAGTGAACCCTTTCTAAGTGACCGTATGGAGGTTTAAAGAAGGTGATTTAATTCATATCAGAAACCTTTCGTATTTTTTAGTTTCAACAGTCTAATTCTTTTACTTTTTAGGAAAAATAATTCCAAGGTATACATGCATATATAAGTGCACAAATACTAGCATTATCTGCCCACAGCATAACAAGCCACCCACCCACCAGTAGAACAAATCGCTTATAAAAATTTTATGGAAAGGTCAATTTTCGCAATAAATTTATTTAGTAAGCACGTCATATTAGTAATACTTAACAGCTTAGCACACATAGTATGTACATATTTATACTTTTCGACTAACATAATGAGCTTGCAAGCCGTCTCACACAGTGCACCAAGTGAATTGACTAAGCAACCATCATCAAGGTTGAACTAGTTATGTCCGAGCGATAATTTGGGTGTAACCCGCAGCATATAATGTTATTTTTAAATAAATACGAGTATATGCAACATTATATACATAACTGTATACTTATTTATAGCCAGAGGCGCAATGTTGCAACATAACGCCTGAGTTGCCCGGTGGCTTTAACAAGTTTTTTCATTGTTTTTGCCTTTAGATAAAATAAAAAATAACTGCAAATATTATTTGAATAGAAAAAAACGACTCTCTCACATTCCAAACGGCATATTCACAGCTATTTTTCGGCCATAAAAAAAATATAAAAAAAAACAAAAAAAAATATTTTTGGCTTTTGGCTTTGGCTTTGCCATTTGTCGGTTGATTATTGTTGCACGTTTCCTTAATTTTACTAACGTGATAATAAAGTGCAAATAATATAGCGCGTCCGAAATAGACTTTGCCGACTGACACTGCAGTTGCGCGCAACAAGTGGACTGACGTTGCAACGCCGCCGTGCCACATGCACACACATACTCACACAACTCAACTATCTAAGTTCAAGCGGCGATCTATGCATGTATGCATGTGTATGTGCGCACATTAACAGCTATATAGCGTCCACTCTATGTGTGTGTGTGTTGTTGCTGGCCGTCAGTTGTTAGCTCGAGCAATTTGCGCACTTATTCCAGGCAATTGTCTTGTCTCAGCGCGATTTTATGAAGTTGATACCCCAGTGCATAAGATTGCAACGAGCAACAACAATGCTGCAACAAAAACTATATATAACTGCAACTTCACTACCAATATCACCACATCAACCTTAACTGACTTTGGTTTTGCCACCTCCACACCAGTCACTGGCCAGTGTTGCCAATTGCCTGCTGCCGCTGCTACTACAGCGCGGGTTGGCGGCGCACTCACTTCTATTATCTTGATGGAAATGCACCTGACTCTGGTGGTATTTGCACGATTTGCAAATGCGCTGGAATTGCCGAATAAGTAAGTTCGTCGGTGAGTCGTTAAGTAAAAAATATTCGCTTGTTAAGCGTATTTGCGGGTGAATTCGCTATTTTGTTTATAAAATCTTTTATTTTGTGTGGCTATCAGGGTTGCCATATTGTATTAATTACGATCAAGTGCGATAAAAATGTCTGAACACTCAGACATGTCTGTTGGACTTGAAAAGTAACCTTTCCGTGATTTATAGAATACTCCAAAAATGGCCGCACAGACCTTATTCACATTTATCTAGTCCAGTAATCTATAGACTATGAAATGTTATCAGGAACTCTAGGAACTGACTCTCTATATATATAAATTTTCCCGAAAAGAACTGAAGGGATCTTATCCGATTTCTAGTCTAATTAGTAAACCAACTTTTTGAAGGACGTCTAATCTATATTGTATGATCTATAATAGTCTGGTAACTCTATTAACATATTTTCAGCATTAAACAGTTTTAGATGAATATTGTTAGGAAGGTAATCTTCATTTGATGATGGTCATAAACCTCGATTTTGTACGAGATTTTCATTTTACCAAAACTTTTGTTCTTTTCTTGTCCCTCCAGATTCATGATCACATCGGATTCACACATAAATAAAATATCTTTTCTCTGGAGTATTTGTATACCCTGAACAGGGTATATTAAGTTTGTCACGAAGTTTGTAACAGCCAGAACGAAGCGTCGGAGGCCCTATAAAGTATATATATAAATGATCAGTATGTTGAACTGAGTCGATTTAGCCATGTCCGTCTGTCTGTCTGTATATATACGAACTAGTCCTTCAGTTTTTAAGATATCGTTTTGAAATCTTACAGATATTATTTTCTCTTCAAGAATATGCTCACTTGTCGGAACTGCTGACATCGGACCACTATATCATATAGCTGCCATACAAACTGAACGATCGGAATCAAGGGCTTGTATGGAAACCTTCGCATTTTACTACATATCTTCACGAAATTTGGTGTGAGTTATTGTTCATAGAAGTAATTTAATCTCCAAAAAAATTGTTCAGATCGGTCACTATAGCATATAGCTGCCATACAAACCGAACGATCGGAATCAAGGGCTTGTATGGAAAATTTTCGCATTTGACGTGGTATCTTCACAAAATTTGACATGGATTACTGCTTAAGGTAATAATATAATCTCCGAAGAAACTGTTCAGATCGGTTAACTATATAACCTTAATGTTTATAGCAAACAACCCGGCTAAAAAGAATTAGTAAAATGTTTTCTTTTTTTTACTTACTTTTTCTTACGTCTTTAGATTTGCTTAAACACATAGTTACTAAAATAAATGCACCTGTGAAGGGTATATTAGCTTCGGTACAGCCGAAGTTAACGTTTTTTCTTGTTTTGATCAGAAATTAAATATAATTCTCCGTCTACATATTTATATAGTGTTGGCAACTCTAGCCATTTTTAAATAAATATTTTAAACGATTTGTATCGAAAACTTACTTCTAAGAATTCTATAAATTTTTTTCTAAATATTAGTTATATTTTTCTTATAAATTTTACGATTTGTTATATATTATTTATGTCCCAACCATATTCTTTACACGGCAGCCATATCGATTACAAGTACCAGGGCAATAACTTTATTGTTGTAGTTAGGTCGAAAATTGCTGCCGTAATTTGACTGTTGGCAACGATTTATGTACCACATAACTAACTAAGTAGCAACAAATAAGTGTAAAATTGTTGCACGCGGACAAATAAATAAGTCTATTTTGGATACAGGGGTTTCGATTAAGAGCAGACTAAGATTATAAAGAGGTTGTCATTGATTGGGAATATACCGGTGTTAAACTATTGGTATTAGTTTGAAGTGACAGATTTAAGTTTTTTTAATTCAGAAAGACTAACGAATATTTCGGACTAAAGTTCCTTTTCTTAACTCTAGTGGTCCGCTAAAATGACGTCAGCTACGACATCAATCAGAGGATTACTCTTGCAAACAGGTTCACGGGCTCAGTAGGTAATTGAAAAGCAGAGCCCTCTCTCGCAAAACAAAAATAACGCTTTATAAGTCACTCTGTCACTCATCATACCCGTCCTGATGTATGATGCGGAAGCATGGACGATCACCAACAAAGATGAGCACTCCTTAGGAGCGTTCGAGAGCAAAGTCCTCCGAAAGATTTATGGTCAGCTAAGCGTGGGCGTAGGGGAGTAACGGATTCGTTGGAATGATGAGCTGTATGAACTCTTCAGTGATATAGACATAAAAATACTGCGACTGCGTTGGCTGGGGCAGTCCATCCTTCCCGAATGGAGGAAAACACTCCTGCGCGTAAAATATACGATACGGTACCCCCTGGCGGCCGACGAAGAAAAGGACGACCGAAACTAAGGTGAAAGGATCAAGTGGATGTAGACATGGCGCAGCTTGAAATCTTCAACTGGCGCCGTCATGCGCAATGCAGAGACGATTGGCGAAGACTTATGGACGCAGACAAAACCGACAACCGGTTGTAGTGCCAATTGATGATGATGATGAGAGGTCCGCTAAAAATATATGATATAGGAAAATACGGTGGTTCCTTCAAATTAAACAATAATAAACAGATTTAGCCCATTAGCCTTAAGCCTTTTTACAGGTGACAAAATTTCCTTATTCCAAATTGGAAGAGTTTACAGTCATGTTCCTTTTGCAAATATAGAGCAATCCTTTCAACTACCGATATGAACGCTTTGTCATTCAGTAATAAAGGACTGATAAGACCGACTCAATTTTAGAAAAGTGGGTTCTCAACATGCTCTCTTGATGGTAGGAGACTGCACAACTTGGTCTTTCACATTCTAATTTATTTAAATTTCTCCAGATCTTCCTTTTCTAAATGTAGAAAGTCTAATGACTTCTTCTCAATACAATCTCGAAAACAGTCTATTAACTGATTTCTACTTGGACTTATACGCTTGGCTGATTGAGCGAATTCACTTTCAAGTGCCAATGAAGTACTCAAAGGCTGAGATGAGATCGCTAGAGGTCATTTTTGAACAGATGGTAGCTCCTTTTACCTTGAAAGAATAGACGAGAATAACAACAGAAAATCCAAGTTAGGTCGGAGCTTGATGGGCTAGTCGAACCATCGCACTAAACAGACCTTTTAAGCAATAGTAATGAGAGACTATACATCATTCCCAGGCTACACGATCCAATTGTTTCTTAAAGCCCGGTCCTGGAGCACTAAAATCTTGACCTAACTAATATGCCTAACTGAGTGTAGTACCCTTGAGAGGAATATCTTTGGATTTCATCTTTATCCTATAATGCTGAGGTATGCTTTTGTCAAACCCTTTTCATCTAAAATATGTAAATACATACGTATATGTAAGCATTGCCAACTTCACAAATCTTCCACTCGCTTAGTACGTGTTGCAACATTACAAGCAGCGCGCTTCAAACAACTTCTTATTTCATTTGATGCCCAACACTTGCCGTTGCAAGCGCATTTTTGTACTTATTATTATTGTTGTTGTTGTAACATGACGGTATACTCCACATTATTGTAGCTCGTTTGCAGGCAATTATTCGACAAACAATTTTTACCTTTAGCCTCAAGTTCAAATTTCAAAATCAAAATCAGCGACGGCAGCCGAAGCTGAAGCAATTTGCGCGCGCATAGATTCCCAGGCAGTTGGCGAAACGAAACCGGCAACTGGCAACAACAATAACAACACTAACAACACTGGCACTCAATTTGCGCTTACTTAGTTAGCCAACGGTTAGTTGTTGGCTAGACAACAGGTTGCGCGCTTGTTGTTAACCTGTTGCATGCAGCAATCACTCACTCACTCAGCCGCCAGACAGACAGACAGACTCATTCACTTGCCTGCATTGTTCTCGCTGCTGCTGGGGCTGCTGATTATTGTTGCTGATGCAACTCACACCTTGCAGCTGCATACCGAAATACAAAAACAAATGCAACAAAAGCATTAAAATAGAAAATCAAAACAATTTGTATGAAATTCGCAAAATTACACGAGTGTAAAGGACACGAAGTGCAAATCAGCGTTGTCGGTGTTGCAACAACAGCAATTGTTTTTGCACTTTAACTTCCCACTTTGGTTGCTTTGTAAGTAGGTGCATTTGCTGGTTGGTTAATTTAAAGCAGCCCTATCGCCTACAAATTACCACTCCACACAGCTCCAATGGTAGGTAACCTTGATCGCAGCGCTCTGCGAGCAGTAGCCACCGAGGCTGCGCTTTTATTGCTGCACTGCCTACCGAACAACAACAACAATCGCGCTTTATGGTCCTATAGACACTACTGTTCTATGTAATTATCATTCCTTCAACCCACCAACACCAGCACCTCCCCCACCTGCTTTAGCTCCGTAACTCACCACCACTCTACATCCCTCTCGTCCCAGCACTGGCCCGCTAAGTGACTTCTGTGCAATTTCGTTGCATTTTTTCCACAGAAATCTTTATGGATAATTGTGAGAATATTATCGCCACTCTCTAGCCATAACTAGCGGCGGCGGCCGTACAGTGCAGTGCCGAGTGTTTGGCGTAAAAGTGCTGGTGCTTTGGGTGGTGTTTGCTGGTGGTGGTGTGAATGTGCTGTTAATGGACTCAATTATTATTATGGGTAATTGATGCTGCACAAATTGCTACATATTTAATCGATTGTTATGGTTCTCAAGGTCTGTGGTGTGTGGATACGTGTTAATATTTTGCAATTAGGTGTGAGATTCTGAGCTGAAAATGAGGGTGTTGAGTGGGATATTACGTTAACGGTCAGTGTATAAAAAAGAAGAGCATGAGAAAAGAAAAGAGATAAGAGCTGTTAGGAATCTTGGTCCAAATATTTGTAATAACTTGTACGGCCGATAGACATACTAGAGAAGTAGTATCTAGCCCAAGATTGCCTTTTGAAAAGAATCCGGAGTATCCCTTATACGAAATATCTTAATAAGGACGTTGAATAACAAAAGAAATGTTAAGTAATCTCCAGACGAGAAAACCTCTATGTCTTTTTTCCTATGACTAATGAGCTATATATGATAAACAATCAAAAAGTAACACCTGTAGACTCTACAAATGAGATAAGTATAAAAGGATCCACTTATAAGATAATTCTCACCAAACGGGTTGGGCTAGGCAAAAGTCGAGGTGGAAAGGATTTACATGATTTTAAGTAGTGCAAATGATCTTCATTCTACCTTGGAGCATTTTTTTACTATCGCTCCCTATCCTCCTTTCTTAGAAGCCCCAAAACTGGATATTCCTGTTCAGCTATACTCTAATTCTCTATTCCTCTGATCGTCTGATGAATTTTAATAATTTGAATTCTTTTATAACCAAAAAATAGACGGTAGGTCCATAAGGGGATAAGGGAGATAGACGATTTTCGAAGTCGCATTCAGTACAAAAAAAAAGAAGGAAAGGCAGAGAAGACCTCGGAATATGAAAACCATACGGCTAAAAATGCAACCAAGAACTGATGATGACCATATAGATCTATTAGAAAGTTAGTGAACTGAAATGATCGACCATATCAAGTTCATTCTCACTACAGTCGGGTCTAAATTAGAGAAATGAACCTGGCCTTTAACCGGCCAAGGATTGCCAACTCGTAATCTTCAATTTTTTATCTAGGGATTTACTGTCGCTACAACAACAATAACTAGTACCAAGTGGATAGATCTAATCCCGAATCAAACCGGAAAGAACCATTACATTTTCTAACAACTCTGCTGAAATAGTTTGGAATCACTCATTGAACTCGACTTAAAATCTACCAGATTAGTCTTCGGCAAATCGTGGACAATGAAGTAGTTAGTGCCTAGTTCAGAAGACACTTCGAGTAGTAACCAGTACAGTTTCAAGGATCATGTGTTTTGGATTGCATTTCGGAAGATTTCAAGGGACCTAACCTCGATTTTCATCTAACGATATTGAGGTTAATCAGGACTTACATAAATCCAACGACTATATCCTCCAACGTTATCTACGATGCTAGGAAACCCCACAGAGTAACTTCACAAATATATATTAAGAGTAAAGAGGCGTCTTCTCATATCATTTTCTGTCTTCAACTAAAATTCCGTAAGTAGTACATTCACTAAAAAGTACTACCTTAGCACCGCTAACTACCCTACTTGTTTCACGTCTTGGAGTAAAAATTGTAAACTAATTCAAACAAATAACTTTAAATATGTATTAATGTGTGTTAGTGGTAGTTTTGTTTATAACAAACATAAAAACCCAATTTCAATAACATTTGCGCAACATTTGCCACATAACAATTTAGTTAGATCATTTGATCCGGCAATTCGTGCCACAACAAAGTGAGTGAGTGCATGTGTTGCAAGTACGAGTACATAAGTTGCAGCAACACATGAGCTTTTAACACTTTGCAACACACACAACACACGAACAAAGCGCTGTGCGTTCGCTTAACTGGCGGCGTCAATGTGCCACAGATAAATACAGTTTTAGTGTTCATGCCACATGTGCGCGCCACCTAAATGGTGCAAATGCGAACGCAACTAAAGTGTGGCAATAATATTGGAGCAATACACATACTGCCATGATCAGCCACTTAGAGGGGGCATCAGCGATGTTGCAACATCAGCGCATTTAGTGCTGCTGACGATTTTGTTGCTTCTGCAGCAGCTGCTGCAGCAATTGCCGATGGGTTGTTTGTTGCCAATAGCGCTTCCATTACTAGAGCAAGGAATTTGCTACATTGATTATACCTAGGTCTATGTTTGAGACATTACACGCGCAGCGCACGCGTGAATGTCGTACATACACTTTTATACTTATATAGTCACATTTACGTAGACAAAATGTTGCAAGAAGTATCACATTTAAAGTGGTACTCTACTTAAATCTTCAGGAAACCAGATGCAATAAAGGTAGATAATTTCCCTCTTAAGGGCCTCGGAAATATATTTCTCTATCTTTCGACGAAGTTTACATTATAAGAGAAGAGGTCTAACCTGTCTTTTCCGAGACCGACCTCGCTGGTTCAAAAACCTGAGACCTATCTATTTTTGCGATTTTTGACTCCTCGGAGAGATTTTCCTCGAGCATTTTTTGTACGAAACTGTTTTCGTTGAAATCTTATGTAATTGCTTCTCTTTATCAATTCGAAGCATCAAATGAGGTGTTCTCCAATTAGTCTTTACAACACAGAAAATACATCTCCGACCCAACTATGGGTTCCATTTCGATGTTAGTTTTGATTGCAGAGCAATAGCAATACTCCTAAACTGCCTATAGAATCCAAACCTGGTTCTACGCTCAAATTAAAGACTTGATATAGGATCTATTTTGATCTAATAGAAAAACTTCTTTATGAACTTTCCGAAGATGAATAGCGTTCAAATCTTACAAACATTGACCTTGGCTCCCAATTATTGAAACAACTGTTCGATGTTTAGCCTTGGCCCGAATTCCCAATATACAATTATTGAAACAACTGTTGGATGTTTAGCCGTTGTTCACAAAACACGATTTTCCTCGAGCCTTTTTTGTACGAAACTATTTTCGGTGAAATCTTCCGTAATTTCTACTTTCGAAGCATCTACCGGAGACGAGACTTCTCCGAATGATCTTTCCAACGTAGGGAAGACACCACCAAACCAACTATGGGTTCCAATGCAGAAAAATAATTGTATACCTCAAGTGCCTACGGAGTACATAATCCTGTATCTACGCCGAAATTTGCGACTTGTGATAGGATTTGATCTAATAGAGAAACTTCTTCGAGGACTTTCGTATCAGATTTTAACACGACCTTCTTAAATATATTTTTTAGTGATTAATCGAATATTTTTTCTCTCCGATAAATATTTTTTTTTATAAACAATTTAAGGCCGAAATTTCGGTGAAAAATCGATTTTTTTTTTTGAGAAACCGCCATTTTGTCAAAAAAATTTATTTTGCTTATTCCTTCGATTAATTACTAGATTTAACATTATTTTAACGAAATCTGTTTGGTTTTTTAATTTCGGATGATCCAGTTCCGAGATATAGTGGTCACCGCAAAACGTCTTGTTTGAGAGGAGCTCCTGGAGATCAGCTGTAGCTCTTTTTCAAATAAATATTTTTACTAGTAATAAGTATTAAAATACAGTTAAAAGATACCATAATATGTGTATAAATTTTTGGATCAATAAATTAAAAAGTTTTCTCAGAAAAATTTCTGGAAAATTCACCTTTTTTCGACCGTCTAACTGTATATAACCCCTTAACCTCGCTGGAACACTTAAAATATTTTCTAATATTTTAAAGACGGACAGGCAAATTGTCTTCACTTCAAGTCTGATTTTTCTTATGCCTTCAAAAATCTCAACATTTTCAGAATATTGACGTGTGTCATCGCAATTACGCCCAACAACACTTGCCGCCATGCACCGCCTCCTGGCACCCTTTTTATGGCAACTGGTTTTTGATGCCTTTAAATAGTGTCATTTATGCCACTCATATGTGTGTTGTTGCTGCTCATTTCAACATTGTAGTTTGTTGTTGTTTGTAAGTGTACCATTTTATGGGCAATGGTTAATTGAAATTTTATGTTTGGCACATCGAATATGCCAAAAAATACCAAAATACAACAAACACAACACTCGTGTGACAGTGAGGGAGAGGCTACCGCAACGCAGGCGCTTAACACCCATGGGGCAACATGATGCTACAAATAGTCTGTACAAGTATTCGTCTACAAATGTATTACAGCGATATATTTTTATTGACCACTGAGCTTGAGTTGCAAAAGTTGATATAAACATGTGTGAGGGGTGATCGAAGATGGTGTGAAGAATTATAAAAATGTTTCAAGAAGTTATTATAGATCACAGAAAATATTTGATAGAATTCTACGTCGATAAACTACTATTCGAAAACTCATAATTTTTTTAGAAAATGTTCTCTTTATTGTTCGACTAATGAGATAGGGTTCAATTGTCTTACCTAGCTGGGTCCATCACGGCATAAGCTGGTTCATCGCCAGGTTTATGTCTATAGAAGTCCTTGAACGTAGTGCTTAAAGTATTTTTGAGTTTTTCAATCATTATGCGTCCAAACATTCGTTCTTTATATTTCTCTGTCTCTATCTATTTTTCTTACTCTCTCTTTTATTTACCATGATGCTCATCATATTACTCTAAGCGATCTTCTTGTCGAAGGAGAAGCATGTTTTCCGCAATTAGGCCAATTTAAGAATCTCCATTTTGGTTCCATCTTCCATTGAACGAAGAGTTTTCGACTTAATATCCTTCATTTAAGTCCTAAGCCGGCTTCGGAATATCTTTATGAGTAGAATTCGACCACCCTCTCGAGCTTTAACCCAACCCCTTACAATTATTTGATAGAAAATATGACGAAATTTTTAGTCTCATTGAGAACTCAAGTCAAGAGGAAGAGTGTTTTAGACTTAATATACATCTTTTAAGTCACAACCCGACTTCGACTACTCTCTTGAGTTCGCGAGCTTTAACCCAACCCCTCATAATTATTTCATAGAAAACATTTAGTCTCTTTGAGAACACACGATAAGAGGAAAAGCCCAAAACAACCTCAGAATTTAGGAAAAATATAGCTAGGATTACTGGGGTGTAGATAGAGCGAAAGCAACCCGTGAACCCTCAACTAGACCTAAAAAACTTTAAACCACTTGTTTGGCTTTTGGAATAGGTGTTGGACCAAGGAGAGGACCGAAGTAATCCCATAATTGTCCCGCGAAAATGATTGGTAATCCTGAAAGACACTCAGATGAATAGTACTCTTGGGAATCGGTTCACTGTCATAATTCGACCCCTGTAACTGAATACCTCGAACAAACGAGCCTCCGTAAAGCTCTTTTCGAACACCCCATATAATTATGTGCTCGTATGTGTGTTGCTCGTGTTTGTAGCCTCAAAGCGACACATGCCACACGAGCATGCCGCGCGTATTGTCAACATGCCGCAACATGTTACTGAAGTGTTGCGTGTTGTTTCTCGACACATTTTTTTAACTTTTGACTGTTGTTGTTGACTTTTTTTTTGCATTTTGCAACTAATTTGTGCGCACGCGCCAAATTCACTTTTTCGCCGCCGTTGACTACTTGAAGCGTGACATGCACCGTGCGGGTATTAATATTGACTGTTGCTAATTTTTGTGTAATTCCGTTCTTTGTTTTATTGCTGTTGTTGTTTTTGTTTGTATGTAGTCTTTTGGTGGGGCACAAGTGCAACGGTTAACGTGTTGCACAACAAAAAAAGGCAAAGGCGTTGCAAATACAACAACAGAAAACGTTTGTTTCAAGTTTCTTGCAGCTATTTGTGGCAAGCAGGCATTGTGTACATGGCGTTTTTGTTTTCAATGTACTTTGTTGTTGTTGTTGTTGCTTTTTTGGTGTAAATTATGGCAGTCCAGTCAAAATTTATTTAACCAAAAACCAGCAGCACCCAATCATTTAAACGCGTTTAACGTGAACAACAACTACTGCGGCTGCCGAAAAACACACGCTCGTTTGTAAGTGTGAGGTGTTGCTTGTTGCAAGTATATGTGCAGCGCAATGTTGCAACACGCCGTTAGCGAGCGAGCGCCTTTAAGTCGTCCAAAGTATTCGCTGGGGGCATAAAGGCTTTTTGCTGTTAGCAGTCGAGCGTTGTTATTGTTATACTTGTTGTTGTTGCCGGTGGCACTAGCTTTTATGGCCTCGTGTTACTCGACCGGGGTCTGTGCGCTTGTGGCTGACGGGTGTACTGGATCCATACATCAAAATCACACCACGGCTTTCATGCAAGCTTGTTGTTGTTGCTTTTTCCATTATCATTGTTGCTACTGCTGTTCTCAGTCATTGCTACCGTTGGTGGCGATACAGATCGTGCCGAGTCAACACTTGGCTATTCTTTCACTCAACCGAAATTTTATTTTATAAGCCTTTGTTGTTGCTGTGGCTATTTTTTGACTAATTGTAATCGCATAATATAATATCTGGTTGCATTAACACCTGGTTATTGTTATGAACAATTATAATGCTATCCAATTATTGAAAATCTGGCAACGCTGGTTCGACTTAATTGGCCCAGTTTACGTTTGGTAGACCGTAGATAGTCGTTATTTCCGGAAACTTAATAAAATAGTTAAAGCAATGAGATTAAATCATTTGTCATAAGCTAGCGCGAGCAGCTTTTTCGAAGCATATCATCGGGATATACACAAGTGGTACAACAGGGAGATTCTAAGCACGAGGATCCGTTATTCAAAGCTCAAAATTTTCCAAAAAAAAGTTTTTTTTTTGTTTGTAGATTCAACATTTTTATCCGACACATATAAGCCTTTAAGAAAGCTGTGTCTTGATTTTGAGACTCGGGGTTGGACTCAAGGAACAACCATTTCGGGCTTACTCCTTAAAATTTATGAAAAATTTCATGTGTTTAGCATGTTTCATGTGTCAAACCGTGAGGGACATACATACATACATATATCTCAAGGCCTTGTGAGCCTCTGTAATCGACAATGAGGTTGTAGGTTCGATTCCCATTCCATCCCAGTGAGTGTATTTCTAACATAAGATCTCAAACGTCATTTTTTGACGATCTATGACCTGGACAACTTTGTCAGAAGTACAACAGTCATTATTTGAAGCAGTTACATCTTGTCAAGAAATGCCAGAACCTCGATATAAAAGTATTCACCCATGTGGAAACAGTCATAACTTGCTCAAGATAGTTCTCCTAAGCTTGGTGTGATTTCAAAAAGTTTGTGTCCTTTTATCACAATATTACTTTAAGAATTTACCTATATATCAATGAGTCCGAAGTTGTGCCGAAGATATTAAAAAGTGTCTGACAGATTACCAATTTTTTGCCGAAACTGGCCGATGCCGATGCCAAGGCCGATTAATCGTCGGACTCTCATTCAAAATTTCTTTCCAATTTGTTGGAAAATTTATTCGTATCTTTTTACTTTCTTTCCTTGATTTAAATGAACCCTTCTTCCTGGAAAATTACGCATCTACTTCGTGCTTTCAAATTGTTAAAGTTTCCGTACGATTTTAGAGAAAAGGTCCTACAGAAATTACGACCGATTTAGTGTTTTTAATAATTCGACTGAAACAACCCATCTACACCTAATTGCAGATACTCCTGAAGAAGAAAGATAAAGTAAGGAAAATACGCTAAGTCAACGGAATCTTTACAGATCAAACAAAAGGACTGTAATAAGGTTAAATACATCAGACCTCGTAAAATCTGTTAGAGAGATAGAAAGAACTCATTTTGAACCCATTGGTCATTGTACTGACTGATGAAGACTTCCATAAATATTTCGAAAAATGTAGAAATTGGAAATCTTGAAGATGGGAGACAAATCCATTTATTGAAGGAAATTGATAGTCAGACCTCATTTTTTGTATGCCGGCTTCCGGAGACCATTTTAGAGAACTTCATTTGAGGTTTTGAGAAGGACCTGTTTTTAAAATCACCCCATGAAGAGAGCACAAGAAAAAACGTTAACTTCGGCTGTACCGAAGCTAATAAACCCTTCACAGGTGCATTTCTTTTAGTGACTATGTGTTTAAGCAAATCTAAAGATGTAAGAAATAGTAAGTAAAAAAAAGAAAAGTTTTCCATACAAGTCATTGATTCCGATCGTTCAGTTTGTATGGCAGCTATATGCTATAGTGAACCGATCTGAACAATTTTTTCGGAGATTAAATTATTTCTATATGTAGTAAAATACGGAAGTTTTCCATACAAGCACTTGATTCCGATCGTTCAGTTTGTATGGTAGCTATATGATATAGTGGTCTGATTTGTGGTCAGTTCCGACAAATGAGCAGCTTCTTGAAGAGAAAGTAACATCTGCAAAATTTCAAAACGATATCTTAAAAACTGAAGGACTAGTTCGTATATATACAGACGGACAGACAGACGGACATGGCTAAATCGACTCAGTTCAACATACTGATCATTTATATATATACTTTATAGGGCCTCCGACGCTTCCTTCTGGGTGTTACAAACATCGTGACAAACTTAATATACCCTGTTCAGGGTATAATAAAAACCCAGATGAAATACTTGTAGATAAATAATACGATTACAGTGCTTGTAATGCAAAATCAGTTGAACCCATGAAAACGCTGAAATATTACCCACCAAAAATGGGTCAAACGATTGCTATGCATTTCATTGTATGTAAAACTGAATCTTTGTAAACACTCGTAATTGCATCATGTTCGAACAGGAATGAATTGTTTAACACCAAACGGCAGAAAAAACAGCAAAAGCTAAAATAAAAGCAACAACGTGCAGGATACCTGTGTTGAACACGAAATCAATAAGATAAAGCGTTTTTCGGGTGAAAAAATTAAACTTAATAAAAATATTAGAAACAAAATGTGTTACAAGACAGGCAAGGAGGTAGTTACAAGGGGCGCCACGACGTGAGTAGAAAATATTGCAACCAGGTGTTGAGAGCAGCAACAACAACAGCGACAGCGAAAATAACAAGTCAACACCGACAATGGTGCTACAATAGTCGGTGAGCGGTGAGGAAGCAGCAAAAAAAAGAAAATAATTTTCTTGCACACGTTCCAAAAATTTAGACAATGTTGCGAGGTAAAATATTGCCATGAAAATTCAAATTAATAGGAAAACGATTGGACAGTAATAATTAAAGGATATAGCAGAGGTAGACACCAGGTGGACTGAATTGGTCATTTGGAATGGTCGGTAGGATTGTCCAAATTGATAGGTCTTGGAAAATAAAATTGTAGATACCTTCTAGTAAGCTGACAAGGCGAACATGGATCTCTTACTAGAAATAAAGCTTTCCGGAAGATATCGGTTACTGTGATAGAGGAGAAGAAGCAATCCAAGTGATCTATTATCGACTCTAGTTTCAGACATCTAGGTCACTAAAGTCAATAAATCGGGTGTTCCGGTGTGCAGCCTTATTCAGAGGGATGAGTATAGACTCCAATAACAGTTTAGGGTTCTAACCGGTCACTGTCTAATTGGTGGGCCAAAAACTTTTTCAGAATCAAAAAGCTATTTGAAAGAGGACGCGATAGAATTACCCGAAACAAACGTTGAAATATACTGGATCTCAAATACCTTTAACCATACAGATGGACTAGACGAAGTCGAAATCGATCACTTTCGCAGAGGTCAAGAGGGTTTGTGGATATGCGAGGGTTTAGAGCCATTTCCATGTGTTTTTGTGTAGAGGTGGGTTTAAAAAAAATTAAAAAAATAATAATTATAATTTCACCCAAAGGAATCGCCATGTATAGATGCTCACTGACGTCCAGACTATATCTAACCAACTTCATCTCTCAAGGGATCGTTTAAGTGATTCCACTTTTTGTCGGTTATGTAAAGATAGAAGATGTCATGTAAATACATATTATCGGCGAAAGTCTTCGAATAATCGAAACACTATATAATCTACAACCGTCCCACCACACAACCAACCGCCACCAAAACCCCGCGCCTCTCCCGATAATTAAGCCAATAAAAATATTGTCACCAAGCCCAACTTAAAACGTCGCATTGACCAAGCATATAATCGAACAAATGCAAATATAAAATATGTGAAGAAGTAGGAAATCTGTGTAATAAAAAGTTAACCGCAACAACAACTTCAGCAATAGCGCTTGCGCGGCAAAGAAGCAATAAAACTGTGAGATTTCAAAGCGCGCAAAGTGCAAAATGCCACACCGAAGTCGCGACGGACAGTTTTGAGCAACGCATGTGTGTTATATGTGTTTGTGTAGGACCCACTGTTTGCATACAAAGTTGAGTATGCGCTGTTGCAATGACAGTAAAAACAACAACAATAACAACGCACGACATGTCTGGGTGCCATAAAAACGCAGACAAGGCAGAATTTGACAGGCGATTGTCAAGCGGAAAACTCCCTCACAGCAACCGAGCAACAATTTGAATTCTAAATTCAAGAGAAACAACAACAAGTAAAAGCGAAAATTGTAATAAAGCACTGATATTACATTTTTTTCCAAAAAATATCTAAGGGCGTAAAAGTTTTCGGTTCCAAACTGGAAGTAGTAAGAAAGAAAAAGAAAAGTGCACGAAGGCCGAGTTAAGTTAATCTGTCTGCAGTTAAGACGTCTTCTATTTCATAGAAATCGTTAAATATAAATACTTGTGATCAGACGGCCTCAGGTCTGTTCACCTCTGCGGTGACAAAGAAGTCAATATACATATTGTCATCCTTGCACCGACTAAGGGACCTTTTCAGAAAATGTTATTCTTCTTTGCATCGGCAAGGCAAAACTTCCGAGTTCCTCGTATATGTTCTAGGTCTATTTTATGGAAAAGAAGTGGGAAAGAAGTAAAAGGAGGATTGATTCTATGATTCTATGGAGACAACCCAGCTTTGAGTCCCTTAATAAGCTTTCATCCCTAAGATGGTCTTTTGAATATATATTAGTAGTCAAAGCTCAGAGATTGGCATAGTTTCCATGCAGCTAGATCTTATTTTGGACTCCTAATTCCAAGCTCACCCCATCTCTTAAAAGAACTCACACTTTGGACAGCCCAATAACTCTTTCACTAGATGGTTTAAACAGCCCGTGTGGTCTTAAAAAGGAACTTCATTGAAACCACTTTGTCATATTTTAAATCTGGATACATCGAAGTTCGCAGCGCCAGCTCATCAAACTTGGCTGGCAGCGGACGTGTCTTGAATCAAACGCTGTCTTATCATTTAAGTTTCTTTGGAGTATCGATTATTAGTTCTGTTTTTGAAGTTTTAAGATACATTAATGTGACCGAGTGAGGTGTTGACCTATCAACAACAAGTTTTCTTCGAAGAACCATAGAAGATCTAAGCTCTTTGAATCTATAACCAATCCTTAAGCTAGGGACATCTTCAGACATCAAAAGCTCCCAAACTTCCCTAGTTCAGAGTAATAATTGGTATAAAATGTCATCAACAGCTTCTTTTTCTTTCGCTCCCTCTCACCCCTCTCTCTGTCTCTCTCTCTAAATTTCTCAGCTAACGAGTGCATAATGTTAAATATCAAGACAACAACAACAATTTGTGAGAATGGCGCCAACAACTAGTGGCTGCACCTCTGGTCATAGAAATGCATAACTTTGCGACAAAACAATAGCAACAAATGCAACAACAAAACCTAAGACAAACAATAGTAGGAACAACAAATCAATAGAAATCAATGCAACGAGTGTACAAAGTCCAGCTGCAGCACCGAGTTGCAAGCGCATGAGTCATCGTCACCGCTAACAACAACAACAACGCAAACGAAGTGAATAAAAATTTGCGCTGATAAATAAATAGCAAACGCTTTGCGCCCACCAACGCCACACACTCCAGCACATGCGCGCTCACATGCAAATACACGGAAAGCGCTTGCGGCTTAAATACTCGCGGCGCATGCGCAGCGCCCCACAGCCAGACGCGAGTTGCGCGAGTGTGTAGGCAGGCTGCTGCGGGCAGCTGTTGTTGGGTTTGCCGGGCGGCACTGTCGTTTCTCTTCTGCGCTAAGCAAATAATATGTACGCGCTTGCCAATTTACATATTCACGCGATTTATTTATAACCAGCTATTTTCAAATACAACAATGTTTTATGCGCAACAACAACAAGAGTTTTTCGCTTTTTTGCCGTTGTTTCAAATGCTAGATGTTGTTGTTGTTGCTGTTGTATTTTCTTTATAATAGCCACATGTGTATTGACTGTTTGACATGCCAAGTGCAACGGTAATTATGCAAAATGCAATATTTTGCCACATGCAACATCATTATTCAATTTTTCGATTTGGCGCTTTTGCGCTTTTGAAGTAGGCGTAAGTGGCTATAAGGTGCGCGCGCGCGTTCTGTGTTGGAGATACACGGTAAACCTTTTTTTTGGAGAATTTTACTTCAATTTCAGTTTGGAATGGTATCTGGTTAAGTTGTGAGCTCCAGTTGTGGGGTCTCCTGAGGACCATCAAGACAGCATATAGTCAAACTTCTCGAAATAACGATTAATTTCCGAGACACGAAGGATTCCAGAATTATTTCATCCGAAATCCATAATGAAGCCTTCGTTCCACCACCTTTTTAACACAGCGCTTTTACAATCAGATTTTCTACAGAGAAGACTAAAGAATTCTTCCCAAAATCCGGGGGAACTCGTTTTTATGTTTTGGCATCTATCTCGTTTCGTTGTCAAACGTAACACATCCTTTTAATAGACTTGCTAAAATATCCAATTGAAGATCCAAAGGGAATTCTTCAAATATCCGAACTATCGATATCAGATCATAATATCTAATTTCACACCCTACAATTTTTAGAAGTTGGAAAGATCAATTCAGAATTCCGAGTAAGATGTTTCCTTCCTGTCTTCGGAACAAAGAGGATGGAGATCAATGGAGGTCAATGGAGAACTCAATGCTAAGTGCTTTGAATTCTTTCCATACTTTTTGTACCTTTGCATAGAGCTCATCTCATCGTTCCAACTTCAAACATGATATTTTCTATGGATAAGGCCAACAGTCCAATTACAGCTGGATCTAACCGCAGAAGACCCGGATTTGTTACAGGTTAAGAACAGTTAACTCGACAGAATTCTCAAAAACTAGTTGAAGAATATTTTCCATCGCAACAAGGACAACATATTTAATTTTTGTGGTGTCTTCGAAGTAGCTTATGTAATACTCGGATTTTTTCGGGGATCCATATGATCTTTGTACTACTTTACACACCTCTGCCCTGAGGATCCAATATTGATTAATATATTAATATTCAAACTTTCCTAAAGGATTGACTTCCTACAATTTTCAGATTTTGGAAATCTCAATTCTAAATACCGCATCTTCATCTTTGTCAAGGGAGAACTCAAGACTCATGACTAAAGCTTTGAATCCTTTCCAGACTTCTAAAAAGCTAAAACTTGGATTCGAGCTTTTATAGCTCAACTCGTGACAACTTCAAAAACTACATTTTCTATGGATGAAGCCAACAGGATAATTATAGCTGGTTCTCCGTAACCGGAAAAGACCCGGCAAAGACCTGTTAACTCGACAGCGTTCTCAAAAACCACTTGAGGAATAATTTCCATCGCTTCAACAACAACATATTTAAATTTTGAGATGTCTTCGAAGTGGCTTAAGTACTCTTCGGCTTTCTTCGAGAAAATCTAAGCTCTCCCTACTACTCTTAGCTGTTCTAACCGCCATAAGAGATCATATTTCACAGTATCGGAAAGTGAAGTTTGAAGTGCTGGATTGCAAAAAACAGTTTAAAAACAACAATTTTTCGCCCAGTGCATTTCACATGTTATTAATTTATGTTATTCAAGTAAACGAAATGCTTATGCAGACATTGTAATTTTCCATGATTGTTTCTTATTTACCATTATAATTTTCATTCAATGAATTTACCATGCTCGTACAAGTGACACTTTTATATTCTTACGGTTGTTCGGTTTGAGTAAGCACCATCAACAATACCGCCGTCAACACCACCATCGCCATCACCATACTTGCCACCATCAGTTGGTAACACCTCCGCTTCGCAACGCAAGAAATTATTACTTTGCGATTTATGAAGTGAATTAATTAAGGCATTACAGATCTTATGGAATAGATATAGATGCAGATATAGATACGGGTATCTCTCACTAGTCACACATACCACACACACACACCTATGCAAATCGATGGTGATAAATGTTCGTGAATGCAACGGCATGTTGGCATATTGACACAATGTGATTTGCATTCAATAGTGCAAATGGCAAATGGTGTTTGTTGTTGCTCTTTACTGCCATTAATTGTATAATGCATGAATCACAGTGATTATGTTTTGATTCCGCTTTTGATTGCAATTCGATTTCCACTTTGATTTCGCTAATCCATTAAAACGTTTAACGGTATTTGCATTTGTATTTCGCTGATTAATTGAATATTTTGCTGAAAAAAGACCCGATTGTTTAGAATTTGCGCGCCCACTTGAGTGCGAAGCGGTTCTGTTCTGTTGCATGGGAACTAATTACACTCATATACCCATCACAACAACAAAAATGGCATTGCTTTCGATGTATGTGTTATACATATAATAAATATTCCCAGATTTTCGCATAGCTAATCGTGATTTGTTGTTGAAACTAATCAATCAAAAGAGGGATTAGCGCGTCATATTTCCCTCGGTGGCAACTACCACATGCCGCGTATGCAATTCCATATATGTAATTCTATAAGTATCTTGTTCAAGGTATGCATGGAATATACATAACAGTATGTAGGGCAAGCTATATTCCCCAAACGCTCCCAGCTAAGTAAATACTTAAAGGCTTTCGCAGACAGTGAGACTACTTGTCGAGTGCTTCTGCTTTCAAATTCGTGTTAGATAAGATAGCTCGTTGGCCTCTACAGTTGTTGTAATTTGATAATTCTTGAGCTCCGCAGACTTTTGGTCATTTCACGAGTAGGGTGCAGTATTATAATAATAATCATCATTGAATGGTTTTCTGATTTTAAGCCGCGTCTTTTGATCTATTTAGAATATAATCTTGTTTAACGGCATCGATCGAGCCCAAGTGAATTCGGAGTTCCATGTAAAATGAAATATTTCGGAAGTTGAGTCAGGTTTGACGATGAAGAAATACCTGTCAACTTTTAGAGCTTTGGTTAGGGCTCACGAAGCTCTAGCTCACGAAGCTTTGAAGAGTTTGTCTGTGCTTTGAACATTAACGAATAAAAGTTTGCTTGTTTTAGAAGCTCCAAGTAAAACGAAGACTGTCCTTCAAAATCTTGAGATGTCAAACTTTCTCCACTCTACTTCTACGGTGTAGGAAACCTGTCAACTTTTAAAGATTTAGTTAGAGCTCACGAAGTTCCGACTAAGTTAACTTTACAAGAGATACTCTTACTGAGACTCGACATAGTCCAAGTGAATGTGAAGCTCCAAGTAAAACGAATACTGTCCTTCAAAATATGGAGATTTCAAAGATGTATCTTCTCTGCTTCGTCGGTTAAGAAAACCTGCAAACTTTTGAAACTTTAAATAGAGCTCACGAAGTTCCGACTAAGTTAACTTTACCGGAGAGACTCTTAGTTTAAGAGCTCATACCCCGCTTTGCTGAAGAGTATTCAAGAGAATGATAGAACTTCCGATCCTTTCAATACATACTACCAGTGCAATGGGCTTTAACGAACCCGTATTTTACCCAAGAGACTCTTAGTTCGAAGAATCCTCCAATTTGAAGCCGCTTCTGTACGACTATTGGATCTTGCCAGTGGTTAATAACTAGTTAACGACGTTGACTGAGTCCAAATGAATTCGAAGCTCCGAGTAAAACGAAGAAAGTCCTCCAGATTATCGAGATATCAAAGTTTTATCCAATCAGCTTCGTCGTTGAAGGAAACCTAACAACTTTTGGAGATTTCTTTAGAGCTCACGAAGTTCCGACTAAGTTAATTTTTACCAGAGAGATTCTTAGTTTAAAAGTTCATGACTGCCTTTACTGAAGCGACTTCACGAATCTGAATCTGATTCTCCTAATCTTTGGATACATACTGCCTGTACCTTGGGCTTTAACGAACCGATATTTTACCGAACAGACCCTTAGTTCAAAAGCTCATACCTCTGTTCACTGAAGAGAAGCCCGGAATTTCCGATTTTTCACTTTCTGTTTACTGAAGAGTCTTCATCTGGCATCTCTCTTCCTTTAGATAGACACTGTCTGTACTTTGCGATTTAACGAACCGATATTTTACAGAAGAGACTATTAGTTTAAGAGCCTCGCTTTACTGAAGAGTCGTCAAGAGTAAGCCGGAATTTCCGATCGTTTGGATACATACTGCCAGCACCTTGGGCTTTGATGAACCAATTCTTTACCGGAGAGACTCTTAATTTTAGATATCCTGCTCCTAATGAGGAGTCTTCAAGAAAAGGCGGAAATCTCCGATCCTATGAATACATACTGCTTGTTTGTCGACCTTTAATGAGCCGATATGTGATTTGCTTGTCTAGTAGGCAAAGTAATGAGCTAAAGTACCAATTCTTAAATCCTACAAGCTCAGTCTGCTCTCAGCTCTCAAAATTATTACCCAATCAAGGAAGCTATTTTTGTGTAGGCATGCAAATTAACCACCTCGCACCAAACTCCATACAAATGTACGACCCGTTATATGCGAATACAAGCCCAGAACCAAACCCTCTTGCCGCTGTCATAAACAAATATTTGACAATTGACAAATTTTGACTTGCATAATTACCACAAAGCTCTGGCAATCAGCGCCAACGAATCGGCGCATTAACTCTCAAATTATGCAAAATGTCAATGCGTTCCCGAAAGAATCAATCAATATTTGCCTATACCTCTACAGCGAGCGTTGGCAAGCCAACTTGTGATCGTCAAATGCTGATTAGTCACCTACTGTGGCGTCAATGGTGCCGCAATTGGCGCGCAATGTTGCAAGTTGCAAGATGAAAAGTTTGGTGACAGAAGAGGAAGAAAAAGTGCCAAAAAAATCAGCTACCGTTGGCAACAACTCAGTGTTTGTGTCTCAGCGATCTACGTGCCCTAAAATTGCACGAAATTGGCAAAAAAATTGTGGTGCACCAAAAATCAGCGCCCTAATGTGCACCTTCCGCCATTGTTTATGCAGCGCTGCTACTGAAAAGCTACTGTTGCCAAAAAACCCAACCTCAAATCAATTTTTTTTCTAACTTTTTCGAGTTTTTTTTACCGTTTTTCGAACTAAAGGTGTCTTGCAAAACAGTTTTTTTGGCACTGCCAAAATTTCGCAAAATGAAAAAAATCCACAAAAATGAAGTGCAAACACCGCGCCGTGCTTCGACAAATATTGCCAGCGCCTTCGCCAAATTTAAGGCATATTAGACGGCCTGTCGCTGACGCAATTTCCTTCAACATTATACCCGACGCCAGCTATCAGCGCGTTTGAATCTTCTTAATCAGCTAAACAAGTAAAGCAAAACCAACCGTAAATATTGCGGCGAAGGGTGTTACTAAGCTTGGCTTAAGCGTTGTGAGCTTTGTCAACAATATACACACAAGTAAGGTAGCGCTAATTTCGGTCGCAAATTAACGTTAGAAATCGAGATTGTTGAAAAGGTCTGAACTGAGCAATATTTTTATACTCTCGCAATAAATTTGCTTAGATAACAAGATATAGTCTTGTTCACATAACGGTTGTTTGTAAGTCATAAAACTAAACGAGTTAGATATAGGGTTATGTATATCAAATTTATTAGGATGACGAGACGAGTTGAAATCCGGAGGTCTGTCCGTCCGTCCATCCGTTCGTGCAACGGATAACTTGAGTAAAAATTAAGATATCTTGAAGAAACTTGGTTCCTTGGGACCGTGAGAAGCTATGTGCGAAATCGGACCACACCCACAAAATGGCGAAAACCGAATACCTGTAAAGTGTCATAACTAAGCCATAAATAAAATTATAAAAGTAAAATTTGGTATAAAGGATCGCACTGGGAAGGGGCATATTTGGATGCAATTTTGTTGGGGAAGAGGGCGTGTCCAAGCCCCATATGTATCTCGCAAACTAATAAAGCTAAATAAACCAAACTGTCGTGTGCAGTCGTATCCCATAAGTACCCCATCACACACCATGAAAATAGTTGAAATCGGATAATAACCACGCCCATCTCCCATACAAAGGTTATGTTGAAAATGACTAAAAGTGCGTTAACTCACTAATGAAAAACATCAGAAACACCAAATTTTACAGAATAAATGGCAGAAGGAAGCTGAACATGTAAAAAACTGAAAATGGGCGTGGTGTCGCAAACTTATGGGTCAAAAACCATACCTCAGGAACTACTCGACCGATTTCAATGAAATTCGGTACATAATACTTTATTGACACCCTGATAACATGAATGAAAAATGGGCGCAATCGGTTTACAACCACACCTACTTCCTATATAACTTAATTTTTGAATCCCATCTGATTCGTTCAATTTTTAATATATGTATACATTAGGAACTAATGAACGGAATAAAATTTTACACAAAACTGTATTTGAGCTGCGGCATCACTTGTGAAAAAAATTTCGAAATCGGACTAAAACTTTTCAATATTCGGATATTAAACATGAAGAACTCAGTGCCTAAGGGTAACTTTTCGAAAGGATCAATTTATGAGAGCGGCGAAACGAACAAAGACTTAAGCTACTTGAATGTTACATATTTTTAATAATTTATTTTTAATTTCAGTGAGGCAATACAGCACCATTCTAATACTATATTAACTTTTTGAAGGATCTGGGTGGTTATCTTTCCATTTGGACGCTTCTTTAAACACAGATCGAAAACTATATTTTAGGCTGCTCAGCAACAACGAAATTCTATTGAAATGGGCTCTCAATCAAAAATAAAAAATTATGATTCTATTAACCTCTTAATATTACCACTATTCCAACATATTTAAAAATCACTTGTGAAGCCTCGTGTTTTTGGTTATAAAAAATGCAATCAGCTTAAGTTAATATTGAACTTTTCAAAATTTTGTGAATACAGCGTACCAATCAAGTGGCGCAGGCTTGTCGTCAACTGCAATTGACTGCCTAAAATAAACGATCAATGTTAAGTAAATGCTGTTGTTGCTACACACTATTTGCCATTGCTGGTATAGCGGTTCTCTGAAATATTTAAACATTCATACTCATATGTATATATGTATGTATACAAATGTATATATGTATATATATATGAATATTTTAACTTTGAAATTTTCAGCATGTTGCGCTTGTCAACGCTTATCATTAACGCTATTGTTGACTTAACCTGTACTTGAACCCGTTTTTTTAGTTGAAGTGCAGCCATATGCATGGGGAAAAAAGCAACAAAGAAGTCTTATACATATATTTAAAGAAGTTATGTATATAAATATATATTTTTAGAGTAGTAGTATTTATATGCCAAAAAGGGCATGCTCAGGTTAAACGTATGACAACATTGAAAAATTCTGCGAAATATTTTTGGCGATTTTTTTGCGAAATATATAAAAATATGTATTCACTTATAGGTGTAAATATTCTTAAAATAATCAATAAAATAAAATAAATAAAAGTAATAGCATATTGACATTGACTCGTGAACCCTTCAAGTATGCTATATTGTCTCAGAGGAGTTGAGAAAAAATTTCAAAGTTGCCAAACCTTTTTCAATATTTAAATCTGAAGGATATATTCAATTAAATTGAGAAGGTCTACTAGTTGATGGGCTTTCTTTTTACGCTGAATATGTGTTGAAAGCAGGAAAGATCTCAAAAATATGGCTAGGAGTTGCTTCAAGGTCTCTTTATTGTCCTTTATTCTCAATAAAAAGCTCGCCAGAAAAAAATTACAGCAATGCAGAGGTAATCGCTGAGACTGAGAACTAATTTGAAGCAAATGGAAATGGTACAAAATTTGTTATCGAAAAATTATCGATTATAAATTATATAGAACTTTGCCAAAAAGAAAATATTATTTTTATGAACAAAACAAACGTGTAGGCCTGCTTGCTACTTTTAAAGTGAATTAAATGATAATTTAGTGAATTAAATGTTTATTTAAGAATAATGAAAATTCAGAAAATTTAGATTTTCCTCTTTTAACATACTACAAAGTAGTCTAATTAAAGCAATAACAAAATAGTATTTTTCACAACCCAATACATTTATATACAGAACAGCGTACCACCTACTGACTTAACATATGCATATGTGCTTATGTAAGTAAATTTGAAATGCAAAAACAATGCGAAAATACGCATTTTTCTACGTCAAATTAAAATATACACCGAATTGCGTATTTTATGCGTAAACTTACAAAAGCCAAACAACACAAAAAATTCGCTCATACATTTAGCGTCACTTTAAAAATAAAACAAAAATCCTTGAAAGATGTCAGTGGCCTTTGCGGAGCATGAAAAAAGCTTAAAAGCTAATTTTATAAGCAAGCCTAGTGCTGATGAATTATGCAAATACAAAAACAATAACAAAATTTAGCAAACCCAAAAAGCGCGCGTAAAATTCTTTCCCATAACAGCCGTAGAAAGAACAGAACACTACAAAAACAACAAACATAATAAATAACATGGACGAAAACAATCCACAACCGCATACATACGGAGGTGCCAATATGCGGCGGTGGGGGGTAAATGAAAATTGCCAAAAGTGTCAACGTACCTTGTGAAGCTGCGAGTCAGCTTTACTGCCGCATACCTGAGCACATGTTTCACCAGCGCTTTACGCACTAAGCGCCGCCGCCACAGTAACACGCCGTCGAGATCAATGCCTTCTGCGCAGCGGCCGTAGTTGCTCATTTGAATTTGGCAAAAATCAATGATTCCATGGCGTCTTCGCGCCACAATAGCGCTTATGGCATAGCGAAAAACAACAAACACAAAAAGCTCACGCACCTTGTGGTGCGATGGTACGCACGTCTAGCACAAAGCAAGCGCTATGCTGTCATGAGGTGTTACTGCTTTGGGGGCGCACATTTACAATATGACATATTGAGCTAGGCATTATGCAGGGGTAAGTTTATTAACATTTTATTTGTATTCATTTTAGTTTTCAACAACAACACTTTGGCGACATGTGCGTAGGTGGTTGAAGACGTTGGGCGCTGCTGGTGTGTATTACGTATTTATTGTTTATTGAGAAAATTCCAGCGAGATCAATGATTCCTTGCCAAAATGAATATGAAATTTTGCGCGTTCGCCTTGAAAAAGAAGGGTAGATCGCGACAATGTTGCGTGAGCGCCGATGGACGCCGTAGCGCATAAATGTACACAGATTTATTTAAGCAATTCGTTGGACGGAGTAATATTTTTGTGTTGTAGATGTATTTGCAAGTTGGTTGACGTAATTGGAACGATGATGTGTTGGTCCAGGACAACAAAAACTGCGCGTTAGGAGTGCAGCGGACGAGTGACGCGGCCGGCGAGCCTTGCTGATTACTAACTGGTAATGCACTGCACACGCGTTTTATTACCAAAACTTTATGCTTCGAGCACTAACAACAAGAAAAACTAGTAAATTTACACTTTTTCAACACTTTACACCTAATAAAAACCACTTTTCACGATACACGAAAAACTTTCTCTTTCACTTGCTGCACACATTTCCGCTAATGTCAAATAATTTCCGCGTAAATTTTGACGTTTTCCGGTTAACGCGACATCTATCGTATAGTAGCATGAATTTATTTTGTACTTAACTTGATTATAAATCTGAGAAATGCTCCACAATGGGAATTGTGCACGTTAAATATGCAAAACATATGCAATTACAAACTTGGCAGCACCGGTTTATAACGAAGTGTTGCCCTTTTAGCTGAATATTGACTTTTTTAATTGCAAATATATACATTAATATGTAATAAATATTTTTTTATGTTTAATTACTTTATTATTAATTGTTTAAAACAAAATTTTTGTAAATTAACATAGACATTTTAAAAAGTCCACTCTCTCCTATGCAAAATGCAACGCTGTGTGCATTTAAAAAAAATCAACGAATATGCGTAGAATGACGTAAAAGACAAAAAAGGCAACCGTAGAAGCAGAAGTGGCAAACTATGATAAAAGCGTACTAGGTGGAAATGAGAAGTCGTAAGAGAATTTGTGAAAATTCGAATCCTGCAAATTTTCATGCAAAAATTTATTAAATAAGGACTAAAGGTGCGAAAGAATTATGTTAAATACAAGTTGTTTGATGAAATATTGAAAAAAAAAAAATTATAAAAGAAAAATATAACCAAAAAGTGAAGAAGCCGCAGTAAATTTTTCGACGGCTGAAAATTGCGACAATGAAGAAGCTGTGAATCGTAGCAAACTGTCGTAAGAAAATTTAAAGATTTATTCCAAAGCAACTGTGAAGCACCTGAGCAGTAAAATATAAAGAAGTCATATCATATTCAATTGAAATAAACAATTGAAATGTGAAAAAAATTGTTTTTTCAACAAAAAGCCGAAAAATTATATTAAAAAAAGACGTGCTGCTTGTTTAATAAAAGTGAAACGTCAGAGCGTGTGTGAAGTGAAAAAAAAACGCTGCAAAGTGAAGCTCAACAAATAGTACGGCAAATGCTTTAAGCTTACTGAAGGATTGATTAATTAATTGCAAAGATATGAACAAATTTAGCGCCTACCTAGCAGTAGTGACCATCTAACTCAAAAACAAAACGCTTATTTGAAGGAATTTCACAAAATAGGCTAGCAGCCGCTTTGTGGTTTGGTAAATTCGCAAAGGATCGCTTGTAAAGTTGCACAAACGAATATATATACAAGAAATAAATATAAGACAGCTGTGTAATCCTGTTCCTAAGTTTGATCTATAATTTTTGGGAATAACAATAATGCAAATCACCTAACAGCAGATGAATAAACATTATATTACAACTATAATTTGCCTGTTCACTGTAAAAGGATTAATTGTTTTCAACAAAGGTATGTGTACATAAAAAATATAAATCTATATAGTAATTCTATGTCAACAAATTCCAACACTACTTCTCGGTACTTCTTATTTTAGTATTGCCACATAAATAGCAAGCACCCAGTTCTCTATTGGTAGGTAGGTGACTAAATTTATTGAAAATTAATAGTTGAATATGTACGAATTTTCATAAATTGGTTACTAACTTTTTATATGAAGTCTTTTTGGCGTTAATTTTAAAGCTATAGCCATTAACTCAATATCTACCAATTATTTAAAAAATTATGAGTTCCAAATAACTATGTTCTCGCTTTTATAACTTCTGTACTTACTTAACATGTGTATTTGTCCAGCAATCAATATTAATTAGTTGATAGTTCTCATTCTGGCATCTAATGAATATGCACATCAACCAAAACGAACATTTACCTTTGCAGGGTAATTGCATGTACATACACACATAAATATCTGTATCTTAACGCACCTGTCAGTGACTTCTTAGAATGCACATCATAAATTCATCGCAATGGCAGGTAGCAAAACCCTCGTTGAGCTTTAAGAATTGAAGAAAACAAATATAATTTCATTAAATCATATAGATATGCATATTAAAGGCTTTCAATTTGCTCAAGCTATTAAATTTTCTTCAATATACACATACCTATAGTTACTTCGCCTTCCAATACGCTTGCTAAGTTGTGCACAAACACACTGCTCGACTCACGTACGCCGCTGGGACGCCTGCATTGGCGCGCATTGCATGCACACACACGCAATATTATTACTATCCGCATATAGAAATGCATCGCCCACTTTATTATATTTATCCGTGCAATCATTGCAGTTATCACCAGACTACAACTATCGCCGTCATTCTGCCATAGCAAGTAATATGCATATATATTCTTATTAAAAAGGTTTCTAAGAGGAGAGTGCACACTTGTGTGTGTATTCAAGTGGCACCCACTTTTTCTATTTGTTATGTGTAAATGTGTTGATATAGTCACATACATACATATATACGACTTGCTTTTATTGCAACGCTCTCATCACACTGCAGCATTTATGCCGAATACTTTCTACACTGCTTTCTGTAAGGATAATTAATTCTTATTTAATATACATATATTATAAAGAATTGGAGATGTTCGTTACGTTTGCTGTTTGCGTTGTTATTTAATTTATGAAAATGTCAAAGCTGCATAATTAATGACGTAAGTTGGATTGGTCTATCATATTTTCGTAAGGGATTAAGGGATTGGTTTCATAATTATGGATAAATTGAAAATATTGTTGGTCAGTGAAATAAGTTGATGCATTGTCGCTTTTGTTATTAATATTTGTAATATAAATACATTCTAGTTATTGCAGAATACACACAATTTACTCGCAATACAATGTTATGTAATGCTTAGACATTCGTTTTGTCTCCTTTGTTTATTATTAGTAGAGAAATTATGCTGGGCGAGCGTTTGGCTGCATCTACACTTTTCCAACACAATTGCAGCAAACCAAATAATTTTCTTAAGGACTTCGAAAATGCTGCGATGAATGTGATGTGGCAATCCTCGGCGAAAAAATACCCGCAAGGTTTCCTTACGTAGACCTTACGTTATATTATAGAACGGAACTTTGTTATTTTTATATTTTAGCAGCAAAATTTAATTCCCAAATAGTTTTGAACAAAATTGCCAAGTTTATAGTACATAGTTGGAAATAAAGCGGGGTCTGTTGCATGCACCTAGAATTGTTGTTGTAGCAAAACATTATTCTAAAAAGTTTGAGTTAATCAATTGATTTGAAAGGCTTTAGACGGATATAAATTTGCGTCCTTCCAATTACGTAGAATAACCGCCGAAGACATGAGAATCATCATGAGAACGATAAATGACCATTTTTCGCAATGCCTGATTAAAAATATACTTTGCAGTTTCTTCTTATTTTAAACTAACCAAAATTAATTGAACATATTCTTGAAATAAACAGTTACAATAACATCTATCTTTTCTTTTTTATATGCAGATGCGCTCGACAACGTGAAATCCTCAACATATTATCAAGAACTTAGCTCCGTAGTTCAGTAGGATTTCGCGCAACTGCAGCTGCCAAAGCAGCACAGTTCGTTGGACAGGACTTGGTTCGTCGAAGGTTAGGTCGCGCGCAAGGAGAATGTTTAGACCAATCAAAAACTTCATAAATTATATACAGAAGAATGCAAGTGGCAGTGCGATATTTGGTAGCACAACGACAATAGCTGATAGCGAAACCGAACCAGGTGCCGAAGAGATTGGCACCGAAGCAACAAAAAGTATACGCATCGAAAGTGAGGCGACACGAGCGCAAAGTGCAAAAGACAGTCGTGTAGTGGAGAAAACAGTGTTTTCTAAAGATATTAGTGAACAAATAGCCAACAAAAAAATGAAGCGCATAGAAGTGAATAAATTAAATGTTGTTGAATGTAAGAGCGCCACTGTAGAAGTGATTAACGGTAATGAGTCGAATGGCATTGCAGTTTATGGTGGCGACGATTGTAATGCCGACGATGACATCGAATTGCAGATAAAGAGCAGCGTAATGCTGCGACCACCAATAAAACGCGCCGCTACGTTGGTGGAAAACCTAACGGATGAGGTAGATGGCGATTTGGAGGACGTGCAATCGCAAGATTCTTTACATGATTACAATGATGCCATCGGTATTGATTCACAAGATGAATTTGAGTATCAGCAAGAAGCGGCGGAGGTAGTGTCTATGCTCAGTGAAGATGGAGTAGCCGTTGCGGGAGAGGATACAGCTGATGAGGAGTTTATCACTGAGGAAGAGGATGCTGGAGATATATTTCTCGAATTACCAAGTGATCAAGAGCAACGTTTCGAAGGTAAGTTCGAAAATATTTCGAAATTAGCACAAAGTAGGTGCAAGATCACAGTTCAAAAAACTAATTATTTAACAGCGGCGTATTTCTATTAGTTTTCAAATAAAAATTAATTTTAAAATGTATAACCTGAAATTATTTTCGAAATCTAACAACGAAATTCCAAATTATTTCAATATTTTAGATAGTGAGATTATCGTGCTAAACGATACCGACATAAACTCTTCTACCGTATCCGATACGGCTTCAGAGGATCCACTGGCCATCGATGACTTCACACAACCAACGCTTTCGGTTATATCGAATCCTTTGGAATCTTCTACTCAAGATGAGGCATCCACAAGTGCCGATTTACTATGGATTACTATAGACGACCTAAAGACAAATACTACAACGCCAAATGCAGAAAAAGACTTACCAAGTGAGGCCCGTACAATTACGCCTACAAGTACACCACAGCGCCTGCTACCCACCACCACAACGGCGGGTAAGGAGAAACGCAACAGCGCACTCGCTGCCAGTACGAGTGCGGCAAAACTAAGCAACCAACGTGATGAAAACGCCGAAGAGATACGTAGCGATGGCTCCGATTCGGGACTGGGCAGCGAAACATCGACGCTACAGACTACGCTGAACAGTTTGGCCGACACCAGCCAGTTGACGGCGCCCAACGATAGGAGTGCCGCCAATACGCCCACAGTTAACAAATCCAAAGTAATTACAAATAACGGTCCTGGCAGCAACGCAACTAACGTGACATTTACCGTCGATGCGCCTTCCAGCTCCAACGCTGTTGTGCCTGTTGCTGTTAGCGCGGCCTTGCCACCGCTAACGGCGTTAACGAAACCGTTGCGTTCGAATTTGAAACGACGTCTCGAGGAGGACGATGTGCTTATCGATGCGACACCGGACACACAGCTGGCAACCATTGCCGTCGGTACACAAGTGAAGAAGCTCAGGCGTTCGATTAACTTCGAGAATGTGCAAGTTTACTATTTTCCACGGCAACAGGGTTTCGGCTGTGTGCCCTCGGCTGGCGGTTGTACGCTGGGTATGGGCGCACGTCATATCGGCTTCAAAACGCTTACACTGGCCGAACATGCTGCCGAGTTGCGGCGTGCGCATCGCTTGCAGCTGCAGGAGATCAATCCGCGTGGCTCGTCGAGCGATGATAGCGAAGAGTCCGAGGAGGACTACTTGAGTGAGGGTAGCGGCTCGGATTTGGATGCCGAATCGAATGGCTTTCTGCAACCGGTATCACCGAAACAGCGTCGCGCATTACTCAAAGCGGCTGGTGTGCGCAAAATCGATGCCGCCGAGAAGATCGAATGTCGCGACATACGCAACTCACGTGAGGTGTGCGGCTGTGCGTGTGTGGAATTCTGTGACCCCGAAACGTGTGCCTGCAGTCAGGCGGGCATCAAATGTCAGGTGAGTGAAAGCTACGACAAACCAGTTTAAATATTGTATATTAATAAAAACAACAACAATTTGCACTCACTTCAGGTTGATCGCGCCATGTTTCCCTGCGGTTGCACGCGTGACGCCTGTCTCAACACAGTGGGACGCGTCGAATTCAATCCGACGCGCGTACGCACACACTTCATCCACACAATCATGCGTCTGGAAATGGAGAATCGCCAACAACAAAATCCACCGCTCTGCAGCACAATGAGCAGCTATAGCTTGTCGGCCGCCTGCGCCACCACGGCCGCTGTCGTGGGTTCACACACCGGCGCCCTACCGCCGACGCCATCGTACGCCAACACGCTACCGGGCAGCTATTATGCCATGCAAACACAATCAAATTATAGTTCGGGTTACGCATCGCCCGCCTATCCAAATGAACCGGCAGCCAATTACTATCAACAGCAAAGCGCCACCACCAGCACAGCCACCCATTATGGTGCCGTTAGCACTAACGATTTGCAAACTACAGCGGCACAACAACAAAGTTTTCAATTAGACACCTTGGATGCGGGTCTATTCGCGGACAGCGCGTCGTCGGCCACACCAGCGTATGGTGAAATGATGCCCGCTTATAGCAGTGCGGTTGGGGTGTCGGCCAGCACAGCCACCGTCAGCGCTTATCATCAGAATGTGAACTATTCAACACAGGTGAGTACGATGGGCTTATATACAGATATTTAGAAAATGATTAAGTAGCATGTCAACTACGCCGGGTTCCGAATTTATACATAACCTTAAAAACAAACAAAAAATCATATAAAGATAGGTAATATTAAAAAAAAATAATATAAGGGTAATTTGCTCCAACTAGAACTAAAATATAAACCTTATAAATGAAAAAAAAAGTTCGAAATTTCGAAAATCTGAGTTCTTCGAAATCAAGAATAAACAATAAAACGAAAATGTAAATTGTATGATTACAAAAAAATATAATATTCGAAATTTTGAAAATTCGAACTCTTCGAAAACAACAAAAAACAATAAAAAAAGAAATATAAACTGTATATCTAAGTGAAAAACAAATAATATTCGAAATTTCGAATTATTCGAATACAACAACAAACAATTAAAGAGAAATATAAACTGAATAAATGCAAAAAAAAATAATATTCGAAATTTCGAAAATTTGAGTTTTTCAAATACAACAACAAACAATAAAACAGAAATCTGAACTGTGTATATTCAAAAAAAAATAATATTCGAAATTTCGAAAATCCGAATTTTTTCGAAAATAAAATTATATTAATTCATTGTTGCAGGTCTCCACCTACACTGCCTATCAGCAAACAACAAGCGCTGGAGCTTATCTACCGACGCACGAAAGCGCTACAGCAACAGCACAAACAGCGCTGACGCCACCATCAGCACCACCAACAACATACAGCTCATGCGCCGTACCATCGCTGCCACCATACGGCACCGCCACCACAACCGCAGCAGCAGCAGAGTATCAAGACACCAGCAGTTGCTATGCGTTGGTCGACACCACAGCGCCCAGCTGCATCAGCATGGAGGACAGCGGCGGCAGCAGTGAAGTCGCTAGCGACGCAGAAGTCATTGCCAACGCCAGTAATCATATTAGCAGCGTTGCTAGTGGCAGTACCAACAGCGGTGCCAACAGCACAATCATTAACGCCACTACCACCAACAACAACAATGTTAATAACACTTCCTGCAACAAAATCGCAATTGGCAATACGCACAGCTCCCTCCCTAATGATGATGTTGATGAGCAGTGCAAAAGTCTCAGCAAAGCCACCGATAGTGGTGGTGACAGCAATTTCATACAACTCAGCACACCAATTTCGAGTGCCACACGTTTATCACAAATCAATGATCTGCTACAACACAATCGCCATACAACCGCCACGCTGGTCTCCGTCTCGCACACGACTTGTTTGAACGCCGACGGCGGCAGCAGCAGCAGCACGGTTGTGAGCAGCCGCAGCGTCACCACCGATTGTGATTACAGCGACAGCAACAGTGAAGATGCCGTTAAATGCGAGGCATACGATGAAGTGAAGGTGGAGAATAAAATTGTGGATGACGAAACAGCATCACACACGATTACAAACGAATCAACAAAAAGTTGCGCAATAAGTGATACAGTCCAACCAGCTGTGGAGTCAGATAAAGCGGAAATGGAGGTAGCTGCACCACAAAATCTGGCAAATACGAACCAAAATGCCACGAAAGAGACAGACAAACTGTTGAGTGTTGAGGTTGATAGCATTGCTACGGCTAGCGAATCTACAGTGGAATGTACTAAAAGCTCACTGAGTCATGTAGAAGCCTTGAATGGTACTGATAGTGTTGCTGCAACGCATGCCGACAGCAATGCTGTTGTAGCAACTGCGGTCACCACTGCAATGGCGGTTGCAAACACACTCAATATAGTCAGCAATTAAGTGGGGGGAAGAAGGAAGTGTCGCCTTTTTTTTCATTTTATATAAGCAACAACAATCAGCTACTTTGCATACACACAACAACACACAGGCGTACGCTTTCTACGACACACTTTGCAATTTTTTTAAGACAAGACTTGATTTTTATTAGAACCTATAGCACAGTGGTAAGCGTAAAACCAACAGTATGATATGAGCAGCAAACGACGATTGGAGGGCGTATGCAACGAAACGAAAGCAGAGCAAAGCAAAAAATAAATAAAATTAAAAAAATTATAAAAAATAAATGAGTGAAGTGAAGTGAATTACCACGCAAATAAACGTTAAAATTAATATAAAATATATATGAAAAAAAAAATTAAAAAAAAAAACAAAAAAAAAGCAAAAACAATTATAACTATAAGCCCCCAGCTGATTAGCAGCCGAAATGAATGAATGAATTTTTTTTTGTAGCCAAAAGCAGCCGTAAACTGCTTGAATAAGTAATGTTAAGTTTTTCTTGCTTCCTCTTTGTTGCACACACACTACACGCGATAAGTTATGTATAGAATTTGTATAAAAGAAAAAAAAAAACAAAAACAAGAGAACACATACACCCATACACACAACCACAACACATGCGATTAGAACTTTCAAGCGCTGCATTAACAGTTTAATATATACTTATGGAATATATATTATATAGTGTTAATTAATGTATCATATATATTATATATAAAAAACAAGTTCATATTTTATTTTTAAATTATGCTTAAATAAAAAAAAGAAACGCTACTATATGTACTATATAAATGCATATGTATGTATGTTTCAGGCAAAGTGTGTGTGTGGTGCAGCTAATTTCTTCAATTTTTGTTTAACTTTTTTTTTAAGTTTTTTTTTAGTTTTATTTTTAATTTTATTTTTAGTTTTTTTTAAACACTTTAATGTTTATATATTAAATTTTATGTGTGTTGGCAGTATATTTCATCGATAGCTAGAGAAACAGCGTGGAAATATAACTATGGAAGCTGATTGAAAGAATTGTAATTATAGTCATTACCTGGCAAGATAATTTATATATAAACTTTATAATTTTATAAATAATTTTTAATATTTTTTAAAAAATTTCTAAACATAATTTTCGTTTCCCATTCTAAACAGCCACTACTTGAACTTAACATACTACTAATTTAATTTAAAATATACTATTGTGAATTTTCTTGGACATAACCTATAATTTTTGTTACGTTTTTCAAAATATTTAATTTTCAGTTTAGCTTTTAGCAGCGAAAATGGAAACTAAATACATACAAAAATACATAAAGTTCTCAAATTCTGCTTCCCAGTGTAATTGTAACTTTTTAAAACTACCTCCCAAAACATTAGAATTGTTTATTTCTTTAAATTTAATTTTTGGTTATTTTAAAACATTTTTTTTAATTAACTTTTTTTTATTTAAAACATTTTTCTTATTTTTTTTAAGTTTTTTCTTATTTTTTTTTTAACTATTTTTTATTTTAAAACCATTTTTTTCTAATTTTATTTATTTTTTTTGTAAATTTTTTTTTTATTTTATTTAAAAAAATTTTATTTATTTATTTTTTTAATTTAAAACATTTTTTTCTTTTTTTTTTAATATTTTTCTACTTTTTTTTTTAAGATTTTTCTACTTTTTTTTAATATTTTTTTATTTTAAAACCATTTTTTTCTTATTTTATTTTTTTTTTAGTTGTTTAATTTTTCTATTTTTTGTTTATTTATTTACTTATTTTAAAACATTTTTTTTATTATCTAAATTTATGCTGTTTCTCTGCCGTGCACACATATCGTCTTTCTTCTATTGTATGTACATATATTTCTAAGTACTATTGCTTCCAAACTAATTAGCGTACGTTTAATTATACATTTTGTTTCAGATTATTATTAGAATAAGCTGGTCTAAATGCGTTAATTGATTATTAATTACTATTATTATTATAAACTGATTTTTGCTGTTTGATGAATTCGGCGAAATGAAACGATTTTTGAAATTAATAAAATAAGATTACTACTAAAATTATTAAGTTTTGTATTCTTTGTTTTTGTTTCTAGAAATATTCAGATTTTTTTTTATTAATGCTGGTTGGGTTATTTTTTGATGATAATTATGATTTTTCTTCAAAAAAAAATTGGTTGAAAGGTATAAAAAATATTAAATAATAAATAAATAAAAATAATAAATTAGATTGAAAAAGTTCTTATACTATGGATACTAATTAAATATAATAAATGTAAATATAAAATGAAAATAATGTATTATAAATTATTAAAAATACAGTGGAACTTCCATAACTCGAAGTTCTCCATAACTCGAACACTTAAAGTGGCAATAGAAGTCAAATTTAATACAAATTATCTTCCGCAACTAGAAAGTCTTTCTAATATGAAGTTTTTTTGTCGATTATGATGATTCTAGTTAGAGAAGTTCCAGTGTAATAATATAAATAAAAACATGTAAAAATAAAAATTTAAATATAAATTGAGGTTATGTTTGCAATTAAATTAAACAAAATATGTAATTATGAAATAAGAAATATACTGAAAATTCTAATTATAAATAAAAACATAAGCAAATAATATAAATAAATATTAAAAATCTTTACAGATAGAAATAATAAATAAAAAAAATATTAAAGGGATTAAAATAAATTGGAAAAGGAAAATAAATAAATGAAAAAAATATAAAGGGTTGTTCAAAAAGAGCGGTACAATAAGTACATTCGATGCCATTATGTATGGAACTCGTTTTGTTTTGCATGGCCACCACGGGCAACCCATTTTCAAGCATAAATCGGCAGATACTGCTTCAACTTCACGTTCGTACGAAGTTCATCAATCGTCGCTGGCTTGTTGGCATAGACCATGGACTTGACGTAGTCCCACAGGAAAAAGTCTAACGGCGTCAAATCGCACGACCGAGGCTGTCAACTGACTGGGCCATTTCGTGAGATAACACGTTCACCAAACTTGGTTTTCAATAAATCGATTGTGACATTCGCTGTGTGGCTTCTGACGCCGTCCTGTTGGAACCACATATTGTCCAAGTCCACATCATTCAATTAGGACCAAAAATAATCGGTTATCATTAAGCGGTAGCGATTCCCATTCACAGTAACGTGCCGGTCTTAAACATCACGGACTGGTGACTCATTTAGTACGTGTGGATTGTTGCCTGACCAATAACGCATGACGAAGTCATTCAGCCAGAAATGAGCCTCATCGCTACGTAGGACGTATCGCTCTTAAAGTTGAATCCACTTACTCCGAATTTCGGTAGTACATTTTATTAATTTCGACTTGTTGTTGGGCCTTACTGAAGAGAAATGTCAAAAGAACGGGAAAAATATGGCGTTGTTCGCTGTCTTTACTTTACTTTACTTTTGTAGCGTCCCTTTTGAAAAACCCTTTATATTAAAAACAAAAAAACTAAAAAATTGTTGACATTTTTTTTTGTTTTAAATTGAATAAACAAATTAATAATTAAAATAAATTAACAGTTGCCAATTTCTAAAATTCTTAAAATAAAATATAAAAAAATAACAATATCTACTAATATCAAGAATAACAAAATTTATTTAAAAAAAATTAAGAATAAAAATACAAAATAATATAATAAAAAAATAAACTTAAAAAATACACAACAAATAAATGTAAAAATAAAAATAATTTAAAAAAATTTTTAATAATGTATTTTGAAAAAAGAGATGATAATAATTGGCAAAAAATAAATTTAAAACAAAATAATATAAATTAATAGGTTTTATTTGTATTTCGTACAAATTAATTCTAACAATTTTTTATTGTAAATTAATCAACCAAATAAAACCTTTTTATTTTAATTTTCCTTCTCTTTAAACCTTTACCACATTATCCCTTAAGCCATAAATCAAAATTAATAACACAATTTGAATTACCTTCATAAATTAATAAAAAAAATCGCACACACACACACTTGCCAAACAAAATAAAGCCTTTAATTTGTTCACACTTGAACTTGAATAAGACACACCTACACACAAATGAAACCCCCAAAAATGTAGGGAATAAAATTTTCAATAAAAAGAAATAAAATACACTTTATAAAATTCATTTTTTAATTTACAAAATTGGCTACTTTTATAGAAGATTTTTACAAAATTACAAAATTACAACTTAAACCAACGCATTAAACTACATACAAGCTTACGTACATACATAAATTATAAGCTTTGTAAATATATTATATAATAAAAACTAACTAGGATTATGTAGCAAACACGATTACTGATAGAAACTAGCAATTTACGTAGTTAATTTAAGTCTTTGGAGAATCAAAATTGAACAAAAACTTAAATAATAAAAATAAATAAAAAGCATAGAAAACCAGTAAATATAAAATTTACTAAATTTTAGCACTACTTTATGTAAATGACTATAAAAAGTACACATAACGGTCAAATTAAATTGCTACACAAATCAATTCAACATTAAAATATAGAAAAAAATCTAAATTCAAGAGATTCCCAAAAAGCTTAGCGTTTATCGAAATTCACCACAGCATATATCTACGAGCTTTGTAGCAAAAATCTCCAAAATTTTCAAAAATAATTTTAAAGAATTTTCACTTACAAGCCCAGACATATTATATCATCATAGTTAACGCCACTTTGCCTGCGCATCTCCTCGGCGATTTGCAATAACTCGAGACTTTGTGCATGCGTAAACAGCGGACATTCCACCAAACGTTTCTCTATACAACGGCGCACTTCCTCGGCCTCATAGCGTAGACCAGAAGCGTTGGTGTAATTGAATTCATATTTTGTGCTGGGCAGTTGCCAAGTTTCGGTGGCATTATTCGGTTTCGTTAAAGATGTACAGCACCAATAGTTGTTCAGCTGTTTAGGAAAGAAAGGAGTTCAAAATTTATTGAAGAATCAATGGTAGGGGTAGGAGAGGATATTGCAAATATTTAAAAATATTGAAAATAATTACTTCCTTCTTTTCGGAAGGATCTGTTGCAATTTTACAGGATTAGTGTAATATGGTAAAACTGTTTATAGAGTCTTCAAATAATTTTATTCTTTCATATAGAATTTTCTGTTTATATTGTGTCTAAATTATGAAAATCATAATCCAACGCCTAAAAGTATGCTTCTTCGAGTAGTAAAAGTATGAATCTCATATGAAAGTAGGCATCAACTTCTATTTTTTATACTCTCGCAACAAAGTTAGAGAGTATAAAAGTTTTGTTCACAAAACGCTTGTTTATAAGTCATACAGAAGAAATGGCAGAAAGAAGCTGCACTCAGGCTTTTTTACAAAATGGAAAATGGGCGGGGCGTCGCTCACTTATGGGTCAAAAGCCAAATCTCAGAAAATACTCCACCGATTTCACACGGATGGAATATGTGCAAAATAGGTTCACAACCACGCCTACTTCCCATATAACTCAATTTTGAATTCCAACTGATTCGTTCACTTTACAAAATATATACATTAGGAACCAATGAAGATAGCTGAATAAAACTTTACACAAATACTGTATTTGAGCTATGACATCACTTGTGGAAAATTTTTCGAAATCGGATCATGACTTTTCAAGGCCCCTGATATCGAACATGAAGAACTCAGCGTTTTAGGGTAATTTTTCACCGAAAATATCGGTAAATTTCTCAGGTATTTTAATGTAATTCTGAGGAAATCTTTTTCTTCTAATACTGTGTCTCTGTTCCAAAAATTATATAAATCGGGTCACAATTTCTCGTAGCTCATATTCGCATTATCAAATTTCCGGTGGGCTTTATTCCGCATATATCGGATAAGATATCTTAGCAAAATTAAGTGAGCATATAGTGTACCTTGGTGGTGAAAATTAGTGAAATCTGTTCAGGAATTATCTCAGCCCTCATATACTATATATGTGGATCTTCGTTATTCTATTGGACTTTATGCCGAATATATGGGTGAAATTGTGTGTTATCTTAATAAAATTACATTAATAAATTGCGAGAGTATAAAATGTTCGGTTGCACCCGAACTTAACCCTTTCTTACTTGATACCAACGGTAGTTCTAAATCAAAAAATTTAGGTAATTTAACCATACTAATAGATAGAATATAAGTTTTAACCGTTATTTCTAAAATGATATATCTCATTTGCAAAGTCATCTAGATCTTTTTGGAAATTATAACTGTTCTAATATACATATTTCAAGAACCGCTACTTATCAAATTATCAACAAAATTGGCACTCCGACTAATGACATACTTGTTGAACAACAACAACAATACAATTCATCAAACAATCCAAAGAGAGATAACGCCAATTTCATCGTCACGACACTTATCTAAACAATTGACAGTTATTACACTACGTAAGTGGCATATATGAGCATGCATTCGCTATCAGTCCCACTCGCTGCACGTTCCACTTATCAGTTTAATACAAAAACAATATGTGATAAGAGTCTACAGCGCCTACATTAACCAACCTTGATTTCACCCTTGGTGCCCAACAGTTTAGCGCAGTTTTCTAGATGCTCCAAACCCGAAATGAAAGCGGCCAATTTGCGATTTTGCCCATAATCCAATATGAATTCACATTCCACATCGACACCATCGCTATTCAGATGCGCGTTACATTTAATGCTTGCCGGCGCACAATTGTAGATGAACTGCCCCAATTGCAGCGCATACAGACCAAGATCCAGTGTGATGGTACAACCGAGTGGGCGCTCCACAAACGCATGACAACCGTGCTGCACTTGTATGTGTGTTACTTCGCCGATGCAATCGGACAGCAGGAGCTCGTGTAGACGTGCATAGCTGGGAAAGCAACGTGACCACATGCCTACAGCAGAAGAGAGAGTGGGAAAGAGAGAGAGAAAGAAGGAGAAAAATCAATTTTACACCATGTACTGCAGACACGCCTACTACACACCTTCCATGAGGAACACATTACGCTCTTTGGCCACACGATAGAGCTCCTCGGTTTGACGCAAACTCAAACATAACGGTTTCTCACACAACACCGGCTTGCCGCGTTCCAACATTAGACGCACCACACGATAGCGATAGGGATTCAATGTGCCCACATAGACCACATCGACGTCTGCGTCCAGTGAGAGGGCGTCGAAACCATCGTAATGCTTCGGTATCTCATGACGTTCGGCGAAATCGCAAGCACGCGTCATTTCCACATCGGCTACGGCCACCACCGTATGCTGACCATCCTCGATGGTGGACAAAGCGTTGACGAAGTCGTGTGTTATACGACTTGCAGCGGCGATACCCCACTTGAGCACTGGCATAACTCTACAATATTCGTTCAACTAACGGTTTTTCTAATTTCTTTTTTGTTTTTGCTTGGGAGTTAGGAGTTACGCGCTAGAGGGTCTGTGAAAAACTAACGCACAACAACAGCAATGCACAAGCTGCAAGTCACAAAAATGCGGGATTAATTGAGTGCAACAGTTCGGCATTCCTTATCAATGACAGTAATCTCGTATACTGCATTAGCACTTAACTGTACATATGTATTTGATTTGAATTTATTTTCGCTGTTATATTGATTAAACACCAACAACAACAACAAATCGCGGTGTCAATAAATATATTATTATAATTAAGGTTATCAACTGGACTATTTCTAGCGACAGGTGATTGTATGCTAAGCATACAGCTTCGTTTATTACTTTCGCACAACAACAACAATAATAAACTAATTAAGGCATTTTTGTCTCAAAGACATTTGGTATACAAAAATGCATATATAGTATAAGTATATATGTATATATAAAATAAATTCATTTACTTCACTACTGATCTTCGGGGAAGACAACACCGATTTGACGTCTAATATCATCCTGTATGCTGGCTATAATCAAACTGTCGTTGTGTGTGATAAATTCGTTTTCGGTTTTACCGCTCAAAATGGTTTGACGTGTGGCCTCGGCTTCATAGCTCAAACCTTCCGAATTTCTGTAGTTTGTGGAGAGTTTAGCCTTTGGTAGTGGCCAATCCTTCTCCTGACCATCAACATCAATAAGTTTTGTGGGGCTCCAGAAATTGAAGAGCTGTATATAAATTATAAGTGAAAGTTAAAAACTGTAAACATTTCAATGACAACCAAAATCTACCGTAATTTCGCCTTTGGTGCCCTTGAAGATCGCCTTGTTCGCCAACTCTTCTTTGGCGCCGAAAGTTAGCTTGCCAACACGTCCACCGGAATACTGCAATTCAGCTTCCACATATTTATCCACGCCATCTTCATTGAGTTCACCCTTGGCAATGACCTTTTGTGGTGCCTCATGGAAGGCCCATTGTGATGCCTGGATGGTATAGACACCCAAATCTAGCACAACACCGCCACCCAAACCTTTTTTGCTGTAAAATTAATAGTAAATTGTAAAAATAATTTTGAACATATGTATTTCTTAAATGGTCACTCACGTCAAACGATCGACAGCGCTCAAGTCGAAACCGAATGAGACTTCCACCTCTTTAATCTCACCCAAAGCGCCATTCTTGATTTGCTGACGTATGTACTGATAGGCGGGGAAGAAACGCGACCAAATTGCTTCCATGAGGAAAAGCTTTTTGCTTTGCGCGAGATCTGTCAATTGCTTGGATTGTTTGTAATTGATGCATAGCGGCTTTTCGCACAACACATGCTTGCCATGTTCGAGAAAGAGTGAAGCGATTTCCAAGTGCTGTGGATTTAAGGCACCAACGTAGACAACATCTGTGGGAGAGAGTTGAAACGATATTAGTATACGGAAACTCACTGATGGGGTAAGTAGAAAGATTAAATTACAGCGTAGGACCAAATTTAAGATGTGATCAACATTTTGCACTTATTAAATGTATTTTATAGCAAATTATTAAAATTAAAAAAATTAAAAAAAATATGTTCAAAGTCAAATAACAAACTTGAAAACTGTTTACACCACATTAAGTTGAGTGTTTATTGACTTTTAATGCACAATCACTAATTAAATAATATTTCAAGTATTTAATATTACAGCAAATTAACTTTGTTTGTGATAACAAAAAGAGTACGAACTTAAAAATTATTACACTTGTTACTTTTATTGTTAAAATCACTTTTCACTTCCAATACACTTTTCTCATTTCCAAATTCCACAGCTCATTTCACAACAACAATTTGAAAGCACTCACCAACATCAGCAAATTGTGCCAACTCCTTGTAACTACCAAAGGCATTTGGTATGTCATGTGTCTTGGCAAATTCTTCAGCACGATCCTGTTGACGTGCCGCTATGGCGACAAGTTTGTGATCACTCGCTGGCAGTGTGCTCAGACCCACAGCGAAATCGTGGCTAATTTTACCAGCCGAAGCGATACCCCAACGCAAAGCCATTTTAATTTATTTTAAACAAAAGTCGATAGCTGAATGCTGCACGAGAATAAAGTGTAAACTGAATGAATTGACTCGTAGTATGTTTATTATATACTAAATTAATTGTTAAGATAATTAGGCACACGTAGTGTTCTATTGCGATAAGCAGTATTACGCTCACTGATTAGCAATGCAGATTGCTGATAGGCAGTTAGAATTGAAGTGACCCCTTCCGACTAGCATAATCTGCTAAAATACATTTTTTATACCTTGCATAAGAGCATTTGTTGTTGTTGCTTATGGTAAATATTTAGGGTCGGCTTTAGTATACTATCCCAGGCTTTCGGTAATAAAATGGGTATCGTTGGAAAGAGGAGGTTCTCCAGATTAAGAATATATATACATATAGCTGCAGCTGACTTATAGTTTCCGAGATATTCGCACTTAAAGTTGAAAAAAATGCTACTTTTATCTTGAATTTTCACAATATATACTGAATATTTTATTAATATTCTGCACTTATTTTACACTTACACTTCACCACATTGTTTCTGCATATTTATTTTATAAAAATTATGACGAAAATGGCTGTAAATAAATATTTAACATTTTACACAAATCTTCGTTTAAAAAATAGCAAAAAGGGTTGCAGGTTGACAAGTAATCAGTGTTGCCACATCAAATATTTCGCAAAAATCAAAAGAATAAAAATAAACAGAAAAAAGAAGGATTATACCCCAAACCAAACCATAATGGTGTTATGACTAATGCAAAGTCTTTCGGTATTACCTTTTCTTTGATAACACCCGGTGATTGCCCGACCAGGGTTATTTTTTTGAAGCGCGGCCGAAGGCCGCCAATGCGGAAAGTATTTCTACACGAAAGAATATTTCAATTCCCCCACTTTGATAACTCCCGGTGTTTGCTCGACCAGGGTTATTTTTTTTAAGCGCGGCCGAAGGCCGCCAATGCGGAAAGTATTTCTACACGAAAGAATATTTCAATTCCCCCTCTTTGATAACTCACGGTGTTGGCTCGACCAGGGTTATTTTTTTGAAGCGCGGCCGAAGGCCGCCAATGCGGAAAGTAGTTCTACACTAAAGAATATTTCAATTCCCCCTCTTTGATAACTCCCGGTGTTGGCTCGACCAGGGTTATTTTTTTGAAGCGCGGCCGAAGGCCGCCAATGCGGAAAGTAGTTCTACATGATAGAGTATTTCAATTCCCTCTCTTTGATAACTCCCGGTGTTGGCTCGACCAGGGTTATTTTTTTGAAGCGCGGCCGAAGGCCGCCAATGCGGAAAGTAGTTCTACACGAAATAGTATTTCAACTCCCCCTCTCTGATAACTCCCGGTGTTGGCTCGACCAGGGTTATTTTTTTGAAGCGCGGCCGAAGGCCGCCAATGTGGAAAGTATTTCTACACGAAAGAACTTTTCATTTCCCTTACTTATAGTGCATAGAGTGAATATCATAAACTTTCTTATATTATCTTTATATAATCTTTTTATAGGGCATTTGTTTTCTGCATTTTGGGTATTTATTTATTTTGGTTCTTCTCATTCGTTTGCAAAATATCTGATATGGCAACACTTATTACTTGTCAAACTGCAACCCTTTTTGTTATTGTTGAAATTAAGAGATTTGTGTAAAATGTTAAATACTTATTTACAGCTATTTTCGTGATAAATTTTAAAAAATAAATATGCAGAAACAATGTGGTGAAGTGTAAGTGTAAAATAAGTGCATAATATTAATAAAATATTCAGTATATATTGTGAAAATTCAAGATAAAAGTAGCACTTTTTTCAACTTTAAGTGCGAATATCTCGAAAACTATAAGTCAGCTGCAGCTATATGTGTATATATTCTTAATCTGGAGAACCTCCTCTTTCCAACGATACCCATTTTATTACCGAAAGCCTGGGATAGTATACTAAAGTTTCCCCAATATTTATACAAACATAGTACATTTGTATGTCAAAAATTATGAATTTCACAACAGCTGCTCTTAAACATTTGTTGAGCATGGCAAAGCAATTGAATGGAAAATTCCCCCAGATAATTTGATATCACAAAAAAATGTTTGCCACTGAATGTTACAAAAACAAAAAACACCTGTAGCAGATTAGCACAACTGCAGCCGGTAAATTGTACAACTTCTTTTCAAGGTCATCGAAAGTATGTTTATAAATCAACTACCACCCATTAATCAAAACTGTTTACACTTTGTTTAATATTATTACAACTTTTTAAGCATTATTTGCATTCAACTTACATATTTGCTAATTGCGTACACAATTATTGATTTTTTTGCTCAATTTTAAATTTATTGTGCTTCTTCTGCCGCGTAAGCAATTCCAACTTCACAATAGTGCGCCGCAAAGTGATGCCAGTAAGTTAACCTATAAATTATATATTAATAATCTAATATGCAAGAGCAGCACAATTTCAAAGCTTACAAATTATTATCACCTCTATTTATATTTCTGTAATTTATATGCTGTTAATAATTGTTTGTATTTTTTGTTTCAATATTAAATCAATTGCTTTCATTAATTTCCAATTAGCAACTTTCCATTTAATGCTATACGGCATTCCTCTAGGTCAGCTGTTGAATTCGCTGCATTGTTGCTTTTGCTCGCCGGCACTAAACACCAAATTAAACGCGATGTTACGAAGATATCTAACAAATTTCAGACAAAATGTGCAATTTCTTCACAGAAATCAACAGGTAAATTATAGGACAATTAATTTCGATTATTTTACGTTAATTATATTGCTTATTAGTTTACACAACGACAGTTGACACCTTTGCGTTATGTTGCTGCAGCGGCTGAGACACAAAACCAACTAGAGCAGTCGCATATTGATGAAGCGGTGCGTTTGAATCCACTGCTGTCCCGTGTACCATTGACACAATGGCAATACGCACACGAGACGTTTATGAATCACGGACTGAATACAAGCAATTTTCTGCGCATTGTCGTCGGAAATCCGGATGTGCTTTCCCGTTCAAAACAGCGTATAATCGAGGCGATTGAAAACTGGCGTAGCTGTCAATTCGGTGAGAAGTTACTATTCTTGCTGCTAACGAAATATCCAGAGCTGTTGGACGTAACCGATAATTTGCGTTTACGTAAACATATAAGTTACTTGAAAACATTTGCGGGCACAGATAAAAACGTCTGGAAGCTGCTGATGAATTGTCCGGATCTTATGGAGCAGTCAGAGCGGCGTATAGAGGAGAAAGTGACTTATTTAAAGGAGGTGATGCGTATTGAGATACCCGAAATTATTAAGTCAGAAGCGCTATCGAAAACACTGGAAGAGATACGTTGCCGACATGTTTTTCTGGAGCGGCTGGGTTTGTTTGTACCGCGCCCATTAAAGGTGAATCCAGATGAGCCTACGAAGAACCCGCGTTTATACCAAATTACCAACACATCGGAGAAGACATTCGCCACGAAGGTGTGTCATGTCACGCTGGTAGAATATGAGGCGTTTAAAGAGTTATACGAACGCGAAGTGCAACGAAAAGAAGATGAGGAGGAGGAAGATGAAGATGAAAAATGGGAGGGTAAAAAAGGATACAAAAAGTGAAATACATTGAATTGTTAAACACACAATTTGTTGTTTTAATAGACTCTCGAGTTAAATTTTACGTTTTTTTCCCCAACTACTTAAAGAAATTTGCCGTTTCGTCCTCTGTATAAATGACGCCCAATTGTCGACGTATTTGATCCTCAATATATGACAATTCCAAGCTTTCTTTATGCGTGATTAAATCACTTTGGAATTTGCGCTCCGATATGCAACGACGCACCTCTTCTGCTTCGAAACTTAACGCCAAACGATTGGGAAAGTAAGTAGACAAACCACTTCGAGGCAATGGAAAGGTTTTTTCCATGCCGTTAACGTCCAAAATCTTCACCGGACACCAATAGTCCGGCACCTATTGAGTTGTAAAAAAATGTATATTTACCTCAGTTTGTATATAAACAAAAGCAACAGCTAGCTCACAGTTATACAGCCTTTCGATCCTTCTATCACCGCCTTATTGTCGAAACGTTTCGTACTACTCAACATAATCTCTGCCACACGTTCTGGGCCAAATTGCAGGCATATATTCGCTTCCTCATCGACACCATCCTCATTGAGTTTACCATTGGCGGTGACGTTGGACGGCGCATAACCGTATATCCACATTGCGAACTGCAGCGCATAGACGCCCAGTTCTAGGGTTACACCACCGCCTAGACTGCGACGCCTGTGTATGAATGAAAACAACAAAAAAATGTTTATGTGTTTAATTCGTTCATTCTAGCGACTAAATAGTTTACCATAACTCACATTACACGTCCGACTTTCTGCATGGGCAAGCCCAGTGTACACTTCACATTGAACACATCACCCAAAGCGTCCGCCTCAATCTGTTTACGTATGTATTGATAGGCGGGCACACAACGCGACCAAATACCCTCCATGAGGAAGCAACCTTTGCTGTGCGAGTGTCCAATCAGCTGCAGCGTTTGATCTTCATTCATGCAAAGCGGCTTCTCGCAAAGCACATGCTTGCCATGGTTCAACATCATGCGACAGATCTCCAGGTGAAAGGGATTCAAGGACGATATGTAGACAACATCTGTGTGTGGTAGAATAGGAATTTTAGTTTTAATAAGCAATTATCTCATCCATTTTCTACCCACCAACATTAGCGCTGCGCGCCAAATCTTGAAAGCTATTGAAAATGTGTGGTATATTGTGCTTGGCAGCAAATGCTTGTGCCACCGATTCATAGTTGGATGTGCAAGCGGTGACCACATGGTGCTGGTATGGCAGCACTTTCAACGCGGTCACAAAATCATCGGCTATCAAACTCACCGGCGCCATGCCCCAACGCAGAGGTTTTGTAGTTTCGATGGGATTTCCAACGATTGGCTTCGTTTCGCGACAGGGACATACTAAAAAACACAAAGAAAATTTATTTAGGCCAATAAGCAAGAAATAAAAATAAATTCGAAGTTCAGCAAATAGACAGTTACAAAAACAAAGAACAGATTCTGTTTCATCCAACTAATGGATATCACTATTTTTTTAACTGATTCGTATATTTGTAACCGAGTTTTACTTTTCCGGCGAAGACTTCCTGACTGATCCTGAACAATTCGCCTCGTCAAAGATCCGAGAGTATTTGTACCACGAAGAAAATATTTACGAAGTCTTCCATCTGATGACAAGTCCTTACTTTCCATTTTCGTAGCAGTCGAGTCTATATAAATGCACCTATCCTATATAAAATTAAGTCAAGGACTTCCAATTCGAAAGAGTCGCCCCATTATCTCACTGCAACAACAAATACATATTCTCCAGAGGATACTTAAAGCTTAACCTACTCTTTACTACGAGATTGTTGAAATCTTTGTTGTGTGGAAAAAAATAATTGAAACCTTATTCATATAAGATGGACTTATATGGAGTCGAAAGTTTTGGCGACTAAAACGATGACTAAAATCTAACACATACAAAGAACACTTCCAGGACTTTAAACTTATCTTTAAAAATTTTTGGTATTGCTTTTATCCGGTCTAGTATTTAAATAAACACATGGAGATGAAGAGCAGCATAGAAAAGATTCACCTCCATTCGATTGTGATAATCCCTTCCCTTGAAAATTTCAGCAATTGCTTCAGCAGTTCTCCCTCTCTCTCTCTTCCTAGAAACCATGATTATTAATAGTGACATGAAACAAAGACCCCCAAGAGTCCTTCCACTTCCATTCCATCGTGATAGTGTGAAGCATCCCATTCCCAAAGGGATACACACATAGACTAGAAAAGACAGTCCTTTGTGAAGCCTGGATCCCCCCTAGATTATCAATTAGGAGTCGACAAAGCGCCCTGAATTATTAAAAAATCTGCAGAGATCCGTGCAGAGAAGTGAGATCCGAGAAATCTTTTTCTTGATCTAGAAAAAGCAGGACATTCCAGAAGACAGTAATGAGATGATTCCTTCTTGTCATCCTCTATGCAGCTTCTACAGCTAGCATCCGGTAAGGTTTTTAATCTTACAGTGTGGATCCCGATAGGACAATGACCAGTAAGAACGCCTACGACTAAGCAGAGGTAAACCTTACTGAGGTCGAAGAGCTCGGTAGACCTCCTTCGATTCACCTTACGCCCGAAGGATCTGGGGACTGCGAAAGTGCTAGTGACTGACAGACGCTGCCCATATCAGCCGAGGCCCTTCTGTCCAGTAGTAAACCGCAATAGGACAACGGTGCTCCTACATGTTTCCATGCTACTATTAGTGAGACTGACGCTCCTGACCTAGCAAGCTTTACAGTTTCCAGCAATTCCTCTGTGGCCAGGAACCCAGAACAATCTAATCAAAAAGTATAACTATGCCTATAATAGTGACGATAGGCATTCCTTAACCAACCTTGAGCGCATAGTCAGCGAAATCAAGGTTAGTATCGCCCCTCTACATCCGAGTGGATCGTCATCTCTTTAAAGGTTGCTGCGCTTCGAAAAAATATGTATATCCGTCGCTGCCTTAATAGCAGCCACTTCCGCTTGAAAAATGCTGCAATAGTCGGGAAGCCTGAAACTAATGTTGATGCGGGGTTCGAGACAGTAAACTCCACCACCTACCTTTCCTGCCAACTTGACATCTTCATTTAAGTGAAATCGAGCCACTTTTTGAGGCTGAGTAGCATCGTCGCTGGGGTTCAAATCGGATACGGGGGAGCCTTGGGATTATTCTGGAGAATATTATCCGTAACTCTGATCAAGCCATGGATTTGACTTCATGAAAGCTCGACAGTATTCTTGTTACTATTAGTCTAGAAAGAGCTAGATATTTTAGTTTGTGGCTCGAGCTCTCAGTAAGACCAAAAAGTATGGCCGGCAAGAATTTACAAATTCTCAGCAAGCATTACATTGAGCACTTTGGACTCACACAGTAGTTCCTAAGCAATTAGAAATCAATTTTATTGCCATTGAATTTCCACAATACAACTGGCCAAGCACCCATTGAGCCCATGCGATTTAATAATGTACACAAGTTGTTGACCATTTGTCAGCACTCTCCCCGCACTGCTACCATTTTTAAACAACAACTTGCGTTTTGTCTCATTAATCCGTTGCGCAAAATGCATACAAAATGAGCGAAACCGTTAGGCCAAGTAAGTTAGCAAAGCGTAAAGTACCACACAACACGGACAATGGCAACGACGATGGCGACAAGTGAAAATACGCGCCACAATTTAGCTGACAAGAATGTGTAATTCACCGCTTCTTACTTTGGTGAAATATTTGTACAAAAAAAAACAATTTTGAAACAAAAACAACAACAAAAAGTAGACGACAACACGTATGAAAATTAACAAAGCAATTTTTTAGCATTTTTGGCAACCGACAACGAAAGTGACCGACCAAAAATGTATAAAAAAAAAGCAACCACAACAACAACAACTGTATGCTTAGAAATTTGTTTCCCCAATATTTAGAAAATTTTGAAAAGTGAAAAAATAGAAAAGTAACAACTCATTTAGCCGCTAGGGTGCCAAAGCCATGCCATGAAAGTGCGCACGTACTATGCAAATGAGCAGCCGCAGGCGCAAGCGCACACCAGTGTTTGTGTGTGTCTCTGTGTGGGTGCATACCAAAAAGAACAGCACGCACAGCGCTTTTCTACACATTAATACATGCCGCCGTTGCTTATGACAAATTTGCTAATTGAAAGTGAAAGTTAGATTTATAAGCGTAAGAAGGCAGGCAGGCGACTGCGGCTGCGCGGCTTTACGGCTTGTCGCGCGTTGCATTAACGGTTATTAACGATTGCATGGCTTGCTTGCGCTTTGGCATTGGTCAATGGTCATTGAAGAATCGCATTTTGCTGCGAAGAATTGCATATTCTTTTAAGATTCTCCTCTCACTGTATGTCTTTGTATATATGAGCTCGTGTGCAACAGCTGCTGAACCAACTGGCTGCCGTGCTCAACGCCATAAGTGTGCTATGTCGCAGTTGCCACTGTGCCACACCAAATACGCATCGCCATTCGTTGCATGCAACGCGGCTAAGCAAATATGACTAATTATGGGGGAAGCTGTTGGCCGCAGCAATGCAGGCGTTCAATTGCTTCGCTACACACAATAATGCAATTGGCAGCAGCGGGCAGTAGGTGGTTGCTGGTTGCCGGTGTTTGTCAGCGTTAATGTTGGTGAAGATTTTTATATTTAATCAAGCGAAATGCCGAGGCGCAATAGCTCACACATACAAGCTTATAACTCAAAGCATGAACAAAAAGATATTTACGCGTACAACGTCGTTCATCGTTTCAGGCAGTCTTTGCTGTACGCCTACCAACCCACTCTTTGAAGAAATAGTGGATCCAAAATTCCATTTTAAACTTTAATCACCCAGTAGAGTTAAGTCTAGTACTCAAACTGAAACAAAATCTCAAATCTGTCCCTGTACTCAATCTGTACTACCAGGAATAAAGCTTAGCTCAATGTAGAAACAGTCACCCAGTTTACGGTAGGACCGATTCACATTCCTTAAGCCATGCTGAAAGATATAAATCGAGACAAAAATACTTGAAAATCTGTTGACTTGAAGGGAAATGTGTTCTATACCGTGGCTCATAGTTCAAATAAGACTTGTGTCAGAGTTTAAATTTCTACTACTAATGATGTTGTACTATAAAGACTTAGTATAAGTAAACTTGGAATCGTTTTGAAGTCAACTTACTAGAATACAAGACTTCGTTGGATTCTCTATATCCAGACACACAATCTGATTGAAGAATCAATCTTGAGTCTTTATAATGTATATTTAGGAATCACTAAGCCATTTTGAGCATCTTGAGACCAAGGGAGAGATTCTGTGTGAGATCTCGGTTCCACCATTCTACCAGAAACCTCACCGAAACCGCTAGAAAATATGAGAGATACCATCACTAAGCTTAAAGAGATCAAATCTTGTTAAAGATGGAGGTTCCAAGTGGAATCTTTTTCGGATATTTGATTGTTGTTTCAAACTTTTAATGGTCTTAGCAAGAATAAAGCCTAAACTCAAGTATGGAAGGATGCAACAAACAAAGTCTAAAATTATTTTCGAATTAAACTTGCGAACTGAAATCGAGGGAACTTAAAGTATCTAATGAGAATTGCGGGAATGAAAAAGAAAAGACTGGCTCTACTTATGGATTAAATACTATCGATAAGGTGAGAATAAATTTTAGAACAGATCCACTTATAGATGATATTTTCATTCAAAGACTATATCAAATGTCAAGCTACACTTGATATTATCAAAAAAGCTGGACATGAGCAGGAAGCTCTGTTAATCTCAATTAAAACTATGTGAAATTCGAATATATATATCTTTTATCATATCGTCAATTTATAGATAAGACATAGAGTCCAGAGAGTCAGCTGAGGCCATGTAGGATCCACACTTTAATAAAGAAAGATAATAAAGGTTTGACTTCATTCGGTCTAGCTAATTAGATTGAGATTATGCTATTAGGTCTACAACTTTGCTTCCGCCGTTTTCCAATAGATGTCTCTAGGGTCAAGCACTGGTCAATTAAAACGACTAAATCGTTTTATATCGATCTTGGACATTTGTGTCAACAATAACCCAACAAAATATTTATAGAGATCTGTTTTTTTAGGCAAATTCTCGACATTTGCGGAAAATTTTGCTTTTCTTTTTTAATTTGAAGTAAAGTGCGGCTGAGGCTCATCGACATTTGTAACATCGACATTTGCAACCGTTTATTATACAAAAAAAGCCTTAAATTTACAAAAAAAAAACGGGGGAAGCAAAGTTGTAGACCTAATATGATAAACAGAAGCTCTATTATTTCGTCAATGAAATAATGCTGATGGGTTTTGTGACAACAACAGAAGCCTGTATTTTATATATTATATACATAGTCTAGTATACCAGTTTACGTCTATTTATTTTGCTGTGCATTTGCTCAACTTGTACGCGTAGTTTTCCATTTCATTCATCAATACGCCTGTTGCACACACACACACGAACCAAACATGTATTTGACGCTCGTACTCGTACTCATTACAACTATACATCATTACGTCGCTGCTGATAGCGGCAATTACTTCGTGACTGTTTGTACGACATTGTTGCATTGGATGTTGTTATTGTTGGCAGCAACACCCGCAATTTCGCCAATTCCAGGAAAATTATTGAAACTGCGCATGCATACACGGCTTAACACTTTTACACGTATGCAAAGTGTACGCTTTGAAGAGGTAATCTAAGGGAGCGAAGCTAAGAGGCTTAGAAATAATATTGAGAATAGAGAGGATGGTCAAACTTTGTTGAAAATGATTTTCTTGAAAAGATTTCAGCTATTTTATATAGATTTTGTGAGTAAAAGTGTCGCTAAAATTATTAATTTGCTCAAAATTTACTGTTCCACAAGTTCATAAAAGTTTCCAAGTTCGTTGCTTAAGTCTTTTGTTTAACAGGCAAAGCTTAATCGCTAGTAGATGATATAAGTAGAGGTATTGGTAAACTTAAAAATCACATATATCCGATAAAATCGTACAAGCAACACATACATACATTAATACATAGATGTATGTAGATATGTATATATGTATAAATGATATTCCATTTACGCGCCTCGCACTTTCCTTTTCTACCAAATTTGCGTACAAAGTAGTGACAAATTACTACTTGTCGCTAAACGCAACAAAACAGCAACAACAACAATTTTGTACGACTACGCACTTTACGCCGTCGGCAAAGCGAAGCAGTTAGTGAGCTTGCAGCAAAAGCAATAACATTAAAAAGCAAATCATTTTCGAGTTTTTGACGGACATCTCCACGACAACTAAATACAAATACAAATGGTGCGAAAAGCGGGGGCAGTGATAAAAAACAATTGGAAACGCAGACGATCAAATAAAAATTTACTTTCCTAGGTTCAGAGTAGAGTATATGATTATCGGTAGGAGCTAGTGATTACGTTATTATTAGTGAACTCCCTTGTAACGAATAAAAACATTGATTTTTATCTCAATCTTCAAAAAGTTCGTAGAACGAGTATCTGTACGATGTTGGGTTAACCAGGATACTTTATATATTATCATGACAAATGTTCAGGACAACAATAATGTTAGTAAGAACATTCTAGAAGTTTCAACTTTAGAGAGAAAAGGCAAAGAAGGCAATTTTTTGACGCTCCCGAATAAGAAGACTCACCTAAAACCCGAAAGTTTTTGTCCCCTGCCTGTCCATTGCTTACTCATTCGTGGGACCACAACGGAACCTCTGTCTATTAGTATTATAAGTCAGGGACAGTTAAGTTCTTCCTGAAAAGTTCATCCTGAAAATACGAGGGGCTTCAAAGTATTATTTAGACTGGAAGGTGGTACCTGATGGCTTACACGGCTGATCTTCAAAAGGCGATAAGGCTGTAAGATGGAGTAGACCCAGCAGAAGGACTATGGACTTTCAATATGCTCCTTCAATATTAATCCGAGGGTGCCTTAACTTGCAAACTCATCGACTTTGCGATTTCCAATAATTTCAGAACTAGTCCTAAATGACTTTTAGACCCGACCCAATTGAAAGATATTGAAAGAGTACCTAAGCTTGTTTCAATACCTGTAAGCTCCGAATCGATATCTAACTTGCTATCGCTGTGGAATATCTCATTCAAAGACTGAGAATCAGATTTTATAGGAAATACAGGGCAGTAGTCTTCCACACCTGAGCTTCAAGGTATCGATGCTGAAATTCATTGAGGGAATCGAAATGAAGAAGAAAACGTTGAAGAATTTGCCTGGGGTTAGCTCGGTGGTATAGTTACATGAGTAATTGAGGTTAGAGTCGAATTCCATAAGAATTTTACATTACTCATATCTTTATATATAATCCTTTCAAACGTGTTTAGTTTTGGGTGTTACAAACAACCGTTATGTGAATAAAACTATTATACTCTCTTTAGCAACTTTTGTTGCGAGAGTATAATGACGCACTCTCATTCCTACAGGGCATCCATTAGATGTTAGCTGGCAGCTGTCAGTCGTGTTAGTGTGCGATGTACATAAATATTGAAATACGCTTTATGACAACCGATTGACAAACTGAAAAATGTGCATCCGCACCGATGATGGATCAGCAGAATTTGTGAAATGCACGCATTTTAGTGCGAACTTCAATTTAACGAATTTGCATAATGAATAACGAACGGCAGTCACGGCAGCAGCAACGACGACAGTTGACGGGCAGCGTCCGAAAGTTTGCGAGTTGTTGCACTCGAGTTGTTGGACTTTTATGCGAACGCACTAAACGCGGGAGAACGTGCTGGTATGTGCGGGGTGTGGCTAAGGTCTGGGTGTAGAGTTTGTCACTTGTTGTTGCTTTTGTTTTTGTTTTTGTTGAAAGTGTTGTTTTCTTTTAGCAGCAGAAGTACGCTTGAGGCTCTTTGTTTATTTGTTTAGCTGGTCTTTATTGGTTTTTGTTAGGCGCTTTTATTGCCTATGTAGATATGCGTAGGAAGTGTGCATTTGCAATAGGGAACAACAACAACAAGAATAAATGAAAGCACTTGTTTAAACTTTTAATTTCTGTTTTGTTGTTGTTTTAGAATGCATTTAATGTACGTGTTATTCAATTGACATAGCTAATTTTCGCATAGAAGTCGAGTTTCACTGAATTGCATAGCCATTGTCCGCATTACTTTCGCTCAATTTAGAAATGTTTGTTATTGTTTTTGTTGCAATGTCGGAAAATATGACACAGACAGCTAGTTTCACGACAGATCCGATCCACTTTGGTTGGTGTCAAACCGATATATTCCGATTATGAACATCCGAGAATCTAGAATATGACAGAAACATTATGAATGGGGGTTATGCTTTAATTCTTCCCGCAGTGCACATTTGATAGCCAAGTTTAATAACACTTATAGTATTCAAAGGAGAGAAGCCTGCGCAGTAGAAATTAATATTGGGACAAACCCACCTATCTGCTTCGATATGCAGTAGACATAAATATATTCGACTTCTGGATCTAGGGGAAGACAAAGAACGATTTTTCCAGTTTTTTCCAAATATGATTGTTATATATTTTTCAGTTTATATGGTACATTGTCTACCGGAAGGAATCAATAGTATAAAAATTGTCTCTTCAAATTTAATTCTGTTACATTAAACTGATGGGACAGAACTTTAGAGCTTTAAAGCTTTTACTTTTGAACTAAAATTATAAAAAAATAGTAAAGGAAGATAAAAAAAACTGTAAGAAGTGTTTCAAAAATTATTTCAAAATCCTCAAAACACTAGTGAGAATATCAGATATGACAATTAAAATATCAAATAAACAAAGGATATTTTCAATATTCAAAGATTTATATTTTTATACTCTCGCAACAAAGTTGCTACGAGAGTATAATAGTTTTGTTCACATAACGGTTGTTTGTAACACCTAAAACTAGACGAGTTAGATATAGAGTCATATATACCAAAGTGATCATGGTGGCGAGTAGATTTGAAATCCGGATGTCTGTCCGTCCGTCCGTCTGTGCAAGCTGTAACTTGAAAATGGGCGAATAATAACCACGCCCACCTCCCATACAAAATTTCACAGAAATAATAGTAGAAGGAAGATGCACTCAGATTTTGTTACAAAATGAAAAATGGGCGTGGCATCGACCCCTTATTGGTCAAAAACCATATCTCAGGAACTACTCGACAGATTTTAATGAAATTTGATATATAACACTTTCTTGAGACCCTGATGCGGGTCGAACATGGGTGAAATCGGTTCACAACCACGCCTACTTCCAATATAACTCAATTTTTAATTCCATTCCGAATTTATGGGTAAATTTTGTATGTTTGTATGTTTGTATGTTTCTTCAATAAATTGCGAGAGTATAAAATGTTCAGTTGCACCCGATCTTAGCCCTTCCTTACTTGTTCTAAAATAATTTTATTAAATTTCAACAAAAAATTTATTTTAAACGCTCTTTACTAAGTTTAAACTTTTTCAAACACCCAAATTAATTCATCAATTAAAATTGTATTTAAGAGACCAGTTTTTGCTCTTCGCTCTGCCGGCTACTCGATAATCGCTCAGCTGATATACATGTTTTTTAAGAAGTTGGTAAGTTTCAACAAGAACCATTATTTCCAGTGGGAAAAGGCTATTACATACTTGAATGAAATTCGTTGCTTAAGTGTTTAGTTTTAATTGTAGTAATGAACATGCAGCACAAATAAACCGCCTTCCCTAAAATCATAGGGATATCGAAAAATTTCTATATTTTTAAATCAAATATTTTGCACTAGGTAAATTAACCTCTTCTTCTTGTTCTTACGAACCGCAAATTATTTTATTTTTATTTCTATTACTTCTTGAAAATCGTTGATGCAAACGGAAACCTCGCAGTATATTTTGACAGCTAGATGACCTCAAATAACCCTTTTGCTTCACAAATCTATAATACCCTAAATCAATATATTGTGCTCGTATATAAAAATCACAAATGAAATCACAGTTGAGCACATAAAAGTAACAACCCTTTTAAACAAACAAATAAAAAATTTAGCAACTAGTTGAAATAGAAATTACTTTTTCTGCACATACATCAATATTTATAAATAAATTTTAAGCAAAAAATTAAATTTTTGCTTTCAATTTTATTACTTTACGGCATTACAACACATTCCAATACAAACACACCTCAAAACAAATTCTTCCTTTCTTCATAACATAGGCTTGTACACCATCAACTGCTAATACATACATACAGATATACATAGTTATGATTGTCAATAAGCAGAGATGTGTTCATATATATTGTCACCTGTCACTTGTCAAGCGAACATTATAACATCGCCTTTCGGCATACATGAAAATAAAATCAGCTAATGAAAAAATCATTACCCACACACAAACACAGGTACATAGATTATTGCTGAGACTGTTGCCCGGACTGAGGCTGAGGCTCTGAGGCTCTGACGATGTTGGCGTTCACTTGGCTATTGCATATATTGATGTTACTGCCGTTGTTGTTGCTTGTACTGGTGTGATGCCACTCAAAATGTTACTGAGCTACTGGCAACACATGTCATGTTGTTGTGTTTGTCTGTATGTATGTATTGGCGCTGATGCAAACATTTTATTAACTTTCGTTTTCTTTTGTTTCGCTTCGACGTGATTCGACTTGCTTCGGTTTCGTTTGACTCGAGTGTTGGGAAGGCATGGGAATTATTGTTAAGTCTGCACAGAGGTCAATCAATGATTTTGCACGTTTCTTAGTTGCTGCTGCCAATAGCCAAAAATACAAATACAACAACAATAACACATGTAGCGTAACTTTTGTTTTTTATTCGTAGCAATTTGTATTTGACAGTGGGTTGCAGAAGTGCCAGTCAATTGAATGGCGGTGATATGAGCAATGATAGGCGGGGGTAAGCAGACAAAGAGAGGTTAAAAATGTTTATGAAATTTTCAGAAAGGAGTTACGAGAGACAGACTATTGTATATTGTAACGAATTGTTATACTCTGATATTAACGGCTATAAGTAAACAGAAGAGAGAAAAAATATAGATTTCAAAATATTTTAATTTTTCGAAATAAAGAATAGAATCATCACAAATCAACTATATATTTTTTTTCTACAACATACTATGCCAATTGAAAACTAAAGACTTAAGCAACGAACTTCATTAAAAAATTCCCATGGACCTTACATGCTAGAATTGAAAAATATTATCGACCTAGTGGCCAGTAAAGTATAAGTCTTAGAAATGATTAGGGTGAGGACTCGCCTAAGTAAAACCGGATTTTGTGACTCTAGGTAGTCTATTTATATGGTATAAAAATTAGCTTTAAAATCACCAAATCAGTTCAGTTTCAGTTCGTTAACTAGCAATGGTTCTAAGTTATACGACAACATCCACCAAACCCAAATGAATTCCATTAAAATCTGGGCGTTATTCTTTCAAATAAACGGTATTATCACCGTTTAGCCGGTTATAGCCGAATCGATGATCGCACGCCACACCTCTCTTTCCCTCCCATTTCGGCGCCAGTTGGAGATCCCAAGTGTAACCAGGTCGCTTTCCACCTGGTTCCTCTGTAGTGGAGGCCTTCATCTTCCTCGGTTTCCTCAGGCGGTTACTGCATCGAACACTTTCAGGACTGGAGCGTTCTCGTCCATTTGGACAACATGCCCTGGTCATTGTAGCCGCTGTCTTTTTATTCGCTGAACTATGTCAATGTAGTCGTATAACTCGTTCAGCTCATCGTTCCATTGTCTGCGGCATTCGCCGTTGCCAATGTTCTGAGGACCATATATATATAGGTAAGAGATTTGTGGAGAAACTTCTTCTAAATCATACAATAATTTCCTTTTTGTCGTCCACCCAGTAGCTGCAAAATCCAAGAGTGAATTTCTTCTTCTTCTTGACTGGCATAGTCACCTCTTACGCGGTTATAGCCGAGTGCACAGCGCACCACGCATCTCTCCTTTTGTCAGTTTGACGCCAATTGGTAATACCCAGTGAAGACAGGTCCTTCTCCACCTGGTCCTTCCATCGGAGTGGAGGTCTTCCTCTTCCTCGGCTTCCACCAGCGGGTACTGCATCGAATACTTCCAGAGCTGGGGCACTTTCGTCCACTCGAACAACATGCCCTAGGCAGCGTAGCCGCTGTTTTTTGATTCGCTGGACTACATCTATGTAGAATAACACATACAGCTCATCAAGAGTGAATTTTAACCTCTAATATGTATTTATTCGGAAGTTTTCTAAAAATAGAAGGACCCACAAATAAATATTGCTTATGAAGAAATTTATGATACACGCGGAGAATAAAAATGCATTCAAAAATTTTTTGGCCACACCGATTTCTTCAAACATTTCTTTAGGAACAACTAAAAAATTGCACAATATGCAACACCATTACAAGCGCCGACATTATCAGCGCTGTTAGCGAGTTAGAGCTGGTAAGAGAGTTCACAAGCGCGAAGTCACAACACAAAATAGCGACACGCACGAGGCGCTCAATCAATAAACGCCGAAAAAACAACAAGCGCCGATAACAGCGAGCAGCAGAAGAGTAGTCAAACCGAAAGCCAAGCTAAGCCAAAAAGGCAGGTGCAACAACACAGTGAAATAACAACAACAAGCAACTGCGAGCAACACAATCGCAATCACTGCTTCGCACGGTTTACTGTCACTGTCATTAACGGCGCGGCGCGGCGGCAGCGCTCTGCGACTGATGCGCCGCGTGTGAGTGCGCGCGTTAGCGAGTTTATGGCGCTGCGCTTTTTCATGCTTATGTACGGCGCGTTGTTGCGCGTGCCAAAGCTGGCGATTTTGTCAGCGCGCGCATAGTCGACTATCGATTGGCTTTGGCCTGCCGGCAACGGCGCTCGTTATCGCGGGCGCGCATGCGCAGCCAGTCAAAGCAAGCAATATTGAAGCTTATGTTGTTGTTGTTGTTTATTTGCTGAGGCTTCTTTCTCCAGCTTATGGTTGTTGTTGTTGTTACTCTATGCTTTTTTCATGCGTTTGCGGCGCAGCAAATCATCTTTTTTCCACCAGCCGCCGCATTGGTTGTCACTGTCTATAGCGGCCTCATGCGCCTCGTTGTTGCTTTTGTTGTTGTCATGGTTGTTGTGACGGCGCGCTGTTGCTGGCGCTGCGTTTGCGCGCTGGTTGCTTCTTCTTTCGGTGAAAAATTTCGCGCGACAAGTTGTTGGCCGCGTGAGGAAACACCGCGTATTCAGTTATCGATCGAACGCCGTCCGAAACGGCTGCTCTAACGGAAATCCTCTGGTGTTCGTAAAACGAAAAGTGCTTCATAGCTTATAAGCATATTTGATAACGCGTAGTTAAACGCATTGAAAAACAGTTAACAAATCGTGTAAAAAATATTTCAGTGAAACAATAAAATTGAAAAAAAAAAATCAAGTAAACCGAAGGAAATCATCAAACCGTTAGCCAAATAGAAGCGCAAACGCGGACTCGTCCAACATACATACACACAGACAAATAGACACTCGAACTACGAGCTCACGCTCAAACTGATAATCAGCGACTAACAAAACAGACAACACCAAACGGACAGACAGACAGTTAGCCAGTTGCGCTGCGCCGCACTCCTGCGCCTGCCCCTACGCCACTCGCTACGCCAGCGAACAGGCTCTGCCGTGTCGATGGACAGTTGTTAGGTGCGTTGGTACATCAAAAAACAACACAACAAAAGTGAAATTTTTACTCAATGAATTGTCAACTAAGTAAAAACAACAACAACAATAACAACAACAACAAATCGTCCACTTAAACAGCGGCAATAATTTCACGCATTTGAGTGCATCAAATACATATAAATAATAACCACCGTAGCGCGTATATAAACAAATAAGCCAGTTACAGCAAAAACAACAAAACAAAAACAAAATTAAATAAATAAATTTCTTAAACTGATAGCGAGCCAAAAGGATCCACCAATCCACCGCAAAGCGCATGCGCGTGCATCTGTGTGTCTGTGCCTAAGTAAGTGCCTGCTCGCTTAATTGAGTGTGAAAATACATGCATAAAGCAAAAAACAACAACAACAACGGCAACAAGTGCAAAAAGAGTGCAAAGTAAATAAAGAAATTTGTTGTGTTGTGGAAAAAAAATCGTATTTACGAAGTGTAAAAGTGCGAAATTGCTTTGTAAAACAGGACAATAAAAGAGCCGATAAGCGAAGCGTAGATTGTTTGGATATTTAAATAGTTTATGGTAAGTGGCATTATATGACTAAATAATAATAAAACAATAAAATAAAATAGTCAGTTATATTACATGACATAAATAAATAATAATTGTAATTGACAAATAAGGTGGTGCTGAAGGCGACTGGTTCCAAAAATTAGCTGCGCTCGGACATTATAGCATATATAAGTATTCAAGATTTCGGAACTTTTCTTCGACAATAAAATGGTGGAAAGTGAAAAAATAATATTTTTACTAGGGTTCCTATATACATTTCTAGACTTGGGTAGTTCTAGTGCTGATACCCTTTGGAGAGTTTAACATTTTTTATCGTAAGCGCTCTAAAAACTGTTTGATTGAAGAAATATTGTGTGTTGTTTTTGTGATTTAAAAAAAATTTAATACAATTCGATAAATCGGAAAAACTGCTACATGAATGAAAACTAGTTCAGCATTTTCAAATCTCAAGTTAAGTAACGTGCGATTGAGACATCCTTTGGAATTTGACCTTCATTTAATCTTTACAAGAAAAATATACATACTAGATTCCAAGCGAAATTAAAAAACTCCCAATGAATAACAATGTTGCTGATGTGGTAGCAACAGAAAACGTTATCCAATGTGGGGAATGTAGTGGAGTGACGGCCTCAGACCCAGTATTTATCCGGGCATTAGTCCTGTTACATAAACCTGACTATCGTGGGAATAAATAAGGGTCGCGTGGCTTGGTCCAATGAGATATTCAAAAATTGGAAATACCTATTAAATAATTTCTATCAAGTTGGGAACCGTAGAAATACTTTTTTTCGGATCGGCCGAGTCATTTGTTTTGTCTCTGAACCAGTATTTAGTTCTGATACCTATTACATAATTTCTATCAAGTTGGGAACCGTAGAAACACTTGCTTAGGATCAGCCGAGTAGTTTTTTTCTCTGAACTAGTATTTAATTCAGATCTGGTAGACTTTTCTTCAGCATTAGTGGCATTTAACGGTATTTATTGGTCATATCGAATCATGGTTCAGTAAATTGGTCTACTTAAGCCCGTTCTAACCGGTTCCAAACTGGATCTACTTAAAATTTTCTTCTCATCATAGTTGGGAGCCGTGGGAACACTTTTTCGGATCAGCCGAGTATGTAGATTTTTATGTCTCTGAACCAGTATTTAGTTCTGATCTGGTTGGCTTTTCTTCAGCATTAGTGACTTTTATCTTCGTTTATTGATCATATCGAACCATGGTACAGTAAACCTGTCCTAACTGGTTCCAAACTGGATCAGCTTAAAACTGGATCCTGCTATTAATACAGTTACCGAATCACGGCTGAGCATATGAGCGCGAAATTAACAATCTGTCAGCTTTTGAGTGATCCAAATTAGACAAATTGAATCATAGTTGTTCGAAGCAAAGAATCGGATGTTCAAGGATCCATCCATCCAAGATCATTTAGCTACAATACAATATCATTAGATCAACCCAAGCTGATCATTTTCGACTAGTAGATAAACATTTACGAAACATTCAACAAAAAGGACTTCAATAACTTATTTTTCAGCCTCTAAACAGCCGGTTCAACAGTTTGTAACGCTAGAAAGTCTAATGATATTCCAATAGGACTGTAATTTAGACCGTTTAGTAACCTGAAATTACGAAACAGTTCCTGAAACGAAACCTCAAACTTTCTTCACTAGAAGTAACAAGTTAGAGATTACTTGATGGTTATGAACTGTGTTGATGGTAGAATAGAGAAAGGATTGCTTTGAGTCTAAATGAACGAAGTGGACTTTACTTGGGGTTTTGAATAAGCGACAAATTCCGATAGAAAGGTGCAAAGCGCCAATTATGGGCTCAGTGAAAATCGCTGAAGTTATATAACCAATACATCTTAATTGCAGCCAATAGGAAGGAACCCGGTGGGCTTCATATCATTTCATTGATATTATAGCGTTTATTTGTTTAAAAGAAAATTTCAGATATTAAAAAAAATCCTAAGGCTCATTCAAAGGTTCATTAAAATAAAAATTTCAACAGCAGAGAATCTACCTTAATCTAAACTCAACTCAATCGCAAATCTCTTATCGCACGCACGTCCATTGATTGTCACTCAGTTGAATTGGCATTACCAGCACCAATGTGATTAACATTAGTTTCACTTGGACACCGAAAACTGGCTGCGACGACAAACTGAGAGGCAAATCAACAAATAGATGGATTGGCTGACTGACGGACTGATGCGCAGACAGAGGGACAAACAGACGGCGAAACAGATGGTTTTACCACCAACTAAGCTGAAAAGCAAAGCAAAAGCACCGCGCAGCGACAGCATTTAGTGGATATTTTATGCATTTTTATTGCATGAAGGAAGCGCTGGTGGAACGCGGCAACAACAACGCAGACAAAAACAACAGCAAATAGCAGGAGTAAGAGCAGCATTAAGTGGAGAAGCGACAATAACAGTAGCATTAGTTAGTAGTAGCTTGTAGACAGCCCAACGCTTTTAAGCACCATTAATATCGACAATAATAACAACAATCAAGCAAATAGCAATTGGCAATCGTCGATAGCCGTTAGACGCTAGGTGGCCACTTCAGCAATGGTAGCAGCAGCAGCAGCAACACTAATGCCACTTAAGTGCAGTGCAGAAAATGTACTTAAGTGTGTCGGGGTGTACAGATGTGTGTGTTTTTTTGTATATAAAGGGTGTCTTTTTAATGTTACAGATTTTTTTTTTTCAAATGGAAAACCGGAAAATGGATATTTTTGGCTATGCGGTCGAAAATTTTAGGAAATTTAGAGTTTTAACTGGTTTTTGAGTTCCTGGAACTGGGTCTAATAACTTTGAATTGGTCTAATAAGAGTCTAATTCAGAACTTTTTTCCAAAACTTCCTGAATTTCATGAATTGAGGAAGCCTGGAGAATCTCCTCTAGATTCTTCGCATTCAAAATTCAATAATTTTAATTTTTTTTTTTGAAAATATCTGGATCGAGAGAACCTGAAGATTCTTCACGCACAAAATACAATAATTTTGGCTTCAAAATAATAATTTTAATTTTTCTTTAAGTAAACATCTGGATCGAGGGAACCTGAAGATTCTTCAAGATTCTTCACACACAAAATGCAATAATTTTGGCTTTTTATGTAAATCTTTTTATACCTTGACAGTTATTTTGACAACTTATCACTTAAATCTATAACTCCAAAAGAGCACCGTTTATTGCATCCATATTACCAACACACGCTGCGTTTGCCACTTCACCGCAGCTAACAGCACAACACACACACTAGAGCGTGAGCAACACCAACACCAACAGCCACTCCCTTTACGGTGGCGACAAGTGTTATGTGTTAACTTCTTTCACTTAAAGTGAAGATGACATTCTTCAAATGAAATTAGCTACCGTCAACGTTTGGTCAATTGCCGTTAAACGCTGCAGCTTACTTTATGCGCCTGCGCGTGTGTGTGTTTGTTTTTATTATTGGCTTTAAACGCTATTATTATGGCTGAACCAGCATTGCACTTGCACTTTATTTGAATTGCAGTCGTTGAAAAGCTAATGTCTAATGTGGCTCATGTGGTTTTCCATTGCGTTTATTGATTTTTTTCATTTATCACATTTTGCTTTCAGTTTATTTGTGTTGTCTAAGTGTGTGTGTGTTAGTATATATATGATTTTTGTATTTTCCCCAACCGTTTTTGTGTTGGTTCATTTTTTCACTTTTTGAGGTTTTAAAATATTCATTTTAACAGTTATTTGTAGAACTATTGTGCGCACAATGCTAAATGTTTTCAATTTTAAATTAAGTTTTTTCTTAATTTTAAATGTTTCTATTTTTTTTAATTTTTGATATATTTTTATTTTTTAATTTTTTTTTTAATTTTATTTATTTTTAGTTTTTTTAATTTTTTGTTTTAATTTTTTTATATATTTTTTTTAATTTTTTTATATATTTTTATTTTTTTTTAGTTTTTTTATTTTATTTTTTTTATATTTTTTTAAATAAATTAGTCAGTCGGAAGGTTAGAAATCACTTTTTTTAATTTTTTTTTTATTTTAATTTTTTAATTTTTTTTTAATTTTATTTATTTTTAGTTTTTTAATTTTTGGTTTTAATTTTTTTTATATATATTTTTATTTTTTTTTTATTTTTTTATATTTCATTTTATTTTTTTTTTATTTTTTTATATTTCATTTTTTTTTTTTTATTTTTTTATATTTCATTTTATTTTTTTTTTATATTTTTTTAAATAAATTAGTCAGTCGGAAGGTTGGAAATCACTTTTTCTCCTTCTGACCGATTTATATTGTACAAAGTGACCGGAAGTATCGAATCACTCATGTCGCTGTCACTGTGTGTGCTGTCAAACGAATGTCTGATGACAAATGTCAAACGGAAGTCAAAAGGCAAATGTCAAACGAATATCAGATGAATGTCAAACGGCAAATAACAAATGAATTTACATTCAAATAGCAAATGTCAGATTAATGTCAATTGTTTAAATGTCAAACGAATGTCACATAGCACATGTCAATTGTTAAATGTCAAACGGAAGTCATATGGAAAAGGTCAAACAAATGTCAGATAACAAATGTCGGTTAGCAAATGCCAGTAGGACGTCAAATGTCAAGCGGAATTTAACAAGAAGTGTCAGTTGGAAGTCAAATTGTAATTGTCAAACGGCAAATATCAAACGAATGTCAAATAGCACTTGTCAGTTGACAAATGTCAAACGGAAGTATATGGAAAATATCAGTCGGACGTCAGATGTCAAATGATAAACGAATGTCAGATAGCAAATGTCAGTTGGATGTCAAATGTCAAGCAGAAGAACAGGAAATGTCAGCCGGAAGTCAAATTGTAATTGTCAAACGGCAAATATCAAACGAATGTCAAATAGCAATTGCCAACTGACAAACCGAAGTCATATGAAAAATGTCAGTCGGACATCAAATGACAATTGTCTGGCTGGCAAATTATAAATTAATAGAAATTTCCAGGATTCAAAATATTTTGAAAGTCTACTATGAAAGCTTAACAGAAACTTGTTGTATCGATGTCAATGTTCTCTTTAGTTTTAGAGTATTGTAAGAGACTCTACCAGGTGATCACTCAAAACCTGAACTGACAATTGACTTTTGTTTTTTTGGTAGAGCCTGAGGGATATATTTCGCAAATATATCAGAACTTCATACCTACATTTCCTTAGAACAGAAGTGAACCCTATACTTTCCAGGTTCTTCTGAAGGACTACACTTCATTAGAACGAAAGTGAACCCTATACTTTCATCGCTCTTCTGAAGGACTACACTTCATTATACTTTCCTCGTTCTTCTGGAGGACTTTTCATTAAGCTTAGCATTTAGCATAGTAAGGTGACTACCGGAAAGTCAAATCCTTTTTAACCCACATCTCGGGACTCAATAAACCAAAACAAGACGACAAGAATAGTAATTATAAGAATACAGCTATCTTCTTATAAACATTTTAATTGCGTCAACTACTAACCTTCATAAAATATACATATATCATTGTTATAAGTGAAACTAGTAATTACAGATTTAAATGGAGATTTACTATTCGCTGAGGTAATAAATAAATATGCATGTACCTATGACAGTTAGAAAGTGTGGAGTGTCAGTGAAACAAAATTATCTCGACAGACGGCCGAAAATCAAAGGAATTTCCTACACAAAGCGTGGCTAATTAAGTGTTAACGCCACACAAAAATCTGCTTAATTGCTTGTCGGCAAGAGAAAGAACACCCAAGTACATCAGCAGTGGCATATAAAATATATTTAAAATAAAATTTGAATTTCATTTCTTTCATTTTTTTCGTTGCCGTCAGCAAGCATTTGTGAAGTTTGCAATCAAAATTGTGGGAAAAGGTGGGGAAAATCAGCGAACGAGCAACATTGTGCCGAGCGCCAGGCCAACAAAAGCGAAAATAAATCATAAAGCACCGCTGGCTTGTTGTGCGCGAACAGACAACCGGCAACTGAACCGAACAAATACACACTAAAGTTGTGCCAATTCACAGGGTTCAGGCTCACGTAGCGGGACCAAGCTTGGCCGCGTTGGTTGGCGCTGGGTTGCAACATTGTCATGTGTACATTGAATATTCCGTTTAAATGATTGGCTGTTGTGTGGTCATTTTCACTTTCAGTGCGGAAGAAAAAAATTACAACAGCAATGCGACACAAGAAAGAAGAAAGAATTATGCGTGTGGCGCTTACAGACATGAGCCCAAAATTTTGGGATTGATGCAGGAATGCCCTGTAGGGAATGTGGGGTTTCTTCAGAAAATCTCTAAATCTTCAGAAAATATCTATCTTAGAAACAAAATACGGTTAAATTACAAAGAAAAACTTAACTCAGATCCACTTCTCGACTGACAGGTCCAGATTGGTCCAGGTTCAAACGAGTTATAATAGATAAATTGATACAAAAGAACCAACCCAAGAGTTCTAGCTTCAGAACCACTAACCGTTAAACAAATTAACACGAAAAGTAGAGCATCCCCAATCTTCGGTGCGAAGACAGGTGGTCTTCACCAATCTTGCAATATATTAGAGAATGATTTTAAAAATATAAATGGGTTAAGCTCTTTGAAAAGACAAAGCTGACATATCCACAATTTTTTCGAATAGATTATTCTGTATTTCGACGTTAGATCCACTTCTCTATTTAAAAAAACGTCACTTAATATTTTAAGGACTTTTCTTTAAAGTATATGATCCGGAATCGGATATAAGACTCGACCGATTGGTGAAAAATATATCAGCTGATAATAAGAACTATGTAGATCTCTTAAATACTAAAAAGTACTGAAAATTTAATAAAGGTCTTAAGAAGACTCGATAGTCGTTCTTACTATCTACGAAAAATAAAGATTTAATTAAGAAAGCCAGAGGGAAGGCCCTTCACTTTATATTGAGATATGAAGATAAAGACATGTCTGTGGTGGTCAGAATATAATTTGTTTATGGAAGATAAAACCGTTATCCACGATCTTCGGTAGAACCCCACAAATTTCCTACTGGATATTACATTTATGCAAAACTACATTTGTCTTACCGAATGGCGCCACGTCAGTCGACATGCACGCTGCCCCTAAGGACATGCGTTGGCCACACTTGATCTTGATTAAAAATTCAAGCGAAAGAGAACGAAGAAAAAAATAAATAGGTTGAAAAATTGAAAAGTGAATTTACAAAGCAACACCGCACACCGTTCGCACAGAGCCACACACAATGTGGGTGAAAAAAATCGAAAATACAATATGCAATGAAATGTAAGCAGGAAAAAGGGGGAAAGAAGCGCATATAACAGGAAACAGAATGAATTGTGCGCTGAAATGACTTGACAGCACAGTGAGCAGCCCACCTGGGTGTATTAAAAATTAAGTGTACGAATTTCTTATGAACAATGAGCAACAAGGAATGAGTGGTATGGACTGAAGGCACAGCAAACCAAAAGTACACTGAGTTCATATAAAATTTAGGAGGATATTCAGCATTTAAGCTTTAATTGAACTCAATTTAACAATTAATGGAGAGATTAGTTAATTACTCAATTAGTACTAAATTGCCATTCAATTAAGGCAAAAGTCCCATGCAACCCCGATTGCAGTTTTGTTAACCTTAAAGTCAATACTTCTGTTATTCAATACTAAATTAATTAATTTAATTGGTAAATTGCTAATTGAGTACTTTTAATACCAAACATGGTGAGTCAATTAACATCTAATTGCCTCAGCTAATTAATCAGGTTTAGATTGGTATGAAATGGTAGGAATCTACCATTGACTCATATAGACTTATCAGCTCCGTAGTATTGCCAAATATGGTTAAGAACTCCTACTATTGGAACAATGTTCAGAGTCTGAACCCAGCGATTATACAGTTCCAACTCAGATGAAGCCATAGGTTCAGACCCTGAAAGTTGTTCACAAAAAATCTGAAGGTCGGTCAAATTAAGAGACTTTAGAGATGTTTGTATTAGATTTGAATTTCTTGAAATTAAACGAAGAACTATATGATTCATGTATATACATAATTGAATTAGGAACTGAGATAGCCCCCGAGTTGGAAAGATCAAATAAATAAGGACTTAAATTCATATTTATGTTTCTAATTAGCGCTTATAGAACTAAAAACGTAAATAGAAGAAGCTTAGAAATCAAGTAGTCGCCACCATTCGATCTATCCTCCGGTTAATTATCAATATTTCTCCACTTCATTTTTGGTCCGTTGGGTGCCACAAAATAAATGTAACCAAAAACCACCGAAAACCAAATATGCTGGTCCATATTACAAGCGCCACCACCAATGGCGATATGCTTCAAATAAACAGCGATACTTTTCCGCATCACTGCAGCCCATGTATGCCGCATCTTTCATTTCTTTCCAGTCTCACAATGGCTTACCGCCTCTAAATCAACAATAACTCAACGTTACCGGCTTCGCGGCCGCACAACTGATTATAATATTTACTTGCAATTTATCGCAATAAACGAGTAAATCGAAATGAGATACGCATCTGCGTTAAGCGTGTGTGGCACACCACGAGTCTGTAGCTGCCCACCTCAACGTGGAACTGTATAACGTCCGACGTCCGACACATAGTCTGACCAGGCCAGTGCTGCAAGTACGGACCGACCTCCATGCCAGCCTTCTTTTCATGTTGCGCTTGCCTGCCCTTTCATGTTCCTCTCACTTATTACTCCTCTACCCTGCCTCTTCGGTTGCAAGTCTCGATCATGCAATAAATTTTAATAAAGTTGTCATACATGTTGGTCCTGACAAGAATTGCAGAAAAATATACTTTAGCGATAAGCCAAGCAACAAGATACGCGTATACGCGAGTACCAGCGCTCTCATATGTGTGTTCGTCTGTTCGGGCTTATAAAAAGTGGGCAGTTCCCATGCGATGTGCTGTATCATGTCGAGCCGTGCTTTACTCCGCGGCGCTTTTGCCAGTCGAGTGCGCACTGTCGGCTTAGTTGTAAAGATGTAATCAATTTAAAATACGCGCTTTTTACACGAGTGTCAAAAGAAATTGCGCAATCTCACTGTATGAGTGTGGCGCTAAGCCCAGCGAGAAATTTGGATTGATTTAGGGAAAGGTGGATCTATAACTAAAAGTGCAGAGTGAAGTATCAGATACATTTTAAATTAGTTTAGAAGACGGAGGAATATTCTTAAGTTTTCCTACCGTCTTCGTCTTCTTTGAACATTTAAAGTCTTAGAAACTTTGTGGAGATAGCTGATCTTCAAGTTCTCTAAATTATATATTATTCAACTGCCGATGGTCCTTGGAACACTCCAAAGAAACCTGACCCTATATGAGTTTCAAGAACGCTCGTTTGTTCATTAGACTAAAGATTGATGCAGAGACCTCAGACATGAGAACCTTATGAAAAGTTTATAAGAGAGGAAAAAATATCGCATGAAGCAGTACAGGAAATCAATGCAATGCTGACAAAGACCTATTTGATAACATCTCCGACTCAATTTAAGGAAGTGTAACCCCTTTCCTTCCCTCCTTCCTTCACTTTATGGAGTTTTCTTAAATTCATGTGTCTATATTACCGATTTTTGAATATGAGAATCAGACCACACGACCTAAATTCTGTCAAATAAGTACCCGGAAATTCTCAAATACGTATCCATGTCACATATGATCGGACCTCTTGAGGGTCTAAGTAATTTTAAATTAATATGGCGGCGAACTGCAATACACGACCCATGTATATGATTGGCGTTGCAACCGTTTAGCCGGTTATAGCCGAATCGACGATAATGCGCCATCTCTCTCTCTCCTTCGCAGTTCGGCGCCAGTTGGAGATCCCAAGTGTAACCAGGTCGCTCTCCACCTGGTCCCTCCAACGGAGTGGAGGCCTTCCCCTTCCTCGGCTTCCTCCGGCGGGTACTGTATCGAACACTTTCAGGGCTGGAGTGTTTTCGTCCATTCGGACAACATGACCTAGCCAGCGTAGTCGTAGCCAAGCTTCTGCACCGTAGAGCAGGACGGGAATGATAAGAGCTTGATTTTGGTTCGTCGAGAGAGGACTTTACTGTTCAATTGCCTACTCAGTCCAAAGTAGCACCTGTTGGCAAGAGTTATTCTGCGCTGGATTTCGAGGCTGACATTGTTCGTGTTGTTGATGCTGGTTCCCAGGTATACGAAATTATCTACGACCTCGAAGTTATGACTGTCAACAGTGACGTGGGAGCCAAGACGCGAATGCGCCGACTATTTGCTTGATGACAGGAGATATTTCGTCTTGTCCTCATTCACCTCCAGACCCATTCGCTTCGCCTCCTTATCCATGCAATACACGACCCATAGGGAGGCTAAAACCTTTAGCAGGGATTGCTGATTTTCAGTCCTGTTCTACTCATATAAGAATCTTTCTTCAAAACATTATTTTTAATGAGTTTATCTAAAGTTATATAAATATATAAGTCTCTGCCTTACTATATCGCTAGCATAACCATCTCACTTCCACTCTCTCTCTCTATCTACTCTAGCAACAAATATGAAATGGTAATAATTTTTCAATTTTCTCCATTACAGATCCCCTGACAGCAATGATTACCGATCGCAACAAATTCAATTTTGTTACGATATGCATTGGCATAAGCTTCCTGCTCACCAGCGCAAGCGTGGCGTCCGCGCAGGCAATGAGCAATGCGCAGCAGGAGACAAATCAACAGCAGCTAGTGTCTGAACAAAACCAGGCGGCTATCGCAACGATATCAGTGGTGGACAACAACAACAACGGCAAAGATGAAAAGACTAATGCGATTTTAAATGAGCCAATCAACGGTGTGGGTATGTACACTAAAGGGAATTGTAAATATATATTGATACTATAATGTAATAGGAGTACAAATAACAGGAGGTATGAAGAGATAAAGAGTTCAAAATCATTAAGGGGCTATACCAGGTTACACTGGTGAATTAGGCGATTTTCGTGAATTTTTTAAAAGAAAGTACTTGATCGATTGTTTCGAAGTTTGTTGCACATAATAAGGTATATTTTAAACTACATTTCAATTTATTTTTTTTTTAAATATTGAAAAATAACGGAGTTATATTATATTGCTATCTTCGGAGGTTCCAAAAACAAAAGTTCCCTAACTGCATACATGATTCCGGCCAAATGAGTTGCTGAAACAAAAAAAATCAAAAAGGATATTAAAGTTAAATATATTTCCTATACAATGACCTACGATTTTTTAAAAATATCAAAAATTAACAAAATGGCGTAGCACTGGAAAAAATTTTTAGAATGTGTGAAAGTAAAAATCTTTTCTTCAGATTATATTTTCTAACTAAAATTTTGAATATATTTTCAGGAACTGGTTAAATCAAACAAAGAGATCCAAAACTTTTTTAGACGTGTTGAATTGTTGCGATGCAAAAATTTTCAAAACAGTGCATCGTTTTTTAAAGATTGGAGCAATAATCCCTATATCTGTCGCTTCAAGTGAACGCTCGTTTTCCTCACTTCGCAGGCTTAAAACATATTTAAGAAATAAAACTGGAGAAGCACGCCTGAACGGAATGGCTCTCTTGAATATCCATAGAGATATAGACGTGACGGAGGAAGAGATTTTAAATGTTATGGCCCAAATTAAAAGAAGATTATACTTCAATTTCTGAATAAAATAATGAAACATTATCTTTTTACCTAAAACACCCCCCCCCCCCCATTTTTTTTTCTTGCGTTCGCCGCTGGTTTCAAGGGTAGTTTTCTAAAATATTTAAGATATGTGTTAATGAATATCATTGGACCATATAGATATACAGTGGAACTTCCATAACTCGAACTTCTATAACTCGAAGATCTCCAAAACTCGAACTTTTGTATTGACAATAGCGTTTAGAAATCAAATTCCATAGAAATTTCCTTCCATAACCCGATCTCTATGGCAATAGAAGTCAAAATTCATACAAATTTCCTTCCATAAATCGAACTTTTCGACCAGGGCATAATACAAAATTAAATTTTCCTATCAAGGAACATTTTTAAAGGAGTCCTTATATTGTTATGGAGGCGAACAAAAAATTTGATATTGCACTTATGGATTTTATAAATCGTGTAAAAAAGGCATGAGATACAGACGTCAAGAGCCAAACAAAAGCAAATATATGTTTTAACGTATTTAAATAAAACTTTTTGCGAAGTAAATAACTAAAACTGTGGGTAAATCTATATTTTAGCACTTTTTGAAAAATTTATGTTATAATGAAAATTTCTATAACTCGAAGTTTTTTTGTGGATTATGGTGATTCGAGAGAAGAGAAGAGAGAAGTTCCACTGTATATCTATTATTTTTAAAGATAATTCAACTCAATGAGGAACATTTTTTGCGTTTCGCCAAAGAGAAACATCGATTCTAGCGCCATCTAGCGGTCAAATTTTTACAAACGTATTTCATATTTTCTTTAAATAATAAATTTCTTCAATCCGACCTATACCAGACAAAAACTGCTTTTTGGTAATATATTTAATTTCTTTTCTCAGAAATATACCAGTATGACTAACTACTTTTATGAAATATTCGATGCCAGCACCCCTAGTTTTTCTTCCCTTTGCCCCAATCCATTAAATATGAGCAAAATCGGTCAGAATGTCCGAGAAAAAATGGGTAGACATACAAATATCATGCATAATATAGTTTAATGGTAAAATGAAAATCAAAACTGTTTCACCAATTGAAGAGGTTTAAGATAGAAATACTACCGCTATACGATTTCTGTGATCTAATGTTTGAGAAAATAGTTTGAGCGACACAACTAGATAACTGCCACGCGATCTTTTCGAAACAAAGCTGTTGTTTACTCTGCTATAATCACGTGTCTACTCCAGTAAAGAAGAAGATCTTTTAGACCTCATCCTTAGACAAAAAAATAACATGTTGTAGGGAGAGAGATTTTCTAAAGAAAAAACAACTTTTTGGAACCTCGCATGAATTTCGACAACAACCTACTTGAGCTTTAATATGGCATAACAAAATTATCTAGTATTATTTATGGTGTGGTGTCAGCTGTTAGTAACGAAACCGTTTATTGTTGGAAAAACTGTTTCGAGCAGGACTTAAATTGGACTATGTCACTTCAGCGGGGCCAAGGCAAACAAGAGAAAGAAGAAGCTGAAGAAATAGGAGATATATGCTGTTTAAGGACCTAAATGACTCATCAAAATATAATTTTGACTTCTATAGCATTTCTATATAATGAAAAACTCAGTGTCTCTGCTTTAACAAATTATGTAATACGAAAAAATTACAAAAGAAATGCAAAAAATAAATGCGAAATTTTTCTCAGACACCAAACAATGACAGAGCATTGACAGAAGCTGCTAAAATAACAATAAGCAATAAGTAACAACAACAATAGCACCGACTACTATTACAGAGTAAATAGCATGCATTGTCTGTATATAAATAGCGAAGCGCACGAGTAGTAGAAATGCCAATACCAAAATATAATTATGACGAAATTTTCAGAGACATTTGAAGCTGCAAACCAAAATATAAAAAAAAAAATAAAAAAAGCAAAAAACTTTGGCAGCAGCAACAATTTGAATGGCAGCGCGTTGTGAAAAAATTGAAAGTGATGCTGACAAAGTGGCAGCAATGACCGTGCGCAACAGCAACATAGAGACATAATAGTCAGCCACTGAGACACACACACACTGACTTGATGACGGGGTGGCGCGTTGTTGTTGGTGGTGGTAGTGACGGTGACGGTGGAAACGAGCTTTTTTCTTATATATTATGTCTCTGTGTGTGTTTGCGCCTCGTTTTTCCGACTGCATGTGACATTAAACGTATTTGACACAGACTCCGCGCATGCGCATGCGCACGAGCAACGCGCAAATTTGTTGCGCTGCGCAATAAAATGCATTGTTTACGTTGTTGTGATGGGAATGTGTGGGGATTTTTTTCGTTTTTTGTTGTAATTTTTTTAAATTTTTTGTTTGTTTTGTCTTTTGTTTTGCATTTGCGTCTGCCACAACAGCTGTTGTTTGTTTTCAATGTCTCAACAGCAGCACACAGTTATTTATATACACATGCTGCTCCAAGCACGCGCTTTATTTGCATACTGATTTGTCCATCGTCATCATTGTCGGCTACCAGTCACCAATGTGTTGGCAGCAGATCCTTGTATGCGCTCGGCAGTTGCCATCATTGAAGTGCATTAAATTGCAAGCTATTGACTGTTATGAAGCCTTCTTCAGCTACTCCTGGCTGTAATGACAAATTTGTGGACCGTGATTGGGGCAGCAGGTCTACAACGCGGCACTATGGCAAGCGGCAAGTCGCTACTTTGCATGCTTCCAAGCGAGTTCGTGTCTTAAGTCTTTTGTTTGCTTGCATCGTGCCAGTGTCGACTACTCGTTTGCTCGTCAAAACATTGGCAATTCGGTTGTAAATATATAATGATTTATGTGTGTGTTTTTGTAGCATTTTTCATGTTTGAGTGTGTGTGTGTGTGTGTCTTGCTCGCTGTATTTGTCGTATTAAAATGGAAAGCGATTTGTCAGGTTTTAGCAAATAATTTATCAGTCAGCGCTGCGACGCTTGTTTTCTTCTTCAACGCTATAAACACACATATATATGTATTTATATATATGTATATATGTATGTGTGTATGTGCGCGCAAAGTACTTTGATGGTCAAAGCAAGTGCAACCGCTGCGTCCTCCTACCAACCCTCGCGCCTTCACTTTTCGCTTTTTATGCCTGCTTGCCTGCCTGCCAGCAACCACAAAAGCCGTTTTGCCAACATCTTCTACTTGTTGTTGTTGTTGTTATTTTCTTAGTTGTTATTATTATTGTTGTTGTTGTTATTGCTGTTATTTCTAAATCATCATCTAACCATTTGCCCATCCGTCGTTCACCACAATCACTCTCATCCCGCTGCAGTCGGCAACTCTCGCTGTTCGTGCATCCTTTCTTAGCTGCAACCAGCTTGCACTGCTTATATATGTATATGTATGTGTATATGTGTTGTGTTTGTTGTTGTAGCAGCATACAAGTGAATGAGTGATTGACCATCAAACGACCATTGAACATTGCTGCGCATTTCTACTTTTGATTTTTTTTATTTCGCTTTTATGCGTTTTGTCGCGGCTTTTTGTTTCTGCGCTGCATTGCCACAATTCCAACAACATGCTTGCCAACAAAATGTTGTTGCCGCAATGCTAGCCACCATACTAAAACCGCATAACCACACATAGTCACACAGAGCCATTTAGCCATTAGCGTGATTGGCCAATATGGTTTTTGATGCACTGATCTTTGCCAAATACATATATATACACACTGTGTTGTTGTTGTTGTCAGTGTTATTGTTGATCTTTCGTCTTTGTTGTCAAAACATTTATCATAGCAAATATATATATACCAAACAGTCACAAGCACACAAACAAGCAATACAGGCGCACATACATATATATAGACACCTATATACACAACTGTTTACTATACATATATATATACATATATTTTCAACTTATCAATATTTGTCTTCGCATGTACTCGTACATTGTTGCATTCGCTACACAAGTACTTGCACCACCTGTACTTGTACGCGTACCAGCTCGCTTGCTTGCTGTGGCACGCGTGTTGTTTGTTGTCGCGTCGCATTTGTGGCCATTGTTAGTTCAAGTTCAAGTCAAGTCGCTCGGCAGGAGCTTGTTTACCTAGTTTCTGTTATGATTTGTTTTACTGTTTATTTATTTTGTTGTTGTTTTTGTTTTTTTGTAATTTTTCTTCATGTATTTTCTTCGCTTTTTAGCAGTGTTTACATTTGCAAACTTTGAGTTTTCTTTGAAGTCATTTGTTGTTAACTTCGACACTGCGGTCTTTCAATATTGTTGTTGTAGAGCTTTTATTGGAAAATTTTGATATTTTCTGGAACTAAACATCTGTACGAGTCTTTAAAGAACTCAGAAACTAAAGTAACGTAAATTTTTCTGTCTAAAGGTTCAAATTTTCATTAAAAATATATTCGACGAGCCCCGTTAAAGTCGAAAACATATGAAATAAGTTGAACTTTCATAACTCCAACTTCTATAACTCGAAGTTCTCCATAACTCGAACTCTTAAATTGGCAATAGAAGTCAAATTTTATACAAATTACCTTTCTTAGTCTCTCTAACTTAGAGTTTTTTTGTGGATTATGGTGAATCGAGTTAGGGAAGTTCAACTATATATATATCTGATATAGAAAGAAGTTACTGATGATCTATCAAACATATAGATACGTTTCAAAACTTATTTTAAGCTTGATTTGTCGAACAATCCAAGAGAAGGACAATTTTAGTTAAACATGGCTCTATGATAACTATTCGATTCAACCAAGGAACGCATTCAATAGGAAGTGTTCGAGGAAATCCAAGTAACGAGTACCATGTCTTCCAGACAGCTATTGTGAGCAAAATTAAAAAAACGAGACCGGTAATTAAGATGATCCGCACTGTCTACTCGAAGTCTGATTTGGAAAATTATTCTAAAAAGCAAATAATTGACCCTCAGTGTGGAACTCCGTACCATATGGCATAGCGGAGAAAACTATCATGCGTTGTCGGGAGGTTATCATAATTAATTCTTCTTCTTACTACTTAGTTGGTGTAGGAACCGCTTACGAGGTTAGAGCCGAGATTACAACAGCGCACCATTCTTTAAATTGCATAAGAAAATGTCTACTTTTAAGGGGGTAGACCAACTGATTATTGGTGTATATAGTGGTTGTACCAAAAACCGTAAATTTCTAAGCTAAGAAACTCTTTATTAGCATAGATCAACAGAAGATCTTTACCTTGACATCTCACCCTCAGTTTATACTAAAGTAGAAACGCCAGAATATAAAGCACACCAGGCTTCAGCCGATTAGGCCAGATATCCAGAATTAATTTATAAATCGGACTGCTTCAATCCTTTCTCACACAAACTTCAAAATCGCAGTAAATCAAACGAATTTGCTGAATGGTGAAACTTGGACTCACTGGGGATATCACCAGCTCAATGACAGCCGCTTGCGTTTAGACATTTTTCTTTCTCTTCATTCAAATAAGCCTTTCCTAAATTTCGGGAATCGTTCATACTAAAAAATGGAGGTCTTTCACGTTTAAGTAGTCTCGGAATGACTTACCGATTGCACAAGACAAGAATCAGTTTGATAAAAAGGTTATTGGTCTCAACTATCAACCTTAGATAACTAGCTAATACAAAGATCCAATTCAAAAAGGAAGAAAATAGTCCTGCCCAGTTTTCAGAAACTGGAGAATGAGTTCATTCGAGTCTTCGCTTCGACATTACGAATTTGACAACTGATTGTTGGTGTAGATAGTGGTTGTACCAGAAACTGTAAATTTCTAAGCGGAAGGAAACTCTTTATTGGCATAGATCAACAGAAGATCTTTACCTTGACATCTCACCCTCAGTTTATACTAAAGTAGAAACGCTAGAATATAAAGCACATCTTGGAGATGATAAAACATTCCGAACGCCTAGACTTCAGCCGATAAGGTCAGATATCCAGACTTCCAAATTTAGAAATCGGACTGCTTAAACCTAAACTCAAAAATCGGAATAAAACAAGCGAGTTGCTGAATGGTCAAACTTGGACTTGAATGGTGAAACCTGGACTCACTGGGAAGATCACAAACTCAATGACGGTCACTTGCGTTCAGACATTTTTCTTTATCTTCATTCAAATAAGCCTTTCCTATATTTCGGGAATTGTCGGTCATACTTCACGTTCAAGTAGCCTCGGAATGACTTACCGATCGCACAAGACAAGAATCAGTTTGATAAAAAGGTTGTTGGTCTCAACTATCATGCTGAGATAACCGGAGTTACTTTTAAGAAAGAAAGAAAATGCTCCTGTACAGTTTTCAGAAAATAACGACCGAGTTCATTCGACTCGTAGCTTCGACATTACGAATTGTACAGTACATTGTGGGGCTAAAGAATTTCGGCAAGGTAGCGTTGATGCCACTAAGAAAGAAATAAAATTCTCAACCCGAAGACCTATTAACAACACAAACAGAAGTAATAATTGTATTTCGTAAATCCGCAGCAAAATTCGGAAAGAAACAACCAGTCATAAGCCGCCTCAAAGATCCCACGAAACAAGCTCAAGTCTTTATTATAATTTGAAGCACCTCACTGATTAGGCGCTGAAATAAACCGATTGCGAAAATTAATATAATTATTGTGAACCATGATATTTTTCCACAATTATTACATGTATGCATACATATAAATTAATTCATGGAAGAAATTCAATAGAGACAACCATTAACATTTCTCAAAGTCCAACTCGGAGTAAAACCAACAAACGTCACATATACGATATATATACATATGTACGCCACATACTACTAATCAACACAGTCAAAAGAGTCAAAAGCAGCTATAAAGAAGACATTCAAGCTAGTCGAGGCGAAAAATAGAAAAAAAAACATACAAGTTAAGAGTAAAAAGAGTAGACCAAACTGAACAATCAACTAACACAGACAACCAGTAATTTCATTGACTGGCATTATTAACGCACTAAAAGTGGTAATCAACATTGTTGTGGCAATTGTAGATACATCATAAAATAATTTGCACAATTTTTTCGCTTCGACGCCTCAAACGAAACGACGAACCGGACGGACGGACGAACGGATGGACTCACGGCCTGGTGCTGCGCAGAGCTGATTGCCCGCGACGCGATCACGTTGAAAACGAAGACGACATTTGATACCACAGGTAGTTAGTGGAGCTGTTAAATGCAGCAGTGGCAATAACTGGGCTGCACTAATAGGCAGGCTGGACGGCAGGCGGACAGACGGACGGACAGAGCACAGACTACAAACTGACGGGCCGTATGGCAGACGGACAAACAAACAGATTTGCAAGCGCAGAGCGTGGCATTAAGCGGGGGAAAGGTGGCAAGTTGGCTGGTCAACAAGCCAGTGCTGGTGGTTGGGGACTGACGGTGGTGATGGTGTTTGCTCAAGCTGGTCCATAGTCCGCCGCTGCTGCAAGGTGAGGTGGTAGCAGAAACATTTGTTAACACTTTAACAAGTTATGATTATACCGCAGCGAGTATCTATTATTGCGTAGTAGGCGAACGCTTAACCGGCGGCGGTAACGGCAACGGCCGGCCACGCCAGCCCAACCAATGCACTGGCGCGAGCATTTTAGACAAAATTAAAAAAAAAATATATGTATATATAACTGTAGCAAGGCAGGCAGGCAGGCAGACAACTCAAGCAGTCGCGGTGATGAAGCACTTGGCGCAGGCCGGGCGAACCAATTGCCCGTGGCCGTGTGGTAGTGCCGCGAGCCACCGTCGCGCTAACGTAGCGAATGTTAAGTCGAGTAGCAACTTCACCGCCCCATTGTGGCATTGATGTGGCCCACACAAGCCCGCCCGGCTACTTTTCAAACCAGCACAGCGTTGACGGCGTTGATGTTTTTCCAATGTTTTCAACGTTGTACGCATTAGCATGGGCAATTATAACACTCATGTAATAAAAAATCATCAATAAACATATGGAAAATATAAATAAAACGAATTTATAATAATTAAATGGCGCAAATGAATGGATGTGGTTGGGCTTGTGTGGTGGTGGAAAAAAAGACGGAGAGCACCAAAAAATTACATGTACTTAGGTGTGTTAATGGAATAGCCGGACCTAGTATGGCTCCCAAATTTTATGAGTACAACGATTTAGTTTGATATAATAGCCTTACTTTCGAATGACAATACTCGGCACTAAGTAATTCCAATGGATTCCAGACACTTTTTTTTCGAAGTTCTTGTGACCTTAATCGAAATAACTGCGCTGGTATCTGAGCTCACTTTGGAACATGCTTAGGTTCTTTATCAGATCTATACATACCCAAGGTTTAAGCCAAAGGTAGTAAGCAATCTAACCTCAATTTTCGTCAATAGGAGACCATTGATTTAAAATTTTTTGGAGAATTATATAAAAGTTCCCATACTGGACGAGCTTAATAGTTTTAACTAAGGTCCAAACCATAAACTTATTGAGAGATTCGAACAAAATATCTCAAATAGGTAAAAGCTTCCAATAAGCTTCGTCTTCTAATAGCTATGATCATTCTCCGTTAGAATATTTGAAATTTTAACTCTGTTCATATTCTATATGATACTATGCAATACCGTGGCCGCAACCGAGACCCAATACTTTCACCTGTCATAACAAGATTTAAAACCAGCAAAAGAGCCTTAGTTCCATGAACCTTGGCTTAAAAGTGCCTAAGAATCTCTAGAAACCCCATAAAATGAGATGAAATGACCTCAGCACTTCTTCATCAGTCTTTGTCCAAAGCCTGGGCCTTAGTTCCATGAACCTTAGCTTGGAAATTACTAAGAATCTCTAGAATCACCATAAAATGAGATGAAATGATCTCAGCACTTCTTCATCAGTCTTTGTCCAAAGCCTGGGCTTTAGTTCCATGAACCTCAGCTTAAAAGTGACTAAGCATCTCTAGAAAACCTATAAAAGAAGATAAAATGAGCTTAGCACTTCTTCATCAGCCTTTGTGCAAGGCCTGTGCAAATCTTCGGAATACTTTTTTGAAGACCACATTGGAGACCGCCGATGTATCTAGAATTATATAGAAAACTGTCTATCATAAACGGGAGGAACCTAAACCTCTTAAAATAGAGAACCCTAGGAGATAATCTATTAACATAAGAGACCTCAAGGCGAAAAAAACAGGATCGATAGGTCTCACAAAGTCGCATTTGAAATATTTACAAGAACAGGTTTCCAAAGTTTCAACGAATGAAGTCGTCAAAGTCCATTGCCTTATTCACAAAAAAAATAAACTGTGTTGGGTATACTAATTAGTTATAATTAAATAAGAAAAAATCTTGAACCAACTGGTTGAGCTCTATTTCTAATAACACGCTTATCTTTTCTTCTCTCTTCTTCTATCTTACGCTCACTCAACTGATGCCACACGATGATTACGTACGATGCGCACACACAGCGCACGCATTCAGCCCGCGCTTGGATTACAGCAACGAATGGCGACCTGTGGGCCGTGGTGATCCACTGAAGAATGATCCAACATTCGATTACAGCCCACCAACGCTGGACCATGTGCGCTACTGGGCGGAGACCAAAAAGGAGGAAGGTGCCAACAGTAACAGCAAAGAGGAGAGCGAAAGCGGCAAGCAGGATGTAAATAGTGTACGCTTTGCCCACCCCGTGCAACAGGACATACTCAAACTCGGTATGCCGAATGAGCATTTACGTGGCAGCAATGGTGTCATCCATGCGTCGCCACATGCAGCACAACAACATGCACATATGAATCAACATGTTGCTGTGCCACACCAGCACTACCAACAAGCTCACCATCCGGGCGCCGTTAAAAATGCAAAAGGTGAAATACCGTTGGTACAACCGAAATACACCTCAGTACGCCGCAGTTATTATGCACAGCAACTACCGACACGTCTAATGCCGCCACCAATGCAGCCGAACTCACCGCCAATCAATACATTCAATGTGCCCATGAAACCATCGCAAGCGCATACTGAGTATCGGCATAGCATGTCTGTGCCACCGCCACATGCTTCCACCATGTCCAGCATGGGTCCATCCACCTCATCGTTGTCTCCGCATGCAATGCAGCACATGAAGACGCAGCACCATCCGAGCATGTCTACAACGGCTTCGTCCTCGTCGTGGATGTATCATGCCCCACCGACCATGCAACACCATCAGCAGCAGCCCCAACATCATCACTATGCTATGTCCAGCGGTTCTGGAGCTTCCATGCCAACGTCTTCACATTCATCGCATATGCCAATGTCACATGTTTACGACTCACATCCGCAGGACTCCCATCACTACTTCAGCTACGCGCGTCCCAGCTCGAATAGCATAACCTCACATCCACCACAAGAAACCTACATGGCTAATTCTTTACGCCACAGTCCAAACAGCCTAAAGCAAAGCGGCACAGGACGCAAGCCATGGTTGCATGAGCTCTTACAGAAGGAGGTCGTAAAGACATCAGTCAAACCTAGCTATTCAACGTCCCCCAACAAATATGCCTATGAGACCACAAAGCCCATCTATGAGCGCATGCCGTCCACCAACGCCATAAACGGTGGTTTCACGCCAATCACACCGGTCATATATGCCTCAGCGCCACCAACTGTAGCTACCACGACGACCACAACAACAACTACAACGCGAGCACCACCGACACCATCACCAATTGCTGTCACACCCAGTGTCTTCTACCCAACTATCAGCTCCACTGTAGCCGCATATATCCCTACCACCACGACGCATGTCATTTACACTACGCCAACAACAACGACGACACCACGCTCAACAACGTCGACGACTTCGTCTCGTCTCCTGATACCAACCACCAGCAATTTGGCATCCCGTCCAACAGTGGCACCAATGCAAATGACAACGGACTCACTATTCTCACACTACAAACAACCCGAAGCGCCACTCAGAGGACCAATGTATCTAATTATTGAAGGTCATTCGAAGGTGAAGAAGTACGGCAAGAATGGTATCAACTTGAATCTGCCGAAAATAGTGCCGGTCATACCGAAACGTGAGCCCGTCGTGCGTGTAGCGGAACCAGGTGAGGAGAAACGTGGTACGCCCGAAACTTTCCATGTAGAACATCTGCATGTGAAGACCTCGACTACGACGACGACTACAACAACAGCAAAACCTGCAACGACACCAAAACCTGTGACGACAGCGAAGCCTATGGTGAGCACAACAGCGAAACCTACGAAGGCTGCAGCAACAACGAAAGCCACACCAACTACAGCAAAGCCTGTGGTGACCACAAAATCAACCGCTACAACTACGACGAAACCAGTGATGTCAACAACAACCGCACGTCCTACAGCAACTACAGTATCTTCTAAAGTCATCAGCACAACAGCTGCAGCAATTACAACAAAAGCGACTCCGAAAAGTACTGTTAAACCAACACCATATCCAGCTGTTGCAAAGCCTACACAGAGTCAGCCGCTTCTAAAGCTCGAGCTGCCTAATGAGCCGCCAACTGGCATGTCGGGACTACTCAGCCTACTTGACTCCTCGCTAGGCGGACTCTTCGCCGAGCAACCGTTAGATTCGGTAGAAATGCCCGCGTCACCTGCGCAAGCAAAACAAACAGCAACAACGAAGTTGAGCGCAATGAGCTCACCCAGCACTGTTTTACAAGCGCTCAATACCGTCGCATCAGCCACACAGCCTGCAGTAGTACCTGTCGCACCAGATGCACGCATTGGCACTAACGCCGGCCGTATTGCTGCCGCCGCCGACACCTTCGCTTCGGGGTCAGCCGAGTTCGGCTACACCACAGATGTGCCGCCGCGTGAGGTGCGCCAAGTATTCGATTATGATCAGCGCCCGGAATCACGTCTTAAGGATTTTGTAATTGAGAGTTTCGACGGCGACATACCGGATGATGAGGGAGCGTCTTCAGCTTTCTACGATGACGATGAATTCGAGGAGTATGAAGATGAGGGCGCGATTGGTGGACAGCCAATTAAACGCATGGATCGATTTGTCGATGGCGAAGAGGGTGAGTTTGTGGGCGACTACGAGGATGTCGACTTGGAGGCGTTGGGTATGAGTGATGTGGCGCCAACTGCGCAATCAACAATACTTGTGCGCACACAAGCGAAAATGGCGTAGACGTGCGCCGATGGACGCCAAGGGCGCTTACAGCTAATGCGAAAAATGCTGAACTCTTAACCTTTCTTCGATGAGACCAAGACTAATCGCTTTGCAGTTGCGTATCTCGTAGCGGACACCGATGCCGCTGCTCAGCTCAGCATTTCAGTCAAACAATTTTAATTTTAATATGTACTCGTATGTAATATGCAATTTTCAGCTACACTCTACGTACTGCTCTACACCAAATCTATTTTTTAAAACTTTGTATTTTAGTGAACACACAACTTTTCGCGAAGTGTCTGCTGTTTGATTTTTCCCCCGAGTAAATTTTAGCGTTATGTACATAACACAGCTTTATTTATGTATTGTATTGATTGTACTGTATTTATTTATTTATTTGTGGCAAAGATTTACTCACTTACTACGCTTAAGTTTCGTCGCGATTATTTTGCGACTCAATATTTATTTATTTAAATGTCTTTTTAGATTTTAAGCTTATTTAATTTGTATTCTTTGCTGTCATCTTTATGTATAAGATTTTCAAAAACGAAATAAAATTAATTTATTTAAACCAAAGAATTGTGTGACGTTAATTTCGCATAAGGCTGATCGCATAGTAGAGTAAAGAGAATGCAGTGGGAATGAATAAATAGCAGTGCGACTGCTTATGGACTATGAATAAATTGATCAATAAGATCCCTCGGTAATTGGCACTCGGTTCTCATATAACCGAAGCTTATGACGTATTTGATTAAAAAATATTTGTCTAACCCATCAGAGGAGGTCCTCCTTATTTGTCGTTCAATGACACAACCGCTTCCTCACCCGTGTTAAACAAGAGAGACAGGGATGACGGATATGTATATGAACACGAGGAATTTTGAAAGAAGACTCGAAGTATAAATCAGTTCTACGCTGAATGAGAGTTCAACCGCATTCATTCGCTTATTATATAAGGGATCGATGAGGTCAACCTGATGTAATAGTACTGTACCGCTAGTACTCGACAACTTAAATGGAATAGAGTAAAAAAACATATCAGAAGTTATTAAATGGGGAATCTCGAAAAGGATATAGGCAGATTGCATCCATTTTTGATACCAAATGAGAACACCATAAACAAAAAAATGTTAGCAACCTTGATTAGATGACTTGCATAATAACCAATATAGCATAACCATCATAAAGTCGACCAGATCAACGGACTTGGAACCAATTTCAAAAATATTTGGTACTTTAACATAGGTTTAAGAAAACAGGCTTCACATATTAAAAAGTCATATAAAATCAAGGAAGGCCTCGGGATCCACATATTCATTAAAAGAGCTTCCCATTTTCTCTTATAGCGAATATGGACCAACTTCGAATCATATTTGAGAAATAGATCACCACCTACACTTGGTCAGAAATCAATTAAGGCAATTATTTCTACCAGAAAATAAAATATTTGCACTGGTATGAAGAGATCCCGATATTAAAATAACTGTTTTCGGGATTATCATCCCTCGTATCCATGAAAATCGAAAATCATTGCATACTTCAAGGGATATATAGTCTCATCAGCACGATCAACCAAAGTTTGAGCAGCAATGGAGCCCAATGATCACTTTATGGCGCTCTCTTTGCACACATACTGATTTTACTGCACGTACAGACGAAGATATGATGTACCTATGAATGTATATATTTTTCTGATGAATCATGCAAAGTGTAGATAAGAGTGAAAGCTGATCGTGCATCGTAAATTTATAATTACATAAAAACTGTTAAAGAGAAATACATGAAATGACGTAGGAAATTAAGCGGAATAGAATATTACGAATCATGACGAGCGATTGTGGAGGTTTCAAAGTTCTCTTGAGAAATATATACATTTGAGACGTTAATGTAATGCATCATTATTATTAGATAAAGAAAAATTGTAATAACTTCACTCTCACAAAAAACTCCTTATAAGATTGTAGAGGTATACAATGATTGGTCAAACTTTTCGAAAAAATCTAAATTTTCGAAATAGAATTGATTATGGAATATAAAACAAGAAGATTATGGTTATAGAATTCAGTTATAGAATTCAGAAATCCGAAAATATTTATTTTGAGAACCTACTGGGCTAGTATAGTAGTACTGGTACAAATATATTTGTCAAAACTTACTGAGAGCAAATATTTGCTGGTAATAGAATCTGAAATAAGTCCTCAACATTTTTCGAGGCATATTCTTAAGCTTTTACATTAATTTGTTTTGTAAAAGATACAGAAAGGATACCAAGGATAACACCTACAAGGAATCACCTTCAATGTTAACGGAAACTAAGTGTTTTTGGGTTCACTGGCATAATCACGGTATATAGAACCAATTTAACCGACAAGTGGTAAGATTTGTATTTAATCTGAGAACTTAACAAAACAAATTTTCTGAAACCAGTAGATCTTATAAACGACTATAATGGTTATAGAAATATATGTCAAGAATTAGACTTTCATTCATGAAATGTAGGATGGTTTTCTTCGACTATAATAGTTATAGAAATATATGTCAAGAATTAGACTTTCATTCATGAAATGTAGGATGATTCCTCGCCAATCATAAAAGCTAGTCCAGTATTTTTTCTGATAAGAGAAAGTCTCTCAGATAATTCGTGAGAAGTAAGGAGACGACTTAAAACAAAAACACGCCTAAATACACAAAAAAATTATATATATTATTACTGTTTTATCTCATTAAATACCAAACAAAAATTCGCAAAATTCAAAACGCAACGGAAGTAACAAATTATATATTATTTAAAATTTTTGAACGAATTATCAAATATATTATTTAATTTTATTGCATTCAGTCTTGCGAACGTCTAATTTCCGTTGTTTTTTGGCGACAAAAGAAAAAGAAATGCATATCAGAAACCTCAATCTCTGACCCATCTTACTGCCATCTGAACTCCGTATCAATTTGCTGACGACGCGCTCACCGCAATTGCCGCTGCAGCAGCAACAGCATGCAAACAGTATAACGAATATTGAGCACAAAACGAAATCAGCGACCGGTACGCGCTTTGTGCCCACTTCCGAACATTCTTCGGCGTCATTCACATACATTCACACGCTGCTTCGTTGCTGATAGCGAGACGGAGAGCGACAGATAGATTGGGGAGCAACGTGTGCAAAGTTGTATAAAATATATAAAAAATATATATGGAAATAAGAAAATATAAAGAATGAGGTACGAAGATTAAAATATGCTCCATACTTGCTGCCATGCACCGCAGCATTTGCGCCAGCCAGCCAGCTGATCTTGCCGATCGCGCGCAGTCAACTTGTTTAGCCACTTGCGCTGCATGCGTCGCTGTTGACGTTTCATATCAGCTCCATACTGGGAGACGCATACCGCTTTTGGACTGCTTGGCCACACGTTTAGTTCAGTTGCTTTCAAAGCGTTGTCGTTAGCAGTTCGCTCGTGGGACAGTCATAGTCTCCGGTACACACATCCACAACACAGTTGGCCTCTTGGCTACTCGCGCACTCGATACCCAGTACCACACCGTTCACTTGCATTGTGCAGTGGTGATTCCCTGTATTTCGTTCGGTTACGCGGCAGCTGGCAGCATTTGTGTTCGCCATTTGATTTGTGAATAAAACAATTTTGAAAACAAAAAAAACATAAAAAGCGACAAAGTCAAAGTAGGTATCATTCGAGCACGATATCTATCATATCACACCCCTTTTATTGGTGATAAAAAACGAGAGAAAAAAAGTGAAAAATATAAATAAAATTCACTTGATTTTATGTGTTGTCTGTTTTGTTCGCAACGATCTCAATTGACACAGTTAATTTTTGTTATTTTTTAGTTTACTGTTTATTTAATTATATATAATTTTCCCCCGACTTCGTTTGTGTTAATTTTATCGCGTGCACGAGTTAAGTTCGATTGTGCTCATTTCACATGTTGTGAAGAGTGTGAAAGAAAGCGGTAAATATATAATGGATTAAAGAATAGCAAGAAAAGAAAATAACAACAACAATGAACATATATATCATTTATGTATGTATGTGACTCTGGCGCTGGAATAAAGCCAAAAAATAAACTCGAATGGAGTGAAAAATATATTTAAAAAAATTCCAAAAATATACAACAACAAAAATATCAAATAAAAAATTACAAAATTTCCAAAAAAAAAAGCTTTAAATAATTTTCCCAACCACCCACACTTGCTTCTCTCTTTCCTCGCTCGCCCTCTCCCTCTCTCTTCCCACATGTTTTTTTCGCTTTGAAGCCCACTCAGCTGTTGCGTGATCGCGTCTTCATCATTGCGTGTGCCTTTATTCACGTGCGTGCGACACACTGACTTTTGTAACAACAAAACATATGTAAAAAATAACAACAACAAAACAGATGTAAAGAAGAATAACAACAACAAAACTCGTGCACAACAACAACAATCAATAATTTAACTAACTTCTAGTGGAACTTTGAACTATTTGCACAAATGATTGGCCGCCTCACCAATATTGTGGTCTGTCTACGCCTATTGTTTGTTTGTTTGCTTGGTTGTCTGTCTGTCCGCTTGACGTACGGCCTCGTTGTTTACATTCGAGCAGACACACGTAGCCAGCGGTGATATTTTTGGATACCAGTATTTAAGTTTTTATCATTTTCTTTTTTTTTCATAAAAGCTTGTTGTTGTGCTTTTATTATCGGATTTTTTTTTCGTATTCTTTCGCTATTTGTTTATATTAATATTGTTGTCATTTAAAAGCACTTTCTAAATGAAAGTAATGTGGCTAATGAAAGACTAATATACTCGGGGTTAATTTCATAATTGAAAAGGCTTCAAAAAATAAACGCACCAGCAAAAAGTGCATTTTCAAAAAAAATTTCGAAAATCAAAAATATATATTTTGGTTCAATTCTTTAAAATTTGTATTTGTTTATATCAATATTGTTGTTATTTAACAGCACTTTCTAAAAGAAAGTAATGTGGCTAAGGAAACACTGGTGTACTCTAGTTAATTTCCTAACTCGACTGGTTACAAAAAACAACCACATTAATCAAAAAAGTTCATTTTCGAAAAAAAAATCGAAATTTCGAAAATCAAAAATATATATTACGGTTCAATTCTTTAAAATTTGTATAGCCAAAAAAACCACTTTTTATTTTAAGCAAGTATCAAAAGAACGCACAATTCGGAAAATATTACTCTCAAGTCAAAATCTCAGCTGTTAAATATATGCTAAATTTTTTAGATTCAATAGATTCTTGGCATTGTTTAAAACTCCCTGGTATTTAATATTTCCTAACCAATTTGACTGATTTAAGAAAAAATAACCCAGTTTGTGTACTTGACTTACAAGTATTTCGATATCAAAGTGAAATATTAGAAATATTGCCATAAAGAAGTTGTATTCAACTAAATGTCGAAAAAATCTATTCTTGACCAATTTAATAATCTAGTTTAAGAAATTAGTCTCCGAGGGCAACACATCTATTTTTTTGGGGGTTATAATACACCCTAATGGAAACTGAACTAATTTTACTATTCAACTCTGTGGGCTCCTCTGTTTAGACAAAATTCTCATCGTAGTCTTTTTTGCACCCATTCACTTTTACTTTCGGTTAACCACGAATTTTCTTCATTTATTTGCTTTCGTCTCAGTGGAAAAAGAGCGCAATAAATATAAATAAACCACAGCAGGTGTTATGCAAATTAAGCGCTGTGGTCGATATTGAAATTGATAATTACCGGCTATAACTCTATTTCGCACGCAGTTATTAACGATAATGTTCTCACAGTTTGTTCTAAAATTATTTAAAACATTCTAATATATTTTTTAAATGTCTGCGTATGATCTTTATGATCATTGCGAAGTGAATTTATTAATAACTAGCTGACCCAGCGGAGAAGTTTCTTCCGCCTTAGAGACAATAAATGAGGAAATTTTATTGAGTTCATTTTTGTATTAGAATAACATAAGAAATAAAGTATTTCAATTATTCTTAGTTTGTTATTAATTTTTCAGCATTGGTTTGCACTCTCCAGTCAAGCACCTTGTGATAGACGGCATTTTTTGTTTTATAATCGACTTTCAAGGATTGGCCTGTCATTTGTTAATATTTATAGCGAATGCAAGACGAATCGGAAATTGAAGTCGTTTAAACCCAAACGTCATATCGGTAGGGATTATCGAGATCCTCGAAATGAGAACTTCTTCCTTTTTACCATCAAATGCGTTTCGGTGCACAGCTTATGTTTCCCAATATGATCACTACGGAGCCAATCTTTAGTCGTAAATTGTACGGCGGCAAGCCAAGCACATCCAAGGAGTTTAAAAATTCAATTGAATAGTTGGTGGCTTCATCTTCATTTATTACGTAGTCAATAGATTTGAATGAATGAAGTGGACCAATGATCCCATTCTGAATTTTGTAGTTTAAGTCATCTATGCCTTTATTCTTAGAAATCCGTTCCGAAATTCAGCAATTGCTCAGAGTTATCTTCAACAGACATATATTTTAGTAACACAACTCTCATGTCTGTTGTCATTGTGTAGATCTGGCTGCTATTCACGCGTGGCTGCTATTCACGCGCAAACAATGGCTAAAACTATTGGCATGAGGAATGTCTTTTCAGAACTGTCCCTGGTATATGCAGGATATATCAACTACCATTTCCTTTATAAATTAGTGTATCATAAACTTCTTTTTGTTGGGTATTCAGCAGGGGTCATTTGAACTATTAAATCTAATTTCTGGAGATTACATTCCCGTTCCCGTTTATGTTATATCCTATCTCATGTTAATAAATGTTACGTTGCCCGAAGAGCGAAGAGAATAACAGTAAGAAAAATTTGACTCAATAAAACGATTTGTAACATAACTATCACACGGTTAGATAAAGGGTTAAATTCAAAATTTCAAATCTTCAAATGTTCAACCATAGGCAACATTATTTTTTTTTTGTCAGTTGAATGTTGTTTTTTTTTTCAATTTTATCATATGAAATGAAAATGTTTTGACTGAATTTTTTTCGTTTGGCTATCATTTTTTTTTGTTTTCATTTTTATGAAAAGAAAGCCTACTAAGATGTTTTGAAAAATAAATTTGTGTTTTATATGGAATGTCAGTTGCGTTTTTTATACCACAGTTTATTCACACTATTGTCACGAAAAATGTATAAAATGTATCCTATGTCCGTCTCCTGGCTCTAAGCTACCTCCCTACCAATTTTCAGCCAAATCTGTTCTGCCGTTCTTGAGTTATAAGTGGTGTAACTAACACGACTTTCTTTTATATATATAGATTAATATAAGTTGAGTTTTCATAAGGTGTTTTTTGGGAGTTATGGATTTCAAATATCTGTCAAACCAGCTGTCAAAGTAAACAAAATTGTCTGACATTTTAAGTTCAGCAGTCTGTCAATTGGTCTAACTGGAAAAAGTCCGAAATTTGGGGTATTTCAAAAATGTGTCAGTTAATTTTATCAGATATATAATCACTAAAAATACCCTTCTGATAGAGAACAATCTATAAATATACTATAATTAATATAGACCTGATATTATACACCTTGTACTACTTCTCTTTCTTAATAACATATGATAATGTAATAAATACTATATACATATGTGGTAATATGGTCGAGATCTCTCGATATAGTAAAGTAAATATATACAAATATAGTCATTGTAACTGACTCAAATGCTCTTACTTTGTGTTAATATTTGCCTGAACTAAGCTCAACAATACAAAATGTGTTACTAAGTCAACTAAAAGTTAATATTTTTGCGACCTTTGACACCTAGCAAACGGGTTATTCAATATTTGTTTACCGTGTTTTGATATCAATGAACTTTGGCATTGCCTCGCTTCCGCGCTGTCGTTGTTTGAATAAATATGAGATAGCCGAATGGGACTCTTTAATAGAAGAAGAAGAAAAACAGCTAACAGCAAACATAATCTCGGTAAAATACACAAAATGAAAGGTGCAAATAAAATGTAAATTAAATATAATTGGCAATGAACAACCAGCACTGCGCTGGAGAACACAGGCAGACAGACAGACATTTTATGAACGATTAGTTTTTACGTGGTAATTGACAATTTAGCCGATCATGACAACTGCTGTGAGTAGTGGACTTAATGACAGTAAGCGAATATGTTTATCTACCACTTTGACAGACTAGTGCATGGATGCGGTGTGTTTATGAATTATGACAGACACAACAATGATGACATAAACGAGTAAATATGCTAAATTAGCTGATTAAGCGAAGAGATGCCACAAAATGTGATGATAAAAGATCTCGAAATTTGGAATAAACGTACGAATGCAGATTGCAATTTGATGTGGCATTAAAGTAGAATGATTTATAAATAAATAAGATGGAGATTAGTATATAAACATAATATATGAAAATAAAACGTGACAAATGGGGTATGAATTGAATAATGAAATTTATAATAAAAAAGTTGAAATAAAATAAATTAATGAATTAATATAAATAAATATATATATTTATATACAAATAATAAATAATTAAAATATAAAATTAAATAGAATTAAAATAAATATAAACAATTAAAAATATTTAAAAATATATGGTAAAAAAATAAATGATAAAAACCAAAAAAATATTAAATATATTTAACAAAATATTAAAAAAAATATTTAATAAAAAAATAAAAAAATGTGATTAATAAATAAAATTAGTCTATAAAATAAACATACATAAATAATTTTTTTAAAAACAAAAAGAAATAAAATATATTTAATAAAAAAATTTATAAATTATTGAATACTAACTTAAATGCAAATAAAAAACTAAAAGAAAAATAATGGAAATGAACATTAAGAAACCAAAATAATTAAAAAAACAGCAATAAATAATTAATAAATAAAAAATATTGAGTGATAAATTAAATAAAAAAATATTAAAAACTAAAATAAAAGCAAAAGTAAATAAAAAAATAATAATCAAAAATTAATAATAATCAAATGATTAATTCAGTAGTAAGTTTTTATTATAAAAAAATAAAAATAATATATTAGAAATTTAAAAAAATTAAAATATATATATATATATTTTTAATTTAAATTATAATAGGAAACTAAAAGAAAAATATTATAACAAGTAAGGAAGGGCTAAGTTCGGGTGTAACCGAACATTTTATACTCTCGTATTATATTTATTTAACTTTATATATATTATATAATACACAATTTGACCCACATATCCGTCATATATATTGTATAAAGTCCATTGAAAGTTGGAAACCATAATATTAGGTTAGAAGCACCGAGGTCCTCGTGTTCGATATATGGGGCCTTAAAAACCTATGTTCCAATTTCGGAGATTTTTAGAATGGGGCTACCACACTATAAATATAGTATTTGTGCAAAGTTCTGCACCGATATCTTCACTAGTACTTACTTTATATATTGTTATTCAGATTGTCTTCAAAGTTCTGGTATATAGGAAGTAGGCGTGGTTGTGAAGCGATTTGGCCTATTTTCACAACATATTATTGAGATGTAAGGAAACTATTACAAACCAGGTTTCATTGAAATTGGTCGAGTAGTTCCTGAGATATGGTTTTTGACCCCACGACGTCACGCCCATTTTCCATTTTGTAAAAAAATCTGAGTGCAGCTTTCATCTGCCATTTCTTATGTGATATTTAGTGTTTCTGACGTTTTTCGTTAGTGAGTTAACCCACTTTTAGTAATTTTCAACCTAACTTTTGTATGGGAGGTGGGCGTGGTTATGATCTGATTCCTTTCATTTTGGACTGTATTAGGAAGTGGCTAAAAAAAACGACTACAGAAAGTTTGGTTTATATAGCTCTATTGGTTTACGAGATATGTACAAAAAACTTAGTAGGGGGCGCGGCCACGCCCACTTCCCCAAAAAAATTACATTCAAATATGCCCATTCATAGTGCGATCCTTCATACCAAATTTTATTTCCATTGCTTTATTTATGGCTTAGTTATGGCACTTTATGTGTTTTCGGTTTTCGCCATTTTGTGGGCGTGGCAGTGGTCCGATTTTTCTCGAAAGCAACCTTCCTATGGTGCCAAGAAATAAGTGTGCCAAGTTTCCTCAAGATATCTTAATTTTTACTCAAGTTACAGCTTGCACAGACGGACGGACGGACAGACAGACATTCGGATTTGAACTCCACTCTTCACCCTGATCACTTTGGTATATATAACCCTATATCTAACTCGTTTAAATTTGGGTGTTACAAACAACCGTTATGTGAACAAAACAAAATAACGGTAAATAAAACAAATTAATAAAATTAATATAAATAAATATATGTATGTATATATAAATAATTAAAATATAAAATTAAATAAAATTTAAATAATTATAAAAAATTAAAAATATTAAAATACATATTACAAAAACAACATAAATGATAAAAACCCAAAAAAAAAATTACATATATATTAAATAAAATATTTTTAAAAAATATTTAATTGAAAATAAAAATTGTGATTAATAAATGAAATAAATTAGTACATTAAATTAAAAGAAAAATAAATAAATAATAAATAAAAAATATTGAATAAAAAATTAAATAAAAAAATTTAAAAATAAAAAAATATTACAAAGTAAAATAAAAGAAAAATTATATTAAAAAATAAAAATTATTAATTCAGTAGTAAGTTTTTATTACAAAAATTAAATTAGAAATTAATTTAAAAAAAAATTAAAAAAAATGTTTTTATTTAAATTATAATAGAAAACTGAAAGCAAAAATATTATAAAAATAAAAATAACTTAGAAATACACTAAATCATAATAAACCTATCTCTCATTATGCAAATATTAAAAGCATAAACAAGAAACGAGAAGTGTTAAGAAGCTGAAATATGAAAAATAAATATTTGTATACATTTAATATAACAAACAGTCTACATTTGTACACAAATGACAGAATAGGAAGTTAAACTAGAATATCAAAAAATTATAAATAAGTATGTAAGACAGACACATCTAACAAAAATCACGTAAACCATCGTCGTTGACTTTTGTGCTCTTTTTTGTTGTTTCTGCTAAATTTGGTGGTTTATTTTTGAGTAATTGAAGTGAGCATATAAAAACCTAAAATACGATCAATCCAGCATGTTTTTTGTTGCCAGTTGGTCAGTTGTACTCATAAAACCTGTCTGCTGCACGTGTACTTAGCGATGATTAACGCAAAAACAAACGGACAAAGCACAGAGCTGAAGTGAGAAATTCTGCCAACTCACATAAATACCGGTATTTTTCGTTAACAAAACATATGTCTATAACACGAGTGTGGTTTGATAAGTCTTTCAAAATTATAGCAACTGATGTTAGCAATTGAAGTGTTAAAGGAGGAAGTCAAAAAATACAAATTTCTGAACGTTTATCAATTGCCTCCTCATTCGGAAAAAATATTTTTCAATTTTCGAAAAGCTTTGGTCGAGCTCAGCCATCCGTATTTGATCTTAGAATCTCTGAATATTTGATACATTATGGGTTCAGAATCCCTCCCTAACCAAAAATGTTAGTCAACAATCAAAAACCTACAATAAAAGAAACTAGCCTCAAACCCAAGCGAAAGATCACCCAACAAGTATATCACGTGCTAATTGCTAAAGACCACCAATGTGGTATTTTAAATTCAGTTGCTAACTAAAATCAGCATGCAAACAAATAGCAGAAAGGTTAGTGAACGCATTTACCAATAAGCATGTCCAATTGACCTTGCAACCCTGTGTGTATACATATCTACCCGGATGCATAAATTCTTATGCAATAATAAATACATAAATATAAACGAATTTATTTAAATTCATTTCAAAAAATTTGATAAGACTTTCAATTTTAATAGCGCAAACATTAGAAGCAAAAATACGTGGGTCAGTCTATGAGTTTTGAGAATATGCGAGTTTTTTGAAATGGCATAAAAGTAGAATTGATGAGAGGTTAATATAATCTATTATCTAACTATCTATCGATAATCTGTTTCCATCTAGACGGCAACTTCATAATACCCCCCTCGTAGAAGCCCCCCTCCCCCTTATTTGCGAAGAACTCGGACAACCACTTTTCACAAGCCTCTTTTGAGTTCAATTTACAATACCAAGGGCGTTCGCTATGGACAGGAACAGGTGATAATCACTTGGCGCTTTGTCCGGGCTATATGGTGGATGCGTTAAAACCTCCCATCCGAGCTCCCGTAGCTTCTGACGAGTCATCAACGAAGTGTGTGGTCTGGCGTTGCCTCGATGGAACACTACACCTTTCCTGTTAGCCAATTCTGGACGCTTCTGGTCGATCGCCTGCTTCAAGCGATCCGGTTGTTCGCAGTAGATGGTAGAATTAAGCGCCTGGCCATATGGGAGCAGCTCATATTGGATGATTCCCTTCCAATCCTACCAAACACACAGCAAAACCTTCCTGGCCATCAATCCCGACTTAGCCACTGTTTGGGCCGATTCACCGGCCTTCAACCACGACCGCTTTAGCTTAATATTGTCGTAAGCAATCCATTTTTCGTCGCCAGTCACCATCTTTGCCAACCTAGTATTTTGAACTCACCGAATACCAAGACCCAAAACTTTTAGTGTGACCCTCGTATCAAATGAAGATTATGAATGAAATTTTTAAAGAACCGAATTTAATTAAATATATTAACCCAAATTTAGAATTGATGATTAGGTAAAAAAGTGCATTGAAGATCACGTGGCTTGGTGTGGTTATAAAGGAATATATGAATATTTATATTTTTGACCCAAGACATTCATCGACGTCTAGGCACCTTAGTTATAACCATTTCACGGTCGGTAACAGCAGATTTTATTGTAATATATCATATACTAATAAATATCTTGCCGACTTCCACCGGCCATAAGTGGTGGGCGTCTTCCAAAATTTAAAGACCTACATATAAGCTTTTACACTTAATGGACCCGGATTGTTAATCCTAAAAACTTGGCCTCAACTACAAAAGTTCTATAAGCAATTACTCAATCCATCTAATACATTCCACAAATGTCGATGCCTATTCAATGCATTTCTTCGTACTTCGCTTTATTTAAATACACAAAAACTTGACCTACAAAACGGTCACTCGATGAATACAGTATGTAAAGCATCTACTAGTTCTCAATTTAATTTCCAATATTTACTTTCTACAATTGATTTATACTACTGTTTTGTTTTCACACTGTCACTTTTTTTTTGTGGTTCGTAATCATTTCTAATCGGCGAGTGGCTAGCCTTATCAATGCGCGGTTATCGGTCAAAAAAGATTGCGCGGCCCAAACTCACATATGTACATTCGATACGGTGGTCTATGGTAGCATCGGCATGCACATAGAATCTTCGTGCACACGCCGGCCGGCCGGCTAGTCAGACGACTACTGATAAGGTAGCCAGCAGCGACGTTATCAGCAATCGCATAGTTTCAGTTTCGGCACGACGACACACAGCGAGACTTGCGCAGAGCAGTGATAATCTGGCGTCGTAGAAATTTTCCTCAAATACAACACGCACAAACATATGTAATCGATTGTTGTTGTTGTTGTGCGCACGATTATAATAAATGTAAGCGCGACTAACAAAGGTTTCTGTTACAAACGGAACTGAACGACCCAGACAGTGCCAGCGGACTATTGATAAGACTCACTTTGGCTAATTAAACAGTTAGTTTGGGTTTTTGTGTCGGTATAGTTTGTTTATATATTGATTAATAGTATGTTTATAGTCAATAATAAAATAAATTTATTTTTTTACTTGTTGTTGTTGTAATGATTAATCACCACCGCACAGGGTTGTCTGGTCACAAAAAAATATAATCAGTTGGAAGACTTTGAATTATTAAAAATGGAAATCTGATTAACAAGTGTATAACTCTTACAGTGTGCCATAAAAGTACGCGGACATATATTTTTTGTAGTTGTTGTAATGATAATTCTTGATTGCGAAAATATAATAAAACAATATTTTGGGGAAAATTTTTATGAAGGAAAATTTAAAAAGTGTATAAATATTACAGTGTGTCATAAAAATATGCAGACATCGATTTTTATAAAAAAAATAAAGATTAATATTTTTTTCCTTTTGGCGTGAAAATCCGACATTAATAACAATATTATGACCAGACAGTGATTTGAGAAATTTTAAATTTAGTCAAATACTATTGTGAGACACTGTAAAATAAACTTTTTTCTGCAGTTCCGTGTTTCAAAAGATGCTTTTGCTAATAATAATTGAAAAATAGATGTGAAAAGATTCTAAATTGCGATGAAAATGCACATTAAAATTCTTAACAAATTTTGAAAAGTTATGGAATATTAAAGGGATGTAAAAAATGTGGAGAATTGTAAAAATTATACCACACCATACCATTTTTGGTATGAGCTTACTTTAAAGCAAGATATTTTTGCAGATAACGCCTTCTATGGAGTGACAAAGGTCTGATTTCCCGTCACTTACTATAACGACCTGTATACATTTGGTACCAAGACCCATAAATAACTATTTCGACTTTTATTCAAGAGATACATTACATAGACGGAGAGGGATCGATCGCCGTTTATCGATTTAAGTTCTTACAAAAAAACATAACCCATAAAATATTTCAAAATACCACCTGAGCAATATTTATCTTTCAGCGATAAACTTGTATTTATGTCACACTAATCTCATGCCTTCAAACTCCCAAGATTATCAAGCTTATCTTGGTTATTTGAAATTTATTATGCCTTAAATATGCAAGTGCAGTAAATACTTATCAGAAAAATGCATAGCATTTAAGCGGATCATACTGTACGTACGTTAATAAAGATAAGAAATCGATATATTACCATAAGTACCCCCAATAAATAGATAGAGGTCACCACCAAAGAAATAACAAACGCCGAAAATTAATGCAACACTTATAAATTTACTACAGCCTTAAAATACATATTGAGTCAATATGAAAAATATGCGAGTAAGCACGCGGTGTATTCTGAGTGGCGGTGCATTTATACAGGTCTCTGATATTGACAAATACATCATATAACTCTGTTTTGATCTTAGTAGAAAATATAGAAATTTTTAAACTTGAGAATTTGCCTTGTCAACTGCCAAAGAACTATCGAATCATGCCACATTTTATATTTAACATGTCGAAATAAAGTGGGGTTAGATATCACTCCAACTTTTTTTACGAACTCCATCAAAAACTTTTGTCTCAGTACCACCACTACTCCCACTACATAAATGTAACAATAATTGACTCAGTGACAGACTTGCGGTAATTAGATTTCATTAGAATGATGGAATTTCCGCACATTTTTCGGTCACACAGATTTCTTACTTGCATTCAGACATACATATAATCTTAGTGCAACAAATCTAGCGACATTACGTGCGCAAATTGTACCACCCAACTTGTGCAACAAGTATTGGAACAACAAATAAATCACTATTATTACGCTTTAGAATTTTTTCCATGAATACAAGTTTACTTATATATAGCGGAATGTCTAGAGATTGTCGGCGCTAATTGAGTGAGCTAAGTGCATCATTATTCATTTAGTGTAAACAATCGAGAGCATAGAGTAAATAATTTTAAAACAGCGTCGAACAAGTGGAAGTGAGTGTCTCATAGCTAACAGGTGTATAGTTGTAGCTGAATGTGACCTGCACAATTTTGAAAGTAATCAGAGAAAATATATACTACTTTCTGACTAAAATCAAACTAGTCGGAAAAGTAATAGATTTATAACAATTTTTGAATGATGACACAGTAAGTGAGCTAAGAAACGGTAGGGAATAAATATTTGGCAAAAACCGTAGTGGATCTGAAAATAATCGGTATTGGAATAAATGATCGAACCTTTGCTTTCAAGTTGATAAATGATCGAACCTTTGCTTTCAAGTTGAAGGATAAACAAATTGCGCAAAACTATCAAGCTAGCCGTTGAAGCTCGAATAAACGTCTATTTGACATAATCAGAATTTTTAGCTGTCAGAAAAATGCTCTCCTACACTCGAGCATTAAAAATATCTACGATTCAATTTGAAAATAAAAAATAAAATTTTAATCAAAAACAATTTTATGCGGCCTTATCAAGCCGAATTTTTTCCTAAACCCACAGGTGTATCTATATCTATGGACGCAACTGTATAAGCTATACATGCGAAGTTCCTCTTCATCCATTTTTCTCTTAAGTCAGCATATTCGGTACATGGAAGCTCATATTTATTCATATATGGATATGCAATTTGACTATATAGTAGTTACTTTCATATATGCGCAGCTTCTCTATACTCAACATCATGTGCTCGTCTCTGTATGTAAGATCAATCAGACACTTTGTATGCACAAACTAACCCAGTGATGAATTTAGGCGTATTTTGAATTTACGTAAAACAAAATGAAGGGAAACAAGTAACGAAGGGCTAAGTTCGGGTGTAACCGAACATTTTATACTCTCGCAATTTATTTATTTAACTTTATTTATATTATATAATACACAATTTGACCCACATATTCATCATATATATTGTATAAAGTCCATTGAAAGTTGGAAACCATAATATTAGGTTAGAAGCACCGAGGTCCTCGTGTTCGATATATGGGGCCTTAAAAATCTATGGTCCGATTTCGGCGATTTTTAGAATGGGGCTGCCACACTATTAACATAGTATTTGTGCAAAGTTCTGCACCGATATCTTCACTAGTGCTTACTTTATATATTGTAATGGAAACGATTCAGATCGTCTTCAAAGTTCTGGTATATAGGAAGTTGGCGTGGTTGTGAAGCGATTTGGCCTATTTTCACAACATATCATTGAGATGTAAGGAAACTATTACAAACCAAGTTTCGTTGAAATCGGTCGAGTAGTTCCTGAGATATGGTTTTTGACCCATAAGTGGGCGACGCCACGCCCATTTTCTGCAATTTCTTATGTGAAATGTAGTGTTTCTGGCGTTTTTCGTTATTGAGTTAACCCACTTTTAGTAGTTTTCAACATAACCTTTGTATGGGAGGTGGGCGTGGTTATAATCCGATTTCAACTATTTTCATGATGTGTGGTGGGGTATGTAAGAGAATCGACTGCAGAAAGTTTGGTTTATATAACTTCATTGGTTTGCGAGATATATACAAAAAGCCTATTTGAGGGTGGGGCCATGCCCACTTCTTTAAATAAAATACATCCAAATATGCCCCTTCATAGTGCGATCCTTTATTCCAAATTTTACTGTTATAACTTTATTTATGGCATAGTTATGACACTTTATGTGTTACACCGATTTTGCCCATTTTCGAAAGCAACCCTCTCACTATCCCAAGGAACATGTGTTCCAAGTTTCATTAAGATATCTCAATTTTTACTCAAGTTACAGCTTGCACGGACGGACGGACAGACGGACGGACAGACGGACGGACAGACATCCGGATTTCAACTCCACTCGTCAACCTGATCATTTATATATATATAACCCCATATCTAACTCTTTTATTTCTTGGTGACACAAAAAAAACTATAATACTCTGAGCAACATGTTGCGAGAGTATAAAAAGATGCTTTCGATTCGCCAAACCTTTCAGAGTTGCGTATAGAACAGACAACTGGTATAAATGTAATAAAGTGGTATAATTAAATAGACATAGAATTTATAATGGTATCGACATTATTCATAACTTGTTGTTGCTTTAATATATAAGAACTATTGGAGACTACCTTAGAGAGTAATGACGAAGGGAAGATAATTTTTGAAAAAAAAACTACTGGCATATCATTATTTTTTCCATGCAAGAAACTCTCTTATAGGTTAAAGAGCCACAAATAGATCGAAAAATACTAGTTCCATTAAAGCTGTGCACTAAGCTTGGCATTGTTGGGTTGTTAAAGCTCACATTATGCAAGCGCTGTTGAACCTGAGTTCTCACTGATAGCGAGAATTTCGTTGAACACTTGTTGTTATTGCGTTGTTTCAACAATTTTACACTGAACACTTTAGGTAATTGTCACTTATTTAATAATCGGCCCTATTCCCGTTGTCGTTGTCGTTTTAATAGTCGTTTCTAAGTCGTTGTCGTTCTTATCGTCGTTTCGTTCCTAAATTGGTATTCTTGAAGTATATCGTAACGCCTAAGAAAAGTTATCGAAATTTGTCTACATATTTTATATAGTATACTTTAAGGAGCTCTTTTCCCATATAAAAATTTCTTTCTTATGCAACGAGACACATTTTTAAAGCAGTCCTTAATGGATTTTCTGCTATTCTATATTGACTCTAAACAACGTTATCACTGTAATTATTGTATTTCCGTACAACAATGTTAGTCTTCCATCTTTATTTGACTTTTTAAAAGAAGTAGTGGTGACATCTGCGTCCTTCAAACTTTCTTCTAAAATATGTTATACTTCCAGCGTCTCATGCTCCTTGCTTCTGGCTAATCCAACTACTCTAACTAATGGTCCAGCCAAAGGAGACATGGGTATCTGTTTATTAACTCCTACCTCTTGTTGGAGTAGTATTTTTTTCTTCGTTTTGAATTTTAAGATCTTTCATATCTTAAATATATTCTTAGATATAAAAATGCAATTTTATTAATGCCAACAATTTCCGACGCGAGATGGCTGTGGAATGGATTTATTTTTTTTTTTAGAAAAAAATATCTCTCCGAAAAAATCGAAATTTAAAAGATTTATCCCTTTTCTAAAGTCCTTGGCATATGCAGGATATTTTTCCATTTCAGAAATTAAAATTTCAAACTATTTCCGATTTGGAATTTTCATCTTCACTTTAAATATTCTTTCAAACAACCTCGTCGTTTCTATGTCGCTCACAATTATAGCAACGACAAAAAACGACTGTTTCTATGTCGTTTCTATAGTCGTTTCAAATTGGGGAATCTCAATTTTTTTTCGATAAATGTCGTTAACGCCAACAGGAATGCCAAATAGGCGTTCTTAAGTCGTTTTAAAACGATAACGACAACGGGAATAGGGGCGAATATTTGAATTTAAGTGATTATTTTACTATGTAATATACAGGTTATTGCGGTGTCAACTAGATTTGCTAATTTTAGAGTAATTTGCGATTATTAAATCAGCGAAATAGCAACACTGACGCAAATATAAGTTTCAGGAAACATCAATAAAAATTCACGGAAATGCAACGGACGTCTTATCAAACTAACCTCGTATGCGAAAGGACCACCACCATGTATGGAATGCAACAAGAACAGGATCTGGCAAATCAAAGTAGTAATTAGCAAGTCGGCAAAAAAGAAACGCCAATATGCCCATGGGCTTTTGCGTCGCTTGTTTTGTTGACCTATTTATCAAAAATGTCCAAAGTATGTCAGACGATTTCACAGCATATAAAAATGGTAATTAGGTTTTTGTAAGACGAACATACAAGCCCATATGTAGTGTATGTGTTGGTTTGAAGAAGAAATCAAAGCGACCTTGAAAAAAATTGGCATACAACAAGCCAACAAGTACCAAAACAAGAAAAAAATATTTTAAAATTTTTTGAAGAGTTCCACAAAAAGAAATTGTACTTAGTTGTATAGATTTCAAAGAGACAAAGATGGAAGTTCCTTAAATCTTTTGTACTTTTACTTTTGAACAACTAGACCTTAAGTGAGACCAGCAAGCTTCGGCCATCCACCTGTACTTTTGCAGTCACCATGTCCTTCTACATAGTAAGAGGAACAGAGCTTCTTTTGGTCTATGGAGTGAGTAGCCTCTCAGATGATGAATAAACTCGGCACTTCCTTTTACTGCCCGGTTTTTTTTTCGAGAATAAGTTAGGCACTTAACTTTAACTCTTTTAGGCATCCAGGAAACCTATCGTACGAGAAAATCTTAGTTTGAACAATTTAAATAAGCCACCATAGGAGTGATCGACTGAGGTGATCATGATAATGATAATCCAGAACTCAAACTCCGTCAAATTTTGAGACAAAGACCACCTCTTCTCTGAGATACACACAAACTAATATAAATATTTATATTGTGATGGCCAGAGTTAATATACGAAGAAAATAATTCACTAATTTCCCCTCCATCCATGATCATCAAAAAGCTTAGAACGCAAATAAATTTGAAAGATGCAATTTAAACCCCTCAAAGTCACCACTTAATGGATAATGCAAACAACAACAATAGAACAAAACAAAAAAAAAAACACCGACAGCTGAGAAAATTGAGGTGTCGCTTGTTTTCGTTTTGATTGTCGTGTTTTTTTTAATATTTCTTCTTTATTTCCTCTTTTAATGGTTGTGGCTTTTGCGCCACCGGCAAAGCGCCAAATATGAGAAAAAGTGCCCTTGACTGTCAGAGACGGTTCAACAAACCGCGCAGAAGCCGTGTCGCTTCGCTGCATTGCCGCTATGAGTGCTATGGATGAATTCGCGAAATTATGCAGTCGGGGTGGAAGTGGTAATGAAATGGAGCGGGCAGACAGCCGGTAAATTCGCATCACCATGACAAATGGTTCGCAAGCTTTATACTCATGTATATGGTATGGGCAGGTACTTTTGTCGGTATGTACGTCTGCGTTATGTACTCAAATCATTAGGGAGCCAAAATACGCCATCCAGAAAGGTATTCCAGTATCATTAACTCCAAATTAGGATGTTTTTCGAAGTTGTTGTACAGACTTTGTTATGACTGTTTGCAAACTTATTAACATTGTGCTGGCAAAAAGTGTGCAAGCAATTGCAAAAATTTAATTTATACTCAAATAAAGAATTTGAAAAAGAGTTAAGGTAGGGGGACCAAGAGAGGATTCTATTTTAGCAAAGTTGTTTTAAAAATAATTAATGTGTTAATAATTGTTTTGCACTTAATCTTATCTTATTTATCAAAAAATTGTTTACATTTGAAATAAAATATCGAAGAACGTTGCCACCTATTTCAAATTTTTAAGTAAAAAATTTATAAGATAACTAAATCTTACATTATGGGTATCGAGTTATATACAAAAACACTATTTGCCCCTCCCTAATGGGATCCTATGTTCCAAATTTCATTTTCATAACTTTATTTATGGCTTAGTTATGACACTGTATAGGTTTTCGGTTTCCGCGATTTTGTGGGCGTGGCAGTGGACCGATTTTGCCCATTTTCGAAAGCAACCTCCTCAGGATGCCAAGGAACATATGTTCCAAGTTTTATTAAGAAAAATTAATTATTACAATCAGATTTTCAATCTAAAGAAGTTGCTAGCCTTCACTTGAAAATATTTTCTGAGAAGGGTTGCCACCCGTTAAAATTAATAAACAAAAATGAAATAATCAAATTATTACATTACAAACTAAATAAGAGGTTTAAAACGGCTTAGAGTTGAAAATATTTTTTTAAGGGTTGCCATATCTGTGATAAATTAAATTAAATATTTCATAAAATAATTTCAATATGACGATATTGGTATCAAATGAAAAGTGACTTCAAATTAATAACAAAATTATAAGTTTTGAACAATTTGTGATCTCAAAAATTTTAAGAAACCACACTTTATTGAAATTCTTGTTTGAGACTGAATATTTGACATGTATATTGGTTAGGACGATGACAACATCCGATGAGACGTATCTTGGGGTTTTCGAGAGAAAGGTTTTGCGTAATATTTATGGTCCTCTGAACATTGGCAACGGCGAATACCGCAGACGATGGAACGATGAGCTGTACGATTTATACGACGACATTGACATTGTTCAGCGAATAAAAAGACAGCGGCTACGCTGGCTAGGTCATGTTGTACGAATGGATGAAAACACTCCAGCTCTGAAACTTGGTGTTTCCAGTTGGCGCCAAAAAGCAAAAAGGAGGAACGAGTGGCGCGCTCTGGTGGATTCGGCTATAATAGCTTAAAGCGGTTTCTACGCCAAATATATATATATATATATATATTGGTTTGTAGTATTTCCAAAACCGTTTCTAAGTTTCCAAACTTTTTAAAGTATTAACCGTAATTGAGCGCTTTTCAGCTTTCCAAGTAGGTACGAGTTAAATAAAAAAAATGTAACATATGTGTGGTGAATTTTTTGAAACATTTTGGCCGATATCTCGAGACCCTAGTCACGGAGCAGCATCAAAAATACTCTATACTATAGAAATCATCAACAGCTTCCATTTGCTACCCATATTGTACAAACACATCTTAGGGTTACCCGGGTCCACGTTTTGACCTATTTCTCGAAACCCTGGTATCTGATTCTTAAAATTTCAAAACACAAACCATCTACTGAATAGTCCAAACAAAACCTAAAAATTTGGTTTGGATAGGTGAGCCCGTTCTTGAGTTATAAAGTCACAACGAAAAATGGCATTCATTTTTATATATATAGATTTTCTCAAAATATGCTACAGAAAACCGTCATATTCTCATATTTAAGTATTTCAAAATTTTTGACTCAAGAACTGATATTTTCGATATTTCCATCGAAGAAAACCTCGTCCCAGATCAAATAGTTTAAATTTTACTCTAATTTAATAATTTTTTAATCAAAAAAAACTTAAACAACCATTTGCTTTGAGAAAAGGACCTCGTTCATTATTCATTCATTGCATAGTCCGCTTTTAAATGACGTCACAGAGCCATACTTGAGCTGATTCGTCTAAAAATGTAAAACAAATAAATACAGACTTCTGTACGTGCGATGACACCACACTGCCTCTCCAAACTTGTAACGTTGTTGTGGTCAAACAAATAAATGATAAATAAATACCCAAATACTTACATATGTATATTTATCTCATATATATATATGTAAACACTGATTAAAAATATTAAGATAAATAAATAAATAACACGGGAAATTATTTTTAAACACAAATCCAAGTGCAGTGAACTCTAAAGCCACTTCAATTTGCACTTGAATGAATGAAAAACAATGACAATTTATATACATACTACATATACGAACTGATATCTACATAAATACTATATGTACACCGACAAATTTTTAATTTCATTTTTGCCCCAATATACGTGTTGTGTACGCAAATCTGTACGTGAGTATCACGGATTATAAAGAAAAAGTGTCACAAAGGCAAGTGCTCTGGTGCAGCCCCCACCAAATGACGCATGCGACTTCGCGATAAATGCAAAATTAATGGCAACTGCAGGGATTCCGCGGAGAATGAATTAAAAATTTATAATATTTATGTGGTTACTTATGGAAATATACATATATGCAATTGAGAATTGGTTCGTAGTGGGATTTCTCTAACATATTGATATGCAGTTAGGCTCAAAGTTCATTACATATATATATATGTATATGTATAATTGGCAGCTGAGCTCATTACACAAGCTTTGATTGAGTTTCATTATTGCAATTTTTTGTTATACGAGAAATTTCCTTCTACTTCAGTATAGTTGGTGGATTCTGTCATAGGCGTGGTGGAGGAGAGAACACGTATTTATAACGGTTGAAACCTGCCTCGAGATTAAGAGGGGCATTCTTACTCTCCAATTTCTCATCTAAAATTCGCGACCCATATTTATATTATGGTAACTGCATTTTATCTACTTTCATTTGGTTCGGGAAGACCGAAATATGTCTTACGAAGATTACTGACATTATAGTAGTAACTTTTTCTCGTGGGAGAATAAATGACTATTTCAAAAAAAAAAAAATGTGAAACCAGTGGACACTAGTATTATTCTCGTCCTTTTTTTGTGAAAAAGAGTAAAAGAGCAATATTAGGAAAGAGAGAATTGAAGCTTGTTTTAAGGCTATACCTCATTAGGATTAAGATGCTTTTCCAGAAAGGTACCCGCCAAGGCATGTTAAAAACAAAAAACAATTTGGACAGACGGTTAGGGAGCTATACCAGTGTGACATTAAAAAAAAATCGATTTTTTTATTTTTTGATAATTCATATGTACTTTCAAAAATATCCTGTGAGAGCGGGAAGGTCGTATCTTGAATAGTTTATGAATGACAGAGTTCTAAAGAGCGACCACTCGCATGTTAAACCTCTGTAGTTGAAACTTTAAACGCGTTTTTCTCGAAACGACTTTTCTCAAAACTGCTGACATCATAACTCAAGGAGAAATTGACCGATCAACATCAAATTTAAACTGAATCTTCTAGAATTTATTTACTATATAATGCCCTACGATATTTTTGATTTGTTGAAAATTGTAAATTTGGTATTAAAAAACAACATTTCAGAGCTACGCCATTTTGTTAATTTTTGATATTTTTCAAAAATCGTAGGTCATTGTATAGGAAATACCTTCAACTTTAATAACCTTTTTGATTTTTTTAGTTTCAGCTACTCATTCGGCCGGAATCATGTCAGCAGTTGGGGAACTTTTTTTTGGTACCTCCCTAGAGAGCACATAACTCCGTTATTTTTCAATATTTTTGTAAAAATAAAATCTTAAAATATAGCTGAAAATATACCTCATTATGTTCAAAAAACTTCGAAACATTCGATAGAGTACTTTCTTTAAAAAAAAAAATCACGAAAATCGCCTAATTTTTCATGGGTTACACTGGTATACGCCCTTAAGATATGGAGAAACAATATATGAAGAGACTACAGATGCTCACTCACCATATCTCACTCCGACTGAGAATTTGAGGATCAAAGTGAATAAAATGGTTTTTACGACTAGACTCATCAGTCCTACTTCAAGGTTTATGGATTAAAATTTCAGGAAACAAAACCAAGATCTTATTAATTACATGACTCAAGATATTGAAATTGGAGGTTTTCATTAAAACATAAAAAATGTATAAGTCATCAAGACTGCAATGTTTGAAAAAAGCTTATTTGTAGTTCTACTAAAAATCAGAAAAAGGCGAAACGCAACCCAAAAAAAAAACACTCACAAATGCAATAAAAAGGTGCAATTGTCTAAAGAGTATCGACTGTCCATGACGTCAGTGGAGAATTCCATTCCAAAACAGAAAAATGTCGAGTGATATGCGATATGAAATGCAACTGACACAATTAATTGTGGTTAAATGAAATCAAGTAATAATATATACTCGTATTGGGAGTACGTGTGGGTGTGCGTGCAATAAAAAGTATTGATTTCATTATTATTTGATAATAAATTGCGGTTAATCAAAATAGAAATGAATTGCATTTCATTGCTTTCGATTATGTTAGGCACACTTACCGTTATATCTCGTGAATATCGGTAGGAGCAGGTGCATTGAATGTGCAATTCATCATTATAAGCAAAAAAATATAAATGGATTGGACTAAAAAAGTTATGCAATAAAATAGAGAATGAAAGCGAAGTGTCTGCAAGGGTCTATATATACAAGAGCGTTGAATGCATTATCAATACGTAATCTTAACGGTAAATTAATCGATTAAAATTAAAATATTTTTATTATTTTGTTTTTACTCTTTTATAAAGTAGTATACCTTATTATACTACTAAGTATACGAATAGTATACAACTTTGTTTATTTCGGAACGCATTAAAAGAGTTATTGATAAAGTTAACCGATGGTTATCTTATCGCTAATCTCCCGTTATGCATTTCAAAATAACAAAATCCATTAGTAATTAAAATGTGACATTCCAGAAGACTCTCATAAAAATGTTAACTCATATACCACTTGAAGCACAATTTGGCAATAATTTGAAACAAAAAACTCAAAAGTTCAGAAGGCATATAAAGCTGCATAAGGTTATAAGAGCTTTAGAGTTCATTACCAAAAGCTCACAAAAGAGAATGTAAAGAGATTAAAGTAAAAGTTCAGTTAAAGCTTTTTACCTTATTCTCAAAAGCTCTGAAAGTATGAAAAACTGCGTAAACTAAATAAGTGAAAGTTTAGCGAAAGCTCTTTGGGTCATTTCCAAAAGGACACAAAAAAGAGTGTAAAAAGCTTGGAGAGATAGCTTTCTTAAAGCTCTTTAGATAAATCCCAAAATCTCAGAAAATATGAGAAGCTGCTGGAGTGAACGTTCAGTTAAAGCTCTTAAGCTCATTCCTTATCTAAATAGCTTTGGGTTTCAGAAAATGAAATCTCGCTATAAAATAGTCTCCAACGTACGAAAAGCTTTAAAAGCTTGCTCTTCAAATTCTCCAAAATACTAAATTACATATTGATTTTCTCCTCTTTCCAGACTAAAAATCTACCTCAATTGATCAACACTCTCCCCTCCTTCACAACAGCCAAAACATGCCGCAGCGTGAGCAAAATGGCGGCATTGGCATCATAAAAAAGCTGCGACGCTCTGCCTCCGCCACCGAACACAATCTCAGTGAATTGCGTAAACGACGATCCAGTTCAGCGCTGTTAGATCAAAATGGTATACCAATAGATTTGAACAAATATCGCAAAGTTTTGGACAAAGACGACAATGGCAATGGGAATGGTAATGGTGACAAGAAACAGCGATATCGGCGGACGCAGAGTGTTACACGTGCCGAGGAGATACAGAGTAAAGAGGAGAAACAACGTAAAGAGCAGCCAGATAAACCGTGAGTAAAGCTTTAATAAATATTTACAATGTATGAAGAAAAGCTTTCTTAAATAGTTGAAAGCTGGTAAGCCAATGCTTTGGATAAAGCTTGAAATGAGAGCTTTTTAGTAAGAATTTCATGCAAATTATATCTAGCAACTAAAGCTCACAAAGCTTTAAAGATTAAAAGATTTAAGCTTTAAAACTATAAGTTGCACTACACGGAAAAGCTGTTAAGCTCTGCAGCTTATTGCTAGTTAGAGTTAGTGAAAGCTTTAAAAGCTTTGAATGTGCGAAAATATGAGCTTTGAATCTAGAAGCATAAAAGTTGTAAAAAGCTCGGTATAAAACTGGAGTGAAAGCTTTTAAAGCTTTAGAGCTTTTAATTTTTTTTTGTTTAAAGATTATGGTGTTGGAAAAGTTGATTCGAATCTTCAAATATTTATATTCTGCATTTATTTATGTTCTTTTCAGTTGCCACCGTCCGCGCGATTCGCTGTTTTCATGGAGTTCGGGATTTAGTAATTTCACAGGTCTCGTTAACTGGGGTTTCCTGCTTTTAACCATTGGCGGATTTCGATTGTGCTTAGAAAACCTGCTCAAGTGAGTAACCGAATAATGGAACTGAGGAGGAAATACATTTCGAAATAAATCGATAAAAAAAATTATTTTGGACCTTTATATGAGAATGTTTATGAAGTGATATTATTCGACGTAAATTTGTAAATTATGAATCTTCTCATTTACTCTCACAGATATGGCATCAGAATAAATCCTTTGGACTGGTATTACTTTATGAGTGGCAAAAATGAGGGACAAGAAGGTCATGCTTCGCTTTTATTGATTTTATGTAAGTATGAAGTACGAGAGAATAACTATAAAAACAGGGAATAAGCTAATGTGTGAGGAAAAATAATGGTACAAATTTTACTAAACTTTCTGAAGCTAGAAATGTTTTTACAAAACGTTAGAAATTCGAAAACTCAGCAAATTTTTTGAAATTTATATAGTGAAAATAGGTCAATATTAGCTTATATAAGACCAATATTTAAAATTATTTTTTTTTTTTTCAATAAAGAACTTTTTACACAAAGACCTATTCAGTTTATAAAAAATCTATATCTCTTTTCAGACTCTTTTGTGCACATCTCGATATGCCTAATGGTGGAAAAGGGTCTAGCCATGGTGAGTAAACAATTTTATTTGAATTATTAGTGATTTCATCAGACATCGGGCAAAGTATAAAGTGATAAGCTGGGTTTTAATGGCACGCAAAAATACAGATTCTTACAGTGATTCATACAACCACAGAGTAAATGAGTTGCGTGCAGGAAAATATGACAATACCACTTCAATTTTTTTTTTAAATAAACAGATAACTTTGGTTTGTTTATTCTCAATTCGTCCAAAGTTTAGTTTTGTCGCCAAGCTAAGTTTTAGTTGTTAAGTAATAGTTGGAGATAATACCAAGCAGGCAATTTAGTGCGAATTTTACGGGCTGTTTGGACTTTTCCTCCGTCCAAGACACTCGTTTAACCGGAACCGAAAAAGACCGGACATTTTATCTGGTGAAAGACTTTTTAATCAACAACATTCTTCCAGGAAGCTTAGACAATAACAATAGAAAGAACTTAGCGTCAGAATATAGATTAGAAAAGTCGGTCCCAAAACTTCTGGAGAAAAATGTATTACGCTCGAACCAATCAAGAGAGCTACTTATAGAGAGGCCGAAAATTAGGTCAATATCGTTCTTATACCTTGCGTTTAGTTTCATATGGAGTCAATTGACTGCCTCAGCTTAGTAGATCAACATTTCGACAATAGAGATATAGAATTGGTGGTAGTAGAAACAATTTATTATCCAAGTCAAATTATACAGAAATCCATAAACTCTTCTAAATCTCTGAGAGAGTTTTTAGTGAGACCTCGGAAAGTTTCGAGTCTATTTATGGACGCAGAGTGTCGGAAATCGCTTTGAGAACATAACTTACGAATTGTAAATAACTAGCATAGGCTTTAGGGCAGAAGACGTCAACGCAAAGCCAAACTCTAGTAAACACACTCACGGAAAGACCGTGAAAAATATGTTTTCGAAATAAATAACCGCCAAACATTAACAAGATTGCGATTTGACTTTGAATCTAACATGACGATCTTTTAGACATTGAGTTCGGCTATTTTGTCGCAAATTATTTACAGTTATCACAAGTTCAAAATTCAAAATAGTTTTATGGCACGCATTGAAAAAAATAATAATTATAAGAACAAATACGAAATTTCTTATCGCTTATTTAGTGCTACATACCCGACTTGCTCTACAATAAATACATATACTAAATACAGTACAAGGCAAACCACTTACCTTTACCACCATGCATGCACGAAAATTGTCTTGTGAGAATATTTCTTGATTTGTATAGAATTTGTATCCAAAATTTATGCATTGCTCGTTTCAAAATTGATGATTCACTGAAGATTTCGACTTGACTTAGACTTGAATGACTTGCATTGATTGTTGAATATGAATTTTGATGAATTTGATGAATTTTGATGAATTTATGAATTTGATGAGTTTAGTTGATTTGCAATTTTTCAGTTTTTCACTTTTCTTTGCCAATTTTTTATGTTGTAAGTTTTTGAAAACGTTTATGATTTTATGAAAATTTTTTTTAAATTTTTGAAATTTTTTTTTTTTAATTTTTGAAAAATTTTGTGATTTTTTTTTCAAATTCTTGTATTTTTATGAAATTGTTTTTGTGATTTTTTGAAACTTTTAATGATTTTTTAAAACTTTTTAATGATATTTTTTTAAACTTTTTTTAATAATTTTATTTAAATTTATAATTATTTGTTATTAAATTTGGATTGAAAACATGCTCAAGCAAAAATAATTAACTTCAAAGGCTGTCAAAGTGACATGAGCAAGTCAAAAAGCTGAAGTTTAATGCAGTGATATATGAAAATTCAAATTTAAATTAAATAAAATAAATGTTGGAAAGCGCATAACTGTTTAACAGAAACGTAGACGACGTGAAACGTAAGTGATGTAACGAATTTAAAGCTTAATTATATAATTTTTGATTTTTTTTAATTTTAATTTAAATTTAATTTAAAAATTTAACGCAGTAATTATATTTGAAGTAACGGACAATTTGATGACAATAAATGTGTGTTAATTTATAGTATTTCGCACACTTAAAACAATGAATTATAACAATAAATGCATTCATGTCTGCGTTTTACACGCCAAAGACAGACAAATGCGCGTGTGTGTTTGTTGTTGTTGTTGGTTGTTGTGTATAAAAAGTTTAATAGTTTATAAACTGACTTAACTTTATTACGAATTATTTATTTATTTGTTATGATTATTAGCTGTAGTAGTAGTAGTAGTTGGTAACAATTAACGCCACTAAACTATGCGCACACCAGCCTGATCGCAGTACTTTTGCAAAGCCTGCTTGTGATTTTCGCCAATGGCGCCGATCAGCGTGGGCACTTCACCCGGACGTGTTTGCGCCAACTTGGCCAGCGACTCGGCCAAGTACTTGCGGCCGTCCGTTATGTCAGCGAGAAAATCTTGTGATTTCGGCTGCGCATAGCTGAGTTGTGAGAAAGCTGCCTGATAGCCGGGCGCATCGTCGACCTCGACAAAATGATCGCCATCCAGGGTAGTCTGATCGGGTGGCAGCTCGAAGAGTTCGACTAAGGCCTGCAGCAGGGCGGACCAGCGTTGCACGTAGGGTGGTGCCAACATGGCCGGGCATTCTGTGAGTATTTTAGCCATACCCACTGCAACGATCTTACGATCCATCTCCGATGTGACCTTCGCCATGTCCGGTATGAAGACACGATCGATAACCATGCCGAACATATTCGCTTGTATTTGATCGATTAGTTCCACCAAAGCGGTTGCGCTCATTTTGGCGGTGTAATAGCAGAGGAAAACTATAATGCCGCGCAGATATTTAGTAGTCTTCGAGAGTGATAAACGCTGGAAGAGCAAAGCGAATATCTGACGCATATTCGGCTGCAGCTCGGCGGTGGGATAGTAGGCGAGTAAATTCTGCATGAGATAGAAACCCTCGTGATCGTTCGATTTGGAGGCGATCATCTTCTGGAATACACCCAAAACGGCGTTCTGTACAGAGAGAGATGTGTTAAATATTATTCTAAATATTAAAATCAATGCAAATCATTTACCAATTTGGCCAAGGCTACGATCTGTGCCGAGCCTTGCTTGATAAATGCCGTTATTAGACGTATAAGTGGCGTAACGTTGCCGGGGCGATCCCATAACGCCGGCACTAACAAACACGGGAAGAGTGCCCAATACGGTTCGGGTATGGAGCCACTACCCTCACGTATTTCCAACAACAACGAAAGCATTTGGAAAACATAAGGCATAAATTCCAAAATATCCTGCTGTAATATGCCCTGAAAGACGGGGAAGAGTGCTTCTTCAAAGGAACTAACAGCTGTAGGCTCCGATTTGCAAACAATTCTGGCAGAAAAGTAAAAAAGAATATATATTTATAATATAAAAAAACAAAATTCAATAATTTTTGCCACTCACTTTACGGCCAGAGAGAGCGTCTCGAAGAGATAGTGATTGAAATGTGGACGCGATGGATTCTTTGCTACCAAAGTGAGAATTTCCGTTAGACGTGGCAAAGCCACAGCCATATATGGCATTGTCGCCTCTTGCAGTGTGGAGAAACTGCGCATAATGGCTGTAAATTAAGACAACAATTCACTTATAATACTCATAAACACACACAATATATATACGCATACAAACCTTTCATCACATATTCATTTTCATTGGAGCCGGGCAGCGACAATGTGCCGAAGAGGCCGGTGAGCAAATCATTTGTGAATGGCGCTAAATGTTGTGCCGTAATCAACGGTTGCTGATTGCTATCGCGCATCACCAGTATTTTCTCAATGGCACAGGCGGCATAACTGTGCACCACAACGCTTTCTGCCGGCAGATGACGTATCAAGTGTGGAATGCAAGCGAGTAGTGTTTGTGGACCCAAAATACTGCGGAATACCATGACAAATTTGATGGCGGCCGATTTCAAAACAGGCAACTCATTAACTGTAATGAAGTTTTAAGGAATATTAGCACAATTCAAAATCACTAATATTATACTCACTATTCGGCCGCTCCAGTTCGGGTATGATGTGCTGCGCGCAAAATTGCGGCAGTGGCACCAATTCGGAGATGTGTGTTATGCCATGTTTCTGTGTGCCGCCACGTGATGCCAACGAAGTGACCAAATAGATGGCGGTGTCTTTGGCGCGCCAATTAGCTGCTGGATTCTCTTTATATTTCGCCAAGAGTATTTCTAAATATTGTCCAAAGATGGCAAAGATTTTCGCCTCAAAATTCTGGCTCAAGGTTTTGACAAGGTCACAGGCGGCACGCCGGCGTGTATCGATATCAGAGCCTTCTATATCACGGCGTATATACTCTTCGGGGCTATCCTCAAACAGCTCTTCGTCCGATTGACGAAAGTCCAAATTTGGTATAACCACTTTCTCACAGATATTCGCGAGTATTTCGGGATTTTCAAATATTTTGCGATAATGATTGCGCTCAGCGACAACCGATAAAAATTGCAAAGCATTTGAAACGAGCTGAAAACCAATTTGAATATTTTTTTTTTATTAATTTTACTATTTAAATATTTTTTTAAATTTAAAACCTCAAATACATACCGCATCATATTTGGTTTGATTGCCCGTCTTCACTAGTAACTCCCAAACAGCTGTCACGAAGGTCTCCATATACGAGCCGAACTCTTCATCGTATTTCTGCGCGTATAAACCAATATTCTCACAGATTTGTGAGCGCAAGTGCTCTAAAACACCGGCGTCCTCATCTTCGCCCGTGTGCAGACACGGCACATCAACTGTGAGCAACTCATGGAATGACTTCATCCACGTTGGCATATTATCCTCAAAGAACTCAGGTAAATCTTGTGAGTTCAGTGAGAAAAATACTTTACACACCAACACTAAAGAACCATAAATAACTTTCAGCGCCTCTGTATTGTTCTCATGCACTTTAGTCAATTGCATAGTGGCAAGCAATAAATCAGTCAATGGTTTCGCCATGCGGTCCAAGACCAATTTGATTTCTTCCCATAAACTTTGAGATTTGAACTCATAACGATAGCGTTTAAACAGTGAATGCGCTGTTTGCAAAACACCGTTAATCACATTAAAATCGCCCGTGGCAAATTTTTCCACCATCTCATCGATAAGCTGTGGCCATTTCTTGGGGAAATCATGCTTGCCAATTATGCTCACAGCATCGCTAAGTTGTTTTTGCAATGCCGAAGGCGAGCGCAACATAAGCGTAACAATGAGTGTTTTAATCGTATTGCGATCGTCTTGATGTATTTTGTCTGGTCCATCTGTATCCTGCAATACAATAGGAGGGAAAGAGATTAAATTTAAAATACGCAACGTGTTTGGTGGCGCAGCTACTTACTTCATGTGCTGCCCAATTACGTTTCACGTAGTTCTTGAATGCAATTGCGCCGGCAATACGTATTGTCATATCCACCTCTTGCTTATCGATGAGATTCAACAGCAGTACAGCATAATTACGCTGCACTTCAATTGATTCCAATAATTTTTCCGCTGTAACCGAAAATTTTGCAATAAATATTTCATTTCAATATTACTTGCTTCAAAATTTGCACACCTGGTCGCCGCACATTGGGATCAGGGCTGAGCGTCTGCTGCAAATAACCGCCTAACTGTTGCAAATTCGTCTCATTAATTTCCATATCTTTTCTATATAATTACTGAATACACTTTACAACTATGAGTATACTTAAAAAGACTTTATATTTTATATAAATTCCTTTAGATTTCACTTAGTCACAGACAATTAGAATATATACGAGTGATGAAATTTGCAAATCACACAATCAGCAACGAACCGCAAACGAATAAGCAGAAGTGTGCAAAACGCGGGATAGAATGTGAAATGAAAACCGTTGCTCTACGATTTCGCTTTGTACGCATATTCGCCTTTGTGTGTGACCGCATATGAAGTTGGCTGCGATTGTGCTGCAAAATGTAAAAATTGACAGCTACCAGTTGTGTGCACTGTGTATAAACGACAGGCTTTTCATATCACATTAATCACATAATTAAACTGGAAAATGTTGTTATTTTTATTTAAATTTCGCAAAAAATATTTAAATAAATAGTAATAATATAAATTTTACACCATATAGTATTTCAACATAGTAAAAATTGTTTTATAAAATCCTTTAAGATATCGACTTCCTTCCCATTGTATACACATCCCTAGAAAACAAGTTACAGGAAATAGAATTTTAAAACTTTTATTAACATTTCCAATAAACAATTATTATTTTATAAAAGCTTCTATATTAGCACTAACTAATGTATATATTAAAAATAATTAAAATTTAAAATAGATTTCACTTTATATATTATTTTCTTTGCAGGAAATCCTCTCAGAAACCTTTGGAATGTTCGTGCAAGTAACCAACATAATCTTGGTCATCTTCTTGCCGGTGGTTATAATTCACCTAAAGGGTGAAGCATTCAGTTTAAGTAAGAAATTATCAAACTATATAATTAAATAACTAAAACAAATATATATTTCTCGTAGTTGGCGGTTCATTTGTATGCTTTATTTACTCCATACTATTTCTGAAGCTATGGAGTTACGTGCAGACAAATATGTGGTGTCGGCAAACCTACTACCTCAAGCAGTACAATCCGCGTGAGAGGCGTCCTAGTATAACAGTGGCTGAATTGCGTAAGTGTCTAGCATTTATGTATATAGTTTTGAATTGCTAAACTAATTTCATATTTATCTTTAATTTACAGAAAATGGCTACTTGGGTGATGAAATCGATGAGGACATACCGAAACTGGTGCAGTATCCAGACAATCTATGCTATAAGGACTTATTCTACTTTCTACTTGCACCTACATTATGTTACGAGCTAAACTTCCCCAGAACTACACGCGTACGCAAGCGTTTCCTGTTGAAGCGTTTGCTGGAAGTGCTCTTCGGTTTTAATGTTATTATGGCGCTATTTCAACAATGGATTATACCATCAGTGCGCAATTCACTTATACCCTTCTCCAATATGGAAGTTGGTTTGGCCACTGAAAGGCTGCTGAAGTTGGCGGTAAGTCGAAAAGGTTTAAATTATTGCAAGATTCACTTAATATTTTTCTATATTCTACAGCTACCTAATCATTTGGTTTGGCTGTGCTTCTTCTATTTGCTGTTCCATTCATTTTTGAATGCCGTTGGCGAATTATTACATTTCGCCGATCGCAATTTCTACTGCGATTGGTGGAATGCAAACAATATTGATACCTTCTGGCGCACATGGAATATGCCGGTGCACAGGTAACGCAAAGAAAATATTCAATTTTACACATATTTAATTTCTAACCGATCATATATCTCGTTTAGGTGGTGTGTAAGACATCTGTATGTACCAGTTGTGAAGATGGGTTACTCATCCGCTCAAGCGTCCACTATCGTTTTCCTCATAAGCGCCTTCTTCCACGAATACTTGGTATGGCAATGTTTTAAGCGATTTTTTTTTCTAAATTATTAAATATATTTTTTGGTCTATTTCTCTTGTCTCAGGTATCCATACCACTACAAACACACAAAATATGGGCTTTCCTCGGCATGATGGGTCAGATACCGCTGTCGGCGATATCAAAATCTATTGAACGTAAAATGGGTCCACGCATGGGTAATATTATTGTTTGGGCATCGATAATATTGGGACAACCACTGTGTATAATGATGTACTACCACGACTACGTTGTGACGCACTATCACGATGCGTTGAATAGCACCGTTTACAATGAAGGCTAGATATTATAGTTTTAATATTTTTAATTCAATTATGGAAAGCTAATAGAAACGTGTACTTAGAATGCAATGCAAGTAAATTGTGGAGAGCGGTAGCACAAGGCAAAGACAGACTATGCTTTAATAAGCAAAATGCTAAATTATTTGTTGGCAAATTGTTATTATTATTTGCTATTTTTATAAAAAAAAAATAATAATACATAATTATTTAAGCAGTTATGTTTTTAAAAAACATTTGCCAAGTTTTCGTCAAAGAAAATAAGAAATTTGAAAATGGCAACGACTTTGAAACACATTTTAGCGTTATTTGATAGACTTTTAGACATAAAATGAATTGTTTTGCATTTAAAGAATTATTTGATTGTTAAGTTAAATTGCATGCTTTAAAATAAAGTACACACATACATAATAGTGTTGAATTAAGTTTTGTAAATAAAACAAAAACACATTAAAATAAAATATAAAATTGAAGAGTGATAAATATGCATATATAGTATATATATGTATACTTAAAATGTTTTGTTTTATTTTATATTTTTGCTTTTCGGAATGACTCTTTTAAGACACACCACTACCAACTGGTCTGTATGTAATAGCGTTTTCTTCGCTTATTATTAATACACTTCTCGCAAAGGCACTTTATTATATATACACACATTTTCGAAAGTCTGAATATATCCATTTAGTGTTTAAATGTATAGATTTATGCATGTGCAACTTGTATTTCAACTCATTTAATTCAATTAAAAAAACAGGAAACGGTGTATACATATATTTAATGACTGAATACATTTTTGACAGTTGTTAGTGCTGACAAAAATTATTTTCGGTATTAGTGATGTGATTTCCGAACGATAGCTGCACGGCATAAATCGCAGGGGTCAAAGCAGCTGTTGTATCACAATTATTGAACAAAAATATTTCTCATTGCCGTACTAATACTAAAACTATATGGATATACCCATAATTTACGGCTTCACCTTAAGCACCTTAATATACAAACGCTACAACAAATAATTAATCAAAATCAAAGCGGACGTAATTTAATAATTTAATTAAATTTAGCATTATATCCGTCGAATGCCCAGTTCGGAACCAGAAATCAAAAGAATTTAAATGATATTGGCAACACTGTTCAAGCAAACGTCGTTTACTGCAGTTCTGTTTCATTTCGTGTATTCGTCGTTTGGTCTGTCTGTGCGATTTTTCAGTATCCGCTGTTGTGCCCTTAATTTATCCGCTATTTGCTGATAGTAAACGCTTTTATTGTGCAACTTCTTAATAATTTCATATATTATTAAAGTTGTAAACATTGTAACCGTTTAGTGTTTATAATAACAAGAGAACTTTGCGCTAAAATAGTGTTTAAATTGCAGAAAAAGGTACGTCGACGCCAGCGTTTGTACTGTGCTGCTTATTTTTTCATTTCTCTTTTGTATCCCACTTTCGTTATGCAGCGCATAGATTATGCGTGTGTGTGCTTACGAGGGAGATACATTTTTATCGCGCTGACTGATATTTAGTTACTCCCCATGTGATTGGGGAACGTATTATTGAAGACATTTCAATTGTTTTGTTATAAATTTCGTCGTTTATGTAAGAAAAATGCTTTTGATTTCCAGGAGTTTGTGGCGTAGTCAGCAAATCAGTTACTTGAACAGAGTTACAGCACTCGATACAATAGCAGCAAAGTCGACTGCGCTAATAAAAAAAACTGAAGCGGCAGTAACAGCAGCAGTACCGGTAAATCACGTAAGTGCCTAATTTGGTTTCAGTGTAGTACCCGAATTTTTCGAATTGAAATTATTCATTTAATTGCAGTTAATGAGCGGTCGCAATCGTGTCAGTACTGGAAGTGGCGGTGGACGATATAGTGGTGGTGGTGGCTATGGCGGCGGCGGCGGAGGCGGTTATGGCGGAGGTGGCGGTGGTTATGGAAACAATGGAGGCGGTTATGGCGGCAGTGGTTATGGCGGAAATGTAGGCTTCAATAACAGCGGTGGCGGTGGTGATGGCGGCTATAATGGCAACTATCGTGGCGGTTATAATGATTATTGCGGCAACAACGATGTAAATCCCTTTAATAGTAAGTACGGTTGTGATGTAATAATTTGAAATGTGCTGAATTGTTGTTTTCTCCATAGGACAAGTACCTAATGATCTCATGCAGTTGATGAACGCAATGGCGAGTAATTTTAATATGAATCCGCCACCACCACCACCAGCGCGCATGCCATGCGGTGAGCTGCGTGCCAATCATTGCGGTATGCTGGTCGAGCTAACGGGACGACTTGTTAAAAAGCGTGTATCACGTTTTGTGGAATTACGCGAGCGCAATGGTGGTGCATCACAATTGGTTATTTTGGAAGATAAGGTAGACTGCGTGAAAATATCTTGTATAATCTCTATATTAATAAATATGCTTTTGTTTGTCTACAGTATCCGCGCATAGCACGCCGCATGCAGAATATGCCGGAAAACACAACGTTAACCATAACTGGCGTGGTGAACCGACGCCCAAAAAATTCATGCAATCAGACTATGCCGACCGGTGAAATCGAAGTGGAAGTACAAGAAATTGTAAATATTGAATTTCCAACTGGTGTGAAAAGTATGGGCAATAAGCGCACTTATAGCACAATGGCGAAACAGAATAGTTGTGGCATCACCAGCACTGAGTACAAGATAGCTAGTAAGTGTTGGATGTTACGTTTTTACGTTACGTTTGTACTACATAACCTTTTTTTACTTTTTTATCAACAGAGAGTGATAATATACTAAAGTATTTTGAAAATCGTGATTTTACTTGCAACGATTTGCGACGCGACGATATAGGTAAGAATGTGACACTAGTCGGCTGGATACCACAACCGAAATCATCGAAATTTTTACAGCTGAAAGATGGCTATGGCATGACACAAATAATAGTTGAGGACCAAACGGTAGGCAATATTAAAATATATTTTTTTTATATAAAATTTTATGTTTTCTTGTAATTTTTACGTGCATAACAGCTGCAAGAGACTTGCCTCAGCGCACCTGAAGGCACAACAGTGTTGGTCACAGGCAAAGTTTTGGGACGGCCGCGTGCCAATATAAATTTGGTATGTGTGTAAGCTCATTTTCATGTATTACATAATAGATAATTTAATTTCCATTTAGAAATATGACACCGGCGAAGTAGAGATATTGGTGGATACACTCAAGATCCTAAATCCCGATGACCCTTACGAGGGCCCAATTAAAAACAAAGAGAAGTTGCAAAAAATGTCAATTGATGATTTGGAGGCAGAAGATGCAACGAATAACGGCAATGTCACGGTGGGTAGCGTTGACGGTGACAAGTCGAAAATAGCCGATTTGAATAAATTCTCTGGACGTACGCATACATGCGGTGAATTGAGCATAGATAATGTCAATGAGAAGGTGACCATTTGTGGCTGGTTGGAGTATCAACGTATGGGCAAATTCTTTATATTACGCGATGGTTACGGCGAAACGCAAGTGCTGATCACGTCGAAAGCTAAAGGTTTAGAGAAATATGCCGACGGCTTCTCGTTAGAGTCCATTATACGTGTCGAGGGTACGGTTATACCACGACCAGCGGCCACAGTAAACTCAAATATGAAAACCGGACAAATTGAGGTGGAAGCCGGCAGTGTGGAAGTGCTAAATGCGGCTAAAAAGAATTTGCCATTTGAGGTGCGACGTCACAATCGTGCCGGTGAACGTTTACGTTTGACACATCGCTACATTGACTTGAGGTGCCGTCCATTATTGATTTTAAATTAATATTTATACTCTCGCAACAAATGTTGCTAAAGAGAGTATTATAGTTTTGTTCACATAACGGTTGTTTGTAACACCCAAAACTAAACGAGTTAGATATAGGGTTATATATACCAAAGTGATCAGGGTGAAGAGTGGAGTTCAAATCCGAATGTCTGTCCGTCCGTCCGTCCGTCTGTGCAAGCTGTAACTTGAGTAAAAATTAAGATATCTTGATGAAACTTGGCACACTTATTTCTAGGCACCATAGGAAGGTTGCTTTCGAAAATGAGCAAAATCGGACCACTGCCACGCCCACAAAATGGCGAAAACCGAAAACACATAAAGTGCCATAACTAAGCCATAAATAAAGCTATGGAAATAAAATTTGGTATGAAGGATCGTACTATGAAAGGGCATATTTGGATGTAATTTTTTTGGGGAAGTGGGCGTGGCCCCGCCTCCTACTAAGTTTTTTGTACATATCTCGCAAACCAATAGAGATATATAAACCAAACTTTCTGCACTCATTTTTTTTAGCCACTTCCTAATACAGTCCAAAAATGAAAGAAATCGGATCATAACCACGTCCACCTCCCATACAAAAGTTAGGTTGAAAATTACTAAAAGTGGGTTAACTCACTAACTAAAAGCGTCAGAAACACCAAATTTCCCATAAGAAATGGCAGATGGAAGCTGCACTCAGATTTTTTTACAAAATGGAAAATGGGCGTGGCGTCGCCCACTTATGGGTCAAAAACCATATCTCAGGAATTACTCGACCGATTTCAATGAAACTTGGTTTGTAATAGTTTCCTTACATTCCAATGATATGTTGTGAAAATAGGCCAAATCGCTTTACAACCACGCCTACTTCCTATATACCAGAACTTTGAAGACGATCTGAATCGGTTACTTTGCAATATATAAAGTAAGCACTAGTGAAGATATCGAAGCAGAACTTTGCACAAATACTACGTTCATAGTTTAGCAGCCCCATTCTAAAAATCGCCAAAATCGGACCATAGGTTTTCAAGGCCCCATATATCGAACATGACCTTGGTGCTTCTAACCAAATATTAGAGTTTCCAACTTTCAATGGACTTTATACAATATATATGACGAATATGTGGGTCAATTGTGTATTATATAATATTAATTAAGTTAAATAAATAAATTGCGAGAGTATAAAATGTTCGGTTACACCCGAACTTAGCCCTTCCTTACTTGTTTTAAAATATTTTTATTTTTTTTTTTTTTAATTTTTTTTAATATACATTTTTTTAATTTTTTTAATATAAATTTTTTTAATTTTTTTTAATATAAATTTTTTTAATTTTTTTTAATATAAATTTTTTTAATTTTTTTTAATATAAATATTTTTAATTACTTGTAGATTCACCGATATGCAACATAATCTACGCATGCGTTCGGCCATCATCATGCGTATGCGTGAATATTTGATCAATTTTTTGGGTTTCGTCGAAGTGGAGACGCCCACACTCTTCCGTCGTACACCCGGTGGCGCACAAGAGTTCGTTGTGCCCACACGCAAGCCCGGCCACTTCTATTCACTCGTACAGAGTCCACAACAATTCAAGCAAATGTTAATGGCTGGCGCCATCGATCGTTACTTCCAAGTGGCACGTTGCTATCGTGACGAGGCCACGCGTCCGGATCGCCAGCCGGAGTTTACACAACTCGATATCGAGTTGTCGTTCACAACACGCGACGACGTTATGAATTTGATCGAAGAACTGTTGCGTTATTCGTGGCCCAAGCGTGGCCTGCAGACGCCCTTCCGACGCATCACATACGAGGAGGCCATGGAGAAGTATGGCACCGATAAGCCAGATATACGTTTCGGCTACACAGTGAGTATCGCATTGTGCGAACATTTAAACAAATTTGCATTTTAAAAATATTTTCTTTCTACTCAAAAATTCCAGTTGCAAAATGTTACAAATATAATTGAGAAAAATAAGACTTTCGACGAGAAGTTCAATAATTTGGGTGCTTATGCCATTGTTGTGCGCGGCACTGAAGCCGTGTGGAACTCTACTGCACGTAAACATTACGAGGGTCTCAGCAAGGAATTTGACGGTACACTATTTGTACGCAAATTTATGGTAAGTAACCAGACTTATATCTGGCGCTCTCACACTGTTCGTAATATAATATAAACTGTCTCTTTCTCTCCGCCAACAGCAATATAAGGACGTACTCGAGCGTTTAACGAAATTATTGGGTGATGATGTAGCGCAGGAGCTGATTGAGAAATTCGATTTGGAAGAAAATGATCTGCTGTTCCTCGGTATTGGCGAAAAGCGTGAAACTGTAAGTCTTGCATTGTAATAAATTATATTCAAATCACTAATCACTCACTCTTTCTCTCACTCTCTCTCTTTCTCTCACACTCTCTCTTTCTCTCACACTCTCTCTTTCTCTCACACTCTCTCTCTCTCTTTCTCTCACACTCTCTCTCTCTTTCTCTCACACTCTCTCTCTCTCTTTCTCTCACACTCTCTCTCTCTCTTTCTCTCACACTCTCTCTCTCTCTTTCTCTCACACTCTCACACTCTCTCTCTCTCTCTCTCGCTCACTCTCAATATCTCTCACTAACACTCTCGCTCTTTCTTACTATCACTCTCTCTCTTTCTCTCTCACTATCACTCTTTCACTCTCACTCTCTCTCATTCTTTCACTCTCTTTCTCTCACTATCACTCTCACTCTCTCAAACACTCTCACTCTCTGTCTCTCTCAACAGCAAGCACTTTTGGGTCGCATACGTCTCGACTATCATAATTTCCTTTCGGAGAATCTGAATCGTGTGTCTAAAGAGAATAAATTCCTATGGGTCGTCGATTTTCCGATGTTTGCCCGCAATGAGGAGAGCAATCAATTGGAGAGTGTGCATCATCCGTTCACCGCACCACACCCCGACGATATGGAGGTCTTCATGAACGCCAAAGATGATCAATTGGAAAATGTGCGCTCACAAGCTTATGACTTGGTATTGAATGGACAAGAAATCGGTGGCGGTTCAATACGTATACACGATCGTGATATGCAACATTTCGTACTCGAACAAATTCTTAAAATACCACATGAGCATTTGAATCATTTGTTGAACGCTCTGGAGTCGGGTTGTCCGCCCCACGGTGGCATTGCATTGGGACTTGATCGTCTAATCGCGATTATCTGCCGTGCGCGTTCAATGCGTGATGTTATTGCATTCCCGAAATCGTTGAACGGTCGCGATCCGCTCTCGAATGCGCCCGTGCCCATTTCCGATGAGGAGAAGGCGCTCTACCACTTGGCCGTGTTGGAGGGTACAAGCAAATCGACCGAGCATGATATCGAAGATGATGATCCCGATGCCGTACGCGCGACACCGTCACCGGAACCGCACAGCGATGGCATGTTGGTTGACAGTGAAGATGTGAAGCCAGCGGTTGAGCGTGTTCAAGAAGTGACGCCAGTGGACGCTGATAAGTCGGCGTCACAAAAGACGCTTAAGAATGAGCCGCCTGAATCCCCAAATAATAGTCAACAAGTCGCAGCTCCTGCTACACCCAAACCCGCCGTTGCCACTAAAGCAGCCACGAAGCCCAAACGTGGCGTTGCAGCGGCAATTAAGAAGTAAAGCTTTCAGGGCGCTAACTTTTAACTAACACAAAGATACATATGCATATGTATGAGTTTCTCTAGCGTGCATCATGCCGTTATGCATAGTTTTATCTACACATTATTTATATATATATACGTATATTAATTATTTACTAAAACAAAAACAAATCCTGCTATATTATCCTCTGAAAAAGAACAAAGTCATTGGCGGCCTAATATTTCACCATATAACTGTATGCATATGTATTAAGAATTTTAACGGTATTGCAGGTGAACATTTAATTAATTGTTTATATTTATGGGACATTATTCCAAAAATTTCACACAATTTCACATTGGATTGATTTATTGAACAAAAGATTCGTTTAAAATTAAGAAAACGGATAACAATAAAAATAAAGAAACTACACCAAAAAGCAAAAATGAGAATTTTAAAATGTTTTTGAGGTTATTCGATTTTTCAAAACTCAATTATTGTTGTTGTTGTAGTGACAGAAAACGTTATCCCAAATAATTTTGTGGGAATACTGGCTGTTTGGCAGTTATTGGACAGTGACATAGCCTCAGCTGTCTTTAAGAATGGATAATTCTCATCTGTCTCTCACTAGTGAAGACGTCTTCATGTCGTTGTTGTTGTAACGGTTACTCAGGCCTACCTGAATTGACAAGCCTAGCCTAATTGTCATCGAAGTCATCTAACGAGCGGCCCTGGAAACGAGCTGTTTCGATATGGTTGAACCAAAGGGAAAGGGGTGTTAGATGAGTAGGGTTAAGGCGGTATGCAAAAAGGTGGTTAGTGTCACGCGGGAACTCTTTGCATACAGGATATATGTTGAGTATGTCAGGGTGCAGTCTGGATAAGTAGGAGTTTAGTCTGCTAAAGTATACAGAACGAAGTTTCGCAAGGGTCACTCTAGTTTCGCGAGGCAACTCGAGCTCTGTGCCTGCGATAGGGGGTGTTGTTTCTCCAAGTACGGCATTCACGGGGAGTGAGTCAATGAAGGTGTTAATAGGTCCTCTGTGAATGGCGTTCAGTGCTTGTCTATAGTTTGTCGCATCCTGTCGGTATAGTCGTTTAGGTCATCTACGTATTTCAGGAAGGTATTCTTGATGACTCTAGGAGGCGGCTCGGCTTCTAACTAGTAGGTGACTGCAGGGATGATTGCTGCGAAAGCATCCCAACAGAAACTGTTTGGTAAGCATTACGTTATGCTAACAGGTAGCATACGGACCTCATTGTGAAGGTGCTCGGCCGGAGACATCAAGAGGCAACCTGTAGCTGTCCGGAGAGCAGTATTTTGACAGGTCTGAAGCTTCCCCATCTGCGTCCTACTGCATCCAGGCGACCATATTGGGACTGCGTAGTTTAGGACCATGTCGTCATCGTCCACGCTTCTTAACCATGGAGCAGGACGGGAATAATGAGCGACTTGTAGAGTTTGATTTTGGTTCGTCGAGAGAGGACTTTGCTTTTCAATTGCCTACTCAGTCCAAAGTAGCACCTGTTGGCAAGAGTGATTCTGCGTTGGATTTCTAGGCTGACATTGTTATTGGGTGTTAAAAAATGTCTCCATTGTTTGGTTTCCAGAAATCTCGTCGCTTTTAAACAATATGCGAATGCATACCATGAGTTTTTTCGATTTGTTCACAGTCGGAGTGCTTCGTAAAGTCCAAACTTGTCAACATTTAAAAAAATCTACTCCCTGTGGTCCAAACTTCTCGAATCCACAAAGTTACTAAGATCTCATTAAGTTATTCGATATAAGTAGGTTAAATTGTCATAACAAATCTCTTAAGTCTTCAAAAAAATGATCCCCAACCTGTCTCAAAGATATCACATAATATTCTTTCGGGATCTAAAACCAAAAGGAATCGATTTTATAACGGTAAAAAAAAAACTATTTACAACAATACTAAAATGACTTTTCAAGTACAAACTCCTGAAATAAATGCAATATCATACTCCTTAGGCACCACTTAAACTTTCTCTAACCCCTTACACATTCTCATAAATCCAATTCAGTTTTCAAATAACTTATATTTTCAAATATTTCAACATTTTTATAACTTATTTGAGTTTATTTCCTTTAGACGCGGCTGTCTACTTAACTTCTTGCCACTCAATTCGCCACCTTCAATATGAGGCACTTTAAAAATACTACTTTCTATATGGCCATTGGTCAGATTGCGTCGATACTCCTGCCACTCTCTACGACTTTCATCCACTTTTTGCGCTTTCTCCAAGCTTTCTTCCTCCACGGAATTGCCGTCTGGTATGTTACCAACCTGCGCAGTATCGATTATGTCCCCAGTGCCGGCGCCACTAAAGTAAGTCCAATTCTCACCGTTGGGATCTTGTGAATATGGCGTCGGTTGTGGTTCGATGTCATTGAAATTTGTCTCCAATTTATTCCATTGATCGATTTGCTGCAGCAACGGATCACGGAAGGCCGATGGTTGTGGTAATGTTATGGTGATTTTTCCATTCTTAACTACAGACTCTTGTTTACCCAATGTCGGTAAATCGGTCCACTTGCCTAAGGCGTACGGCGCTGTATCATTCGTCTCCGCCAGAAACATACCCTTCGTGCTGAGCTTTATATCTTCGCCCGCTTCGAGTAGATAATTTGTGGGCGGACACATACCGAGCAAATATGAGATATACGAACTGCAAGCCCAACCCCAGAAACCCTTACGTGAGCGTATCGATTCCGAAAAATAATCGACGGCGCGTTGATGGCTGCAGGCGAAGGGGTCTGCGTGGTGGAAAATATTTATAATTTCAAGATCTCAAAACAATATCCCAGCGTACTCACTTGAACCGGCCTTATTGCAGCCGGGTTGCAGTATACCGCCATTCATGTAGAAGTCCGCATGCCCACAACGCTCGATTTTACCCTGTACAAAGGCATTCGTATGTATTACGTCTACGAAAACCGCGTCACTGGGATCCAATTTATCATTGATACCGGAGGTGATGAAGAGCGGCATGGCGGGATCGAGTCCTGAAATTTTACAGTTTATAGAAATCTCAACACATTCAAGAATTTAAATTGCTGAAAAGGTCAGTAAGCTCCGCTTGATTTTAGATGATCTTCAGATTGAAAGGATTAGATCTTGATGAGGGATCTGATATCTCAAACCAGAGTTGTGATTGATGTGCTTATGAGTCTGGACCCTTTCAGGTCTTTTTTCTTAGTCTTTCATTATTTGTAACAACAATAGAAGCTCTCAGCTTGGCACCAACCTGTTATTCTCGGCAACTGAAATGAGCCCAAATTCCGCGCAACATAATTCGCCAGCTGTGCGCCCAAAGAGAATCCTATGACATGCATATCGGTGGTGCCCATCTCCAAAATACGTTCGACCAGCTGAGCCACACAAGCACCCACATGCTTGGTATTATGTACGGCATTGATATAACATGGACCTGGCGAGAGAGCAGCCCAATCCACATAGATAATATTGTACTCATCGCGCATTAAATATTCTAAAGAAAACACAGAGAAGACGTATGAATTCCAGTGAACTGTGATATTGAGACTCCGCCATTGACGTGCACTCACCATATTTCATGCGCTGCAAGGTGCTCATAAACATATCCGCATTGTAGCCGTGTATGATGATCTTCGTCTGATAACGTGGATTAAAATTGGAGCTAGTCAAATTGGACTTATCGAGCGTCTCGTCGATGTGCAAGCACTGACGATTGCGCGGATTGCGCCGCGTGTACAAGTAGAAGCGTACATCTTCATCGGGACATTTACGTCCGATCACCCAACGACAAGGACCGATTACTATATCGCGCATTGTTGGTGCCGGAGTTGTGGGCGGCGGTTCGGTCGTCGTTTGTGGATCCGCCACTAGTGACTGTTGTTGACCATGATTGAAGAAGGACTTCGCATGGCAGTTGACTAGTGACAATATGACTGCGAAGCAAAACAGAAGTTGAGGTATTGAGTGAATCCAATTTTAGGCGGACTCAGTGTCTTACCTATAATCCAAATGGTCCTATGGAAGCTCGGAACTATTGTTGGAAATTGTTGCTTCGTTGTTTTACACATTTTATTGCTATTTTATTTAATTTCTTTTTTATTATCACAATTGATTCACTTAAAGCTATCTAACTACGCTTTATTCTCGGTATACTATAAGTCTATATCCATCTTTTGGCACAACCGAACCTCTTCGATAGAATTTACTAAAAAAAGGTAAGGTAATTATTTCTCGAGTTGAGTTAAAGATTAACCATATGCCTCGGATTTATTAAAATTTAAGCGATTATTGGCGGTCTCAATGAGATTGGCACCTCGGTTCCTTAGTAAGATAAGATTTTTTGAAGGTATACGACTTGAACGTATTCGTATGACTTGACATCTGTTGAATTGAATGATTTGTAAGTCAACGTGGAGAAGATTTGGCTATAGTGCTAGAATTGGTAGACCGCCGGTTGATCGCAGTAACAGTAGGTATCACAAAAGACTATCAAAAAACTACTGGGCATAAGAAATCTTTTAACACAATGGATGCCACATTTGCTCACTGCGAATCTGAAGGAGTTTCTGTATCATGATCCTGGTCGAAACATAGATTAATTGGTACATACAAGTAAACTAGGAACCGCGAAAACAATGGACTTCCTTCGGAACCAGCTCGCGAAGTGAGTGAAGACTGTCTTATCGGCCAAACGGGTAATCTCCGTTTTCTGAGATTCTACGATCACGGGAGATTAACGGTCACTGTGCTCTACTATACCGATATACTGGGCCGATTCTAAGCCAAAAGAACTGAGAAGAAAAAGACTTCACCGTCCCCGTCGTTGTCGCCACGTTTGAATTAATCGAATTAGGCTTCGAACTGCTGATCCATCCAGAAACGTATTTTCCTAAACTGCTTCGAGAAGCTAGACCATAGATGGCTGAAGTCAATCGAGTTAAAAGAAGACTAAGTTGAGGAATAAATCCCAATTTCTACAAAAGTTTCAAAAGGAATCTGCTTTAGAACTGATAGATAGGCTCTCCGACCAATTCTTATAGAATAGTTGAAGAATTCTTCAGGGGGTTGGGGTTGGACATCTAAATAGAAAGACAGTTCGGTTTAATGCCAATTTCGTATTCTTCTTGCTTATGCAATACGGTAAAACAAAACAGTAACGGAAGCTACGCTTAAGCCGACGTAGTGAAATTCGCGCTATCACTTCGGTACGCAACGCACGCAAACGGTGAATCGCTAAGCGCTTAGCGGCATACTGTAATCATTCAAATGACTTGAGCGAACATAAGCGAAATGCGCGCGCATGCGTAAGTGAGAGTTTTTTCGTGGCTGTGATTGATGGTCGATAGCTACGGCAGTATGTGCTGAGACCTTTTCGTTTATAAACAAAAACAAAAATAAAAGCAGAAAGCATAAAGCATTAAGCCAAGGTAATATGATGAGTGAAGTGCAAAACAACATATGGTCGACGTTGAATTGAAACGGTAAATGCCCGGACGTGCGTGCCTACTGCGACAAAAACAAAAAAAAAAATAGTCGCCAAATTTGAATTCCTCTGCAAGCAGCGAACGTGTCTAAATTGTTTTTGTGTTTTTTTTTAGTTTTTTTGCAGTTTAATTGAGATTACAGATCTGTATTGGCCATTACACATGTTAAACACGTTGCAAATTGTTGTTAGTGCCCTTAGCGGTATGCCGTGGCGCTCGCAAATATTAATTGCAATTTAATGCATATTACTTGTATTGTTGTTGTAGGCCTCAACGCTTTTAACTTAATTGAAATGTGACAGATCTGTAATCGCTTGATCTCACAAAGGCTTTCACTTTAATTGCGATTTTTGATGAAATTAATTCGTTAAACTCAGATGCTTTCGTTGAGATTAATTGCAAATATGCGTAAATTCTTTGCGATTAGCCACTAGGTATGTGTCTACCAGATTATACTTTCTCCGTAAAAAGAAATTGGAATTGTGACATATGGAAAAGGTCTTCTTTAAGTTGCGCCAAACAAAGTTTCTTTCCGGTAAAGTCTAAAAGCATCGCTTTTCAAAGTTTCATCTGAAAGGTTCAAATTGAAATCATTTTTGTGGACCTGAGTACTTCGTGGATAAGGTTGAAGAATTTGTAAAAGCACTACGTGAATACCATTGGTTCTTCTTCAAAGTATGAAACATAGAACAAGATCAGAGACCCTACAACTATCTAACTGAGCCAAGAAACTAAATATACGGATCCTTAATAACAATAATGGAACCTTAGCCATTTGGAAAGCATTTTTCAAGAAACAGTCTAGCATTTCCTACTTGCAGAGGCACACTTGGTTCAAAACCCCGTCAAATATCAAATTATAGTTTGTCTTCGGATAGTCAGCAAATAGTAATCAATCGTATAATGACTTTTTGCAGTTTTTCCGCTTTTTTGAAGACGTGGACCTCTTCTATCATGGCTCTAAAGGGTTTTTCAAAAGGGACGCTACAAAATTAGATCAATAAGTACAGCAAAGGACGCCATATTTTTTCCAGCTCTTTTGACATTTCTCTTCAGTAAGGTTTGACATTTCATCCTGGAAAGATATACGATTCAAAAACGAGTCGCAATTATTAAAGTTTACTACCGAAATTCGGAGTTAGTGGCCTCGATGAGGTTCGTTGATGATGTTCATTTTTGACTGAATCGCTTCGTCAATAAGCAAAATATGCGTCATTGGTCTGGCAGCAATCCACAAGTACTCCATGAGTCGCCACTGAATCCCGAAAAAATTACGGTTTGGCGCGATTTATGGGGCGGCGGCGTCATTGGGCCGTACTTCTTCCGTGATGATCAATACCGGCACGTTACTGTGAAAGGGAGTCGCTACCGCTTAATGATAACCGAATATTTTTGGCACGAATAAGATAATATGGACTTGGACAATATGTGATTCCAACAGAACGGCGCCACAAGCCACACAGCGAATGTCTCAATTGATTTATTAAAAACCAAGTTTGGTGAACGTGTTATCTCACGAAATGGCCCAGTCAATTGGCCGGTTCGGTCGTGCGATTTGACGCCGTTAGACTATTTCTAGACGAAAGCAACAACCGCGCCGTTTGTTCTGCTTTTTCCCGCATGGATAAGGATGCGAAGCGAATGGGTCTGGAGGTGAATGAGGACAAGACGAATTATCTCCTGTCATCAAACAAAGAGTCAGCGCACTCACGTCTGGGCTCCCACGTCACTGTTGACAGCCATAACTTTGAAGTAGCTTTGAAGAAGCTTGGACGATGTCAACATCAGATGAGACGACACTAGGAGTTTTCGAGAGGAAAATTTTGCGCAAGATTTATGGTCCTCAGAACATTGGCAACGGCGAATACCGCAGACGATGGAACGATGAGCTGTACGAGTTATACGACGACATTGACATAGTTCAGCGAATAAAAAGACAGCGGCTACGCTGGCTAGGTCATGTTGTCCGAATGGACGAAAACACTCCAGCCCTGAAAGTGTTCGAAGCAGTACCCGCCGGAGGAAGCCGAGGAAGGGGAAGGCCTCCACTCCGTTGGAGGGACCAGGTGGAGAGCGACCTGGTTACACTTGGGATCTCCAACTGGCGCCGAACTGCGAAGGAGAGAGAGAGGTGGCGCACTATCGTCGATTCGGCTATAACCGGCTAAACGGTTGCAACGCCAATCACATACATACGTCAAGCTACGTTGCAGCGTCTGGACTTCTGCAAGCGTACCCGTGGTGGCCATGCAAAGAAATCGAGTTCCATACATAAAGGCATCTTTTTTAGCGCTCTTCTTGAAAAGCAACAACAACAAAATCCCTTTATTAATCACAATATGAATGTTAAACTCTTCTATTAATAGTTATCAAAATTGAGAAGGAATTCCTTCGAAGCTTTGAGAAGACTCACTGGGGACATTTTTTGAAAATAACATATAGCACTTCATTTCTGTCCGTAGTAGTTCTCACATATTTTAGGCAGGTAAAAAAGATCATTGGGAATGTTAGTATTCAAAAGTGTTTGAAGAAGACATTTTAAGAACAAACAATGGACACAATATTGAAAAACGGGCATAGCATTGGAAATTTCCGATGAAGGTTTACAAAGAAAATCTTGTTTAGAATCACAAGATCAAAATTTGCGATTACCTATCTTGATATTATTAAACAAGCGTGTGAAGAGCAAAAAATCATAAACAGAAAAGCAGTTGAAAACACCAAATTTGGTAGAATTGAACATTGTTTGCTTTTTTCTTCTAAATATTTCATACTTTCTAGAGCCCCCCCTTGGACTATAAGCTATACAAAAGAAGAGTTCTGAAAAATATCCAAGACAAATGAAGAGTGCGTCTCTAAAACAACTTCTTGAGGACTGACTATGAGTGAGCTAATTTATTAATTCGTCAGTCATGTGCTCTACCAGAGTGAATCGCAGACATCACGCACTATATTTTGGGGAACTAAATGCTTCATCAACTAATTAAAAAAGCCACGGTTTAATCAAAACGATTCAGCAGTTTTTATTTATGTTATTGCTATTTTCGCCAAAGAAATTTGTTGACTGTCACTAACGCATTACAAAAATACCGTCGCTGTCACTTCAGACACAACTGTGTACACACAAGTACACATACATATGTATGTATGTAAATGTGAATTTGGCGTCTTTTCACACCGTTCTATTTTCTTTTTTTTATTTACTGAGCACTCACTGCAATATATTTTATATACTTTTTCTTTGTTTTGCTACACTTTCTTGACGTTTACATAATCAGCGACATATTAATTAATCATTCATAGGCAATTTATTTGTTGTAATTTATGACTTTCTAGTTACAAATCAATAATTGTATGTAATAATTCAGCACACAGCACTGCTTTGTTATCGTTCGTAAACACTTTAGTAGACGAAGGTAGGCACGAGAATTCACAATTTTTACGCGTTCAACACACAACCGTTGACTTCCGTTGCTTGTACTCAACTAAGCGTGTGGTAGCTACCTAGTTCGTTTTGTATATAAACAATATACACAGGTATACATACGCATAGTATTTGTGTAGTTTTGTTGGTTAAATTAAATATTTTGAGCACTGAGCGCATAGTTGTTTCGAATAACGCAGTTGCATTTCAAAACTCGCTCATTTTTATGATATCTTTGATGTTCGCTGCGTCGCCAATCAACGCTCTGAGAGGCGGAGAGCACAAATAGTGTGCTCACATGCTCATTTTAGCGCAATTTTAGACAAAGAGTTTTCGCTCTGAGTATCTTTGAGCTCAGTGGAGATAAGAAAATTTTAAATTGTTATAGGTTGAATCATAAAAACCCTAAAGACCCATTACTTGGTAGTAAAGATAAGCTTCCTTTGTTTATTCATATCTAGTTATAGGGCAATGAATTATTCTAATCTGTAATATATAACTTAGGTACATATATAACGTAGAATCATCACAATATAAATAGTTCCGGACACAAATATAAGCCTTGTCTGAAGAATGCTAGAGTCTCCTCTACACTTTTGAATACAGTCGGTGGATACGTCATGATTATAACCTAAAATATTTAAGTGCCATCTTACTCTCATGCTCTGCCAGTAGAAGACTCAATTCTTATAAGTAGGTGAAAACTGATTTGTCAAATGATGTATAGTAAGATCGTAGCAAGAGGTATCTAGGTCCTTTTCAATTCTTGGACGATCTCGCATGATTCCCACGAGGCGACTAATTCAGAATGGGCTGGGATTTATTATCTGGGATTTATTGCCTTGTCTGAAGAATTCTAGAGTTCTTTTGAATACAGTCGGTGGATACGTCATGATTATAACCTAAAATATTTTAGTTCCATCTCATTCTCGTGCTCTGCCAGTAGAAGATTCAATTCTTATAAGTAGGAGAAAGATAGTAGCAAGAGGTATCTAGGTCCTTTTCAACTCTTGGAAACCCTTCACGAAATCAAAAAGAGATCCTGAAAGTTCGGTCTCGCATGATTCCCACGAGCCGACTAATTCAGAATGGGCTGGGATTTATTATCGATCAAAAACAGTTCACTAGACTGTATTCTTCAAAAATATTTGGGGGAATGTTTTCTTCTACTACAACAACAACGTAAGCGATCACATGTTTACCTTAAATAATACGATTTCGGTCCCTGAGGAGCTTCGCTAGTTCGACCATGCCTTGGTTATCATTCGTTGCTCGACTTTTTGGAAGAAATCATACTTAAGACCATTACATAGACCTCGTTTCAATTGATACGGTATCGCGTTTGACTTTGAGATACAAAGAATCGTTTCGCGTTTTAAGAACACCGATCGGATATAGAAAATTGGTTCTGATAGCAATCGGATTTTTAAGTTAAGGATATTTTTGTTTGTAATTCATACTTATAGAGTCCGAGGGACAAAACGCATAAAATTATAAAAAAATTACTACTCACTTTGTTCCGGATCCATTTCTTGAATATATACATCTTTGCCGCTTTTAAATATGTATTTAGGGTACTTGCTTATTAATTAAAATCAATTTTATGAGTTCAACAACTTATTTGCCATATTACATTCGGAACTCTCTAAGACATTACCACAACACGACCAATGACGACTACCTGGATGGCCGGCATGTCCATGACCACAACCATTATAACCAGGCATACGACCTTCACAGGAACATTTCACCAACTTATTACCCTTACTGGAGCAGAAGGTGCAGCAATGATAGACGCCGCTGTGCGGGCGTACATTGCGTGCAAGGAAAGTGAAGGGACTGCCCTGAAAGCGCGAGCGAAGAATTAGGAGAATTACATCAATGATTTTATTTAAAAGAGCTACAATCTGAAGACTTCATACCTTGATGGGCTTATCATTAATGGTTATAATCAGCACTAGTGCCCCTTCCGCGTCTGGTGTAAAGCCGATACCATAAGTGCCGTCACGATTGTCGGCGATCTGTGCGAAGAACGTTATTGAATGCGACCCTTCGATATTCACTATTACCGCTTACCTCTACTGGTAAATATTTTGAACTCGATTCTTTGTACTTAAGTAAAGACTGTATTTGTAAGCCACCATGGCATAGGCCCGCGCCATCCGAGTCACGTGACTGCAACAGTAGCTCTACACGTTTATGTAGACGTAATTGGGTAAAGCCTGAAAATCGTAATGCTGTTAGTAAGTAGAAGCTCCCGAAATTTCAATCACTTACCCTCCCACTGCAGCGTGCACAGAGCAGGCTCAACAGTTTGCATCGTAATGATGCCGAAGAGTGGTATGTCGTTTTGCGCCTTCATCAATGGTGCGCGTATATGTGGTAGAAAGTGTAGAGTATCCGTAAACTGTAATGAGAGCAATGTGAGGTTAGGTATTTGTAATTAGAGCTGATGTACAGAAGTGAAGAACGTTATTTTCTTTTTTGTAGAAGATCTTACATTCTAAACTTGGATCACGAGTTCGTTAATTAAGTATTGAGGACTATCCCAGTAGTTAAGTGGACGACGTTAGAAGGTAAGGTTAAGTTTTTCGATGGGATCGGAATGTGTGGGACGACCGCATTTCGTCGTATATCATCAAAAAATCCAACAGATTGGGTAAGGCTTTCAAGATTGCAAGGCCCAGAGACCCTCAGAAATTTGCAATCTAGTTTACTGTTCCCTTCCCTTTGACGCTGGGTCAAAATAATTTCCAGAACTGAGCTCACGTCCATTTCCACGGCAGTCGAATCTATGTACCTAACCGGGGTGAATACGGATGTACATCGAGAAAGGGGCGGCCAACTCGGAAGCTTTGTTCAAATTATTTGTGGAATACTTTCTGCCGCTACAACAACAACCTAAAGGCAAAGACCTTCGAACTCACAAGAACTTTCAGTTTAGTTATAATGAGACAGTGGATGGTTGATTAGACTTAGTGACGAGATAGCTTCAAAAACAACAAGTCAGTAGCTGAGCTCATATGATCTAGGTGTCACATAGCAAACTCCCAAAAGGCTAGCGAACTGTCACGAACTATCAGTTCGTTTATAAAGAGACGGTAGATGATGGATTAAGATTAGTGCAAAGGTCTCAAGTTATATGAGGAAACTCATTATTTATACAGGCTTTCTGCGGAATCTTTTTCTCAACTATAGAAAGGTCAAAGCAGAGCTACCGGTATGATCCGGACTTGTTAAATAAAGGAGGTGACTGGAAAACAGAGATCCGAGCTCCTCACAATTCTCTTACCTTTGGTTCTGCGGGCATTTTAAATTGCTGACAGTATTCGAAACGCTTAAGTAAAATATTTAGAAATGAGAGCACTTCAACATTGGAACCGCATTCGGTGAGTTCCTGAGCGAAGAGCAATGCCTCCTTGGACTCGTTATTTCGTTTTTCTACAAAATATATTTTATATAAAATATCATTTAAGGCAAAGCGAACGCTCACCCAAATCCAATTGCTGCTCGAGTATCATCTCCACTTTGGTCTCGCGTGCGCGATGCACCTGTTGCAGCAACGTTTTGCGATGCACCTCGATCGCTTCGAGATATTGCCGCATAAAAACCTCTATCTGCGTTTGTATGTCATCACATTTCTTATTTATATGCTTGGCTATGTCACTCATACGCTCGATCGAATGCTCGGCATAGCTGCAGAGCGGACGCGTATGGTCCACAGCGTCGTGCAACAATTTAGAGTAATTTACAAAAGCTTTTGGTATCGGCTCATGTTTGTGTCCCTTGTGGAGCAGCACCAGGCAATCGGCGCAAGCGATCTTGAGAAGAAGACAAGAAGGGAGATAACGTCAAACGGCCCATTCACTATATACTCACCTGCAAACAGCTGTTGCAGAACGCCTTCATCTCGAAGCCCGGATGCATGCCACATTTCAGTGTGAATTTCGTCTTGTCATCGAGGAGTGTTTGTTGCTTTTTACGCGCACGTCTTAACTCCATTATATTCCGTATGCTATGGTTGGCTGTGTTGCGTTGTCGTTCGTGTGAGTCCCGGCAGAGCGAGCAGAGATTCAGCGTACAGCTAACACAATGGTAGGTCGCCTGAAAGTAGACTTCTGTAGAGTCAGAGTTAAAGTTTTATATAAACTATTCCACTCACATTGGTCTCCTCGAAGCAGAGACTGCACCAAACCTTCGTTATCACCTCATCGCCCAGCTCCTGTTGTATGGACTCGATCTTGCGTACGAGCAGAAAATTCTGTGGTAATTGCCGTATGCCACCTAACGGTATTACGGTGGCATATTTGCAAATCTTACAGCTGATGTAGCGTAGACGCTCTTCAGGCGCGGCACTCAGACGTAGAGATGTAGAGCTTTCTGAGCTCTTGCCATCCGATTTGGACTGTTGGAGAGGTGAGGAAAGGATATTTTACTTTTTTAATTTTTGGTTATTGTTGCTGTACCCACCCTTACTTTCAGCAGGATCCGTTCGAGCGACTTTTTACGCTTGAAACTGAATGACGACTGCCGTTGTCGCGAAGGTGAAGTGGAGCCGCTACGCACGGACATCTCCGGTGAAGAGGATTGCGCACTGTAGTTGGACTTGTTGGTGGCTTGAAAAAATAAATATTTATATGAGTAACTGAGATAATACATGTAAGTGTTCTTATAAGTAATCTCTTTATTTAATAAATATTAAGTTGTGGTATCCTAAATTCAGAGATTGACGATATTCATGAAACGGACACGGACCCGGCAGCTAATATACCGAGTACTTGACCACTGAAAGTCTGTCTTCAGGGTTTGCAACAGTGCCTTTCTTGAAGAAAGTGACGCTTTGAGCGCCACAAATGCAAGTAGGGCCAATTTTAAGGGTTCTTCCGCTAAAGTGGCTGTCTGAAACACTGATAAACTAGGAATTTTTAGATCCAGAGCCATATTCTTAAACTTGCTCTAACAGGTTGCTCTTGCAGGACTGTTTGAACCTCGAGTCGGTAAGTTGGGGTTGTCATATGGATATTTCAAAGGAATGCGCAAAAAATTAATGGATAAGATCTCGACTGATGTGTCTAAGTAAGGGTCGGCAGCCAATTGACGTAAAGTAGTGGACCTAATCTGAAGTAGAAGAAGCTTTGGTGAAGCCAAACCAATATATATTCGGTTTATGGGTCAACTCGAAACTAAACAGTGACTGCGTCGATAAGTTCTGGCCCGCTATTCAAAACAGCTTCAATGGAAAATACTACACAGAAAGGGGCGCTACCTTGAATTGGATAAAGAGACGAGAGGAATGGACCCGGGTGTGAAAGAAAATATTGCGACAAACTATATTTAACCAAATAGGCAATTGTAAGGTGCAACGGCTGAAGCTGAATCTTATTTCTGGAAGGTTGAGAAGGGTTTTACAGCTATGAGTATTCTAAAGATTGGACTGAAGATCCCATTTTAGTCCTGGAACTTTTTAAAAACCATTTTATAACAGTTTCCTTTATCATTTTCCTTTATAACGCTTATAACGGTTAAGAAGACTTCCATTGTGCTCTCCCTCTCCCATATGCTCTTCAACCACTTCTCATGACTGGAAGCGCGCATGCGTACTGCATGTAAACAATGGTCCACCGGCAGTGGAATGAAGGAATTTATTCACAGCCAAAGCGTAAACAGGAAGCACATGGTACACACCAACACAACGAGAGAAGAACAAATACAGAGAAATACAGTTATACATGTGAAGGCAAACAGGGGTGTCTGCGCTAAAAAGGAATGCAGTAAAAAAAGAAGGCAATCATTAAAATACGAAAATAGAAGTAGAACACAATGAAGAGGAAGCAACCAAGCATAATTATGTGTAGTAAAAGGTAAAAAAAAGAAAACAAGCTGAATGGCATAACGCAACGCTATGCATTAAAAATAAAACGCTCGAGTGCCTCACACACATACGAGACACGGATAAGTACACAAAAGCACTTGGAGACACACAGTGAGACACACACACATATATGGGTACACGCGCAAAACGCACTCAACGTCGCAATCTAGTGATTTTATAGTCCACCGCAAGGACGATACAAACGACACACACAGTCTTCGTCAGTCGTTCAATCGGTCCGTGCGCGGGACGGCCAGCGCTGCTGTCGCTACTCTACATTAAACGTTTGTAAAATGCTGCAGCTACAAAATGCTACTGAAAAAATATGTCAAAAATCGACGAAAGTTGAAAATACTCTTTCTGCTCATGGTCATAGCGCTGATTGTGATTACCGTGGTCATATTGAACATCTCGCCGAATGTGAGCTCCACTGAACGTGTGCTCGACGAACGCTTCATAGCGCGCATCTACGGCGGTGGTGGCAGCGGTGGCAGTGGTGCGGCCAGCAGTCACGACAACCGCTTGGAGCAGCCACCACTGAAATCGCCGCGCCAAAATGGCGTTATTGTGCCCGAGAAGTATGATGAGCACAAGGTAAAGGCGCGCATAGCACAGGAGCGTGTGCTGCAGCTGCGGCAGGAACAACAGCAGCAGCGCAATGTCATCGACGTCGCGGAGGAGCACACCAAACTGGATGCCGTAACGACGGGTGTGCACATCTTCTACAGCGCGCCTGTCGCTTGGTACAAGACGAAGAAGCCGCAATTGATTGCGCCACAGTTACAGCTGCGTGGCGCCGCCAAAGAGTTGCTCAGCGATGTTTCCGACGCCGTCCTATCTTCTTCAACATCGCTTACTTTATCATCAGCGCCAACAACTACAACGACGACAGTGAAGCCAGTGCGTATACTCAACACCGCCTTCTATCCGGCTTTGGGTCTGTACAAGCCCACCGCCAGTTTGCTGCAGAAGCATTTCGATAACATACACAATTGCGGCATTGGTGTGCTCATACTCAGCTGTAGCGGCAAAGCGGGCGAGGCGGAACTCTATCGGCAGCTGTTGGAACTGGCACCCAGCTACAATTTGAGCATTACCTTTGAGATTAGCGTAGCGGGCAATCAGAGTGTGGAGTTTCTGCAGCAGCAATTGGAGGCGGTGCGTCGCTACTCGACCGCCGAGAGTTTCTATCGTGTCTACTCGTTGTCGCGTAAGCGTTTGTTGCCTGTGATTTACGTAAGCAATGCGTATAAGTTAAGTGAAACGCCGGCTGGTCGTGCTTTGTGTCCAACGCATCCGGAGTCGTTGCGGCGCATTTTTGATGCATACTTTATTGGACATATTCGGTGAGTTCGGTATATTTTTGAATAAGAAATCATTCGGATACAATAAGAAAATGTTAGAGAGTATTTATAATCTTCTAGTTGTTTAGTAACGTGTAGTTTATCTTGATCTATATCGGGTACTATATATTAGCAAATACTACCAGACCAAAGTTTTACTAGGTTCTTGGAAGAAAGTTAGTATTCTATATTTTTATTTTTAGAATCTAGGATTCTCAAATGTATTTGTAGACAATACGGAACCTGTCTGAAGACTTATACTTATTCTAGGTGACTCTCGGACTTCTTAACTACTTTCGTAGAACTCCTAAAAACCTCGAATAAAAACAGTTGTTCAAATAGATATGACAGTTGACAGATGAGAAGACAGAATGTGAAAGACGGTGATTAACGGTACTAACTTTAAGAGAATAACTGGAGAAGGGCTCATCTGAGTCTTACTATTAAATGTGCTTCTTCTTCTTTCGGGGTTTGCGAACCAATTCAGAGACACTATAGCTAATTCTGTCTCTCTAAATTTGATAAAGAAACGGAGAGAGCGGACATCACAATGAGCAAGAGTAGAAGAAACCTTTCCATGGACTCAGTTATTGAATTTAAGACTTTCTACATGTATTTTTGTATGTATTGCTTCCAGAGAGCTACAGTCTAATAGTTAAAGGGGGTCCCGCTGACGTAACCATCGTCGCTTATAGCTATAAAATCACAATAATAACATTTTCTCGCACACAGTCTCAAAAATCATGTGGATATAATGCGACGACTCTGCTTCGAAGGCTTCTACAATAAGCTACCAAGTAATGGCGCAACATTTGCCAGCACCTGGAAGAATTGGTCATATTTGAAATCCTACGCTTTAACATACAAAATGTTATTTGTGCCAACAGTGGGACCAGGTTTTGCGGAGCGTAATAAATTTCCACGACACGGTGACATACAAAGACATCGCAGCAATGGCAGGGTAAGTCAGAGGAAGGCATTTCACAAGAAAAAATTTCAATGCAATAACGCTTTGTCTTTACAGTACTACGGCGTCGCTTGGCGCACAGCCATACTCAACCACGTGGGCTTCATTAGCATCGCCAGCTACAATAATTGGCCGGATGGCAGTCAAATCGAGGAGGTCATGCCAAAGGCGGGATTTCTCGATTATAATCCCGGTGCGAAAACTAAGTATATCGATTTGACAACACATTGGGTGGGTAATTTCTTGAAGACGCGTCATGAGGCGGCCGCTGTTGCTGTACTCGGTCAGCCAAGTTGTTATGAATATTTGAATAATACAATTTGTTGAATGCCGTTATTGAAGATGAAGGTAAAAAATAACACAAAACTCAAAGTTGGAAATCATGATAAATAATTTTAAATAAATACAAGTTAAAAATAAATAATAAATAAAACAATTAAAATAAACTATCAGTGATATCAATAATTAAAATTCATAAAAATATAAAATTAAAAAAAATACTTAAAAAGAAAGTTTGAAACTGAACTGTAAACTCTCTGCAATTATGGCAACAGTAACAACAAAAGTTCAATAATCACATTACTTTCTTTGAAATTAATTGAGATATATACATACATAAATATATAAAATTTATAAAATATATATAAACAATAACTTTAGATAATGAAGTCATATTAAAATGGCCGACGCCATAAAAACATTTTGCTGTGCATTAGAAACTTTATATTTATACTAAAATTATGCATATTTATGCCTAAAAATATATATATTAATAACTAGTATACTTAATATTTATATACTCTATATACATACTTATAAAACGTTATTAATAATAGTGGAGGATGTGTGCAGTTAAATTGAAGAGACTTTTTAAACAGGCTTAAGAGGTCTAACAGGAACAGAAAAATAACTAGAAACTCCCCAGTGAGCTCAGGTCCAAAACATTCCTTTCCTTTCTTCATTTCAAGTACTTCCTCTTGCCTAAGTCGATGTGGATAGCTCAATCTTTATTTCTTGGTCCATAAAACACTTCTACAAATAAATCTTTCCTAATCAGGAAGATTCAGTCTTCTCTGTATGTTATTCTTGGAAAATACTAAAGACTTCGTAGAGTCTGCCCTTATAACAAAGACCGGAGAGCCCAGACTTCAGAAGTCTATGAATGTGTTTCAGTATTATTTATTCGGAAGAAGATCCTATTGTTTCCTAAGCAAAATTTGGATATATTGAAGTTGAGGCCTCATGATTATGATCACTTACGACTTACACCTCTGTGCTCTATTTGCCCTCCAATGTTCTTTTTTGATAACTGCGAGACCAGATGAAGTAAATACCAAAATAGAATTGGTCCAGTTAAAGTTAAGATGTTTTCAAGAGAGTCTGTCTAGAAAATGGCCAAGAATACTTGGGGTTACAGAGTTTATGGAGTCCTTATAGACAAAAGAATGGGATTCAGAAATTCACTGCACTAACATACTCTCATAATAGTCGTCTTCGATTCGCCATTTCCCTTTAATATATCAAATGAACTATCTTTCTTAATAAATAAAGTCAATAACAATGCAATATTTGTTTGAAAGTAAAGATAGGTGGATCTCACACCACCACAAAGGAGTAAACCCCTTTCTATTTAGCCAAGTCGATTAGTTCGTTTCTCCACTCTCTAAGGTATCGAAGATAGGTAAGATATGTAATATGAAGAAATGTTTTAAAAAAGAACTCCAATAATTGCCAATTGTCTTAGCTACACTTATATAACATAATCCTTAATAGACTAAATCTCAAAAAGCAAATTCTTCTAATATTCTAAATAAAATCGCAATATAACTATAAAATATATTATATATGAAAAAAGAAAGCCAACAAATCATTCAAAAGCAATTGTTAGTTTAGTAAAAAAAAAATCACTTGTTATAATAAAAGTTTGCGCCACAAAGTGGAACTTTTGCAAATTCAATAAATTATTAAATAAAAATCTTAAGCTAATCCGCTGATAAGCAGACAAACATGCACTATCACTATATTTACGAGTATAAACTTATAGAATTTCCAATTTTATTACTATATTATATAAACTTAAATACTAATAACTTCATTTATACTCTTATATATACATACTTATACATACATACGTACTTTACTAAACTTATATAAATACATACAATACATATATCAATAGCTTTAAATAGTGTAGCGCGATTAAAAATAAATAAATTTAAATAAAATATTAAAAGTTGAAAAATTGAGAGAGTTTTTGCTGAGAAAATAGAGTAACTTTTAACAGAAAATTAGCTTTTTGAGAGAGCTTTAAAGCTTTTAAAGCTTAAATGGTCTCTACTTTGCTATCTATAAGAGTGTACAGCTCCTGGCGTACGGCGATGATATTGATATCATCGGAAGCAACAACCGCGCCGTTTGTTCTGCTTTTTCCCGCATGGATAAGGAGGCGAAGCGAATGGGTCTGGAGGTGAATGAGGACAAGACGAAATATCTCCTGTCATCAAGCAAACAGTCGGCGAATTCGCGTCTTGGCTCCCACGTCACTGTTGACAGTCATAACATCGAAGTCGTAGATAAATTCGTATACCTGGGAACCAGCATCAACAACACGAACAATGTCTGCCTCGAAATCCAGCGCAGAATCACTCTACTTTAGACCAACAGGTGCTACTTTGGACTGAGTAGGCAATTCAAAAGTAAAGTCCTCCCTCCGAACCAAAATCAAACTCTACAAGTCTCTTATCATTCCCGTCTTGCTTTATGGTGCAGAAGCTGGGACGATGTCAACAACAGATGACGACACTAAGAGTTTTCGAGAGGCATTTTGCGCAAGATTTACGGTCTTCAGAACATTGGCAACGGCGAATACCGCAGACGATGGAACGATGAGCTGTACGAGTTATACGACGACATTGACATAGTTCAGTGAATAAAAAGACAGCGGCTACGCTGGCTAAGCATGTTGTACGGATGGAAGAAAACACTCCAGTTCTGAAAGTGTTCGATGCAGTATCCGCCGGATGAAGCCGAGGAAGGGGAAGGCCTCCACTCCGTTGGAGGGACCAGGTGGAGAGCGACTTGGTTACACTTGAAATATCCAACTGGCGCCGAACAGCGAAGGAAAGAGAGGAGTGGCGCGCTCTCATCGATTTGGCTATAACCGGCTAAACGGTTCAACGCCAATTACTTACAAACATACTTTGCTAAAGTGACGTCATCAAAACAGCTGTAAGTAATAATATCAACCATACCACATTAAATAACAACATGTGGAGTGCTTTCTAAACTTTCCAGAATCTTTTAAATAAAATTTAAAATAATGTAGAGAGTTACGACTGACGGTCTGACTGACTCTTTGGTCGAATTAAGGTACATATTATTATGTATCTAAATCCTGCGAAATCGGGTCTAGCCCAGGAATATTTCGTTATCAAACTTCTCCGAACTTAAGAAAACCTTGCATGCAGAAATGGACTAGTCCAGAGCAGCTGTCATCCCTCGATGCCAGGTTAAGACAAGAGCTTATCGATTCTATTAGATATTGAAAAATTTTTATTGGGACAGACAGTTTCGTGAGCTCTTCACGTTCCTCTGTTGGAACTGGGAACTCTTGGATTATTAACTGACTCATCAATATTTCTTTAGGTCCGATTTGCCTTTGTACCTAGAGTCTTAACACCAAGTGACAGGAAATACGTCTACATTCGGGACGATGGTTGACCATAAGCTTCTCAATGTTAAGGATAAACGAAATCGGCTTCACTAGGTACATCTGGAGAATGATTCTTCCAAAGTTGCACTTATTTACTGAGTTAATGCATGATAATGAAGTACATAAGAGAAACAGTCTCTCATTACTAGTCAAATTAATAAGAAAGCTTCACTGATAGTAGCTTTAACTAAGAGGTCTGACCGGAGACTCAAATATAGTATCTCCAGGAATCAACTTTAAAATCATGTTTTAATGGTCAAATGAAGGAAACTATACTTGTATTCGTTCGATGCGGAAACCCCAAATTATGACAAATATTCTGACAAGTCTCCAGGATTCCCCAGTCGATTTATGAAGGTATCTAACAAGAGGGATCAAGTTGTCTCTCAAATCATTTTCTTTAGGTCTCTAAGAGTACATTAGAACTAAAGAACAAACAAATAGATATATATATTGAACTCACCCTTCCAATCGTGATCCTCGGCGCCAGGTTGCGACCAAAATGGTATGCTGGAGTCCTGCTTGAAATTCTCATCAACCAAACATTGAAAGCAAAAGGAATGTAAACAATTCAAGGTGCGTGGATCACGAAATATCTCACTGCAGATGCGACACTTCAAATCGTCGGGAAATAACGAAGCATCCGGGGTGACGCGAATCAAAATGCTGGAACTCGGCGATGGACTTCTGGAGAAAGCAAAGCGAGACTTGAGGAACGATATTAATTTTGTTATAAGACTAAAAATAACTGTATAGTTAAAAGTGTGTCTAGTAATTCTTCTTAGCACACATTTTGTTTATTTTCTATTTGTTTTACAACCTATTCTTACAATAATCATATATGTGTGTAGCGTTTAATTCTAATTTCCCAACTACCCTGCGACCCTGACCGCGCGCTTTCGTAGACCCACTGAAGTGTATACGGTCTAACGCACCTTGAACGATTTGCTGACGCTTCGATTAGTTCGGCTGGTTGCAGCGCACGCGGCTCACCCAAACGCGACGACGATGACGACGCGCCACCCAAAGCCAACACGGTAGAGGGAGAGGGTGGCGATAGCGTGCGCGCCGGCGACAACAGTTGTAACGGTGTTGTTGCGATTGGTGTAAGCGTTGTTGTTGTGGCTTGCTTTCCACCTACTGTTGTTGTTGTCATTAACGGTGACAAGCCTCTTGTAACGGGCGATTTTAAGTTCAATGAGCGATTATCGTACAATTCCTTTGTCTCTGCGAATACGTGTTGTTGTTGTTGTTCTTTTGCCAGCGTGGTTACCACAGCAACATGTGGCACATTACGCGTTAAGCTTTCACTCTGTGTGACATTGAGAATTTTTAGAATTTCACTGCCGCCACTGCCACTGACGCTGCCGCCGCCAGCGCTGCTCAAACTGCTGCTGCGCACGGAGACGGATGACGCAGCGCTTAGCACATTATCCATTAGGGATTCCGGTGAAGTAGAGCTGCCGGGCTGCGAATTAATCTCGCTTATGCTCGTATCCTCGGCATCCGGTAATTTCTTTGCTGCCATTGCAGCGGGAGCAACAGCGACGCCGGTGTCAGTGTCGGTGGGGGTGGGAGTTGGGGTTGTCTTTGTTGTTGCTGATGGTAGCTCAAAGTGATTGTTGGTGAATTCGGGCGCGCGTGAAAACCTAGTGACTTTCTTCATTTTTGCGTTTGCTGCTGTTGTTGTTGGGGAAGGTGCTGGCGAAGCTGGTGGTGGCGGTGGTAGAGATGGAGGCGGTACCTTTGATAGCATTACACTGCGATATTGTTGGGATTGCTGGTATTGTTGTTGTTGTTTCTGTTGTTTTTGTTGCAAATACTCAGTACTACCGCCTTTCGCTGTTGAGCCACGTTTTGGCGCGACGTCCGTGTCAAAACCCGGCACCGCTTTCAAACTTTGTTGCTTCGGTTGTTGTTGTTGCTGTTGCTCGAAGGATGTCAGCACAATTTCCGGCAAATCGCGCCCATTCTCGTATTGTTTACGCTCGTTAACTCGCCGCTGTGTCGCCACATTAATCGGCACTATGGTGAAACTGATCGGCGCATATTGTTTTGGTTTACACTTCTCCAACTGTTGCTGTTGTGGTTGTTGTTGGCGTCGATGACGCGGACAAAAGCTACTCGCGCTTGTCGATTTCGCCGCACGGCCACAGCGTTCGCGACTCGCGGTGCTTTCTCTTTGTTGTTGCGCAATTTCCGTTTTTAGTGACGCGTTCGATTTATCGATTTTTTCCGACTGTGATTTCAACGATATTTTCTCTGCGCTCAAACTCAAATGCAATTTACCGTGTTCAACGCGTTCGGCAACCGCGTGACGCGGGGAGTTTTTCGCGGAGACGGCGCTTTCCGCCTTTTCGCGTCGCAACTTTCGATAGGCGACCTCAACGGTGTCGTCTTCGTCCGCCTCCTCGTTGCTCACAACTTCATAATCGGTGAGCAGATTTTCACTCGCGCTTTCGTAAGTGTCCGGACTTAATTTCGCATCGTTTTCATAGGTCTGCTCGTATTCGTAGGATTTCCGTTGCACATCGAAGTAATATTCGTTGCTGCTCATTATAATTTAGAGTATTTCCGTTATAATTGGCCGCTTATATAACAACTAACTCGAGCTTATTAATAATTAGTCTGAGCGGAGCAGAATGTGTGAAAGGCTTGAACGCGCGCGTCTCTAAGTAAAGTCCATCTCGTACTGAAATGAATTCGCTTTGCATTCTGCATACAATGCATTCAAATATTTACCGTTTTGTAGAACTTGACATGAAAAATAGCATTTAATCTAATTAGTCTGGTATTTCTAGTTTTGTTTTCGTACGTCTTCGCCATTGCAGCGTGCCACTTGCCAGGCGTATTGTATTACAAACCGGCAACGACTGGCTAGCCGTTATATTGGGTGTGTGGACGAATCTATGCGGAAAGCGGAGCTGTGAAAAGGTAAATATTGGCCAAATTGGAAGTGTGCCGCATACGGCAAATTGAGGCACGTGAAATTAAGCGCGAACGACTTGTCGATGGAAAAGCAAAGAGGTCAGTATAAGTGATACAATAACTTATAAAGGGTGCGGTGTTTGGAGAGAGAACAACGGCAGGGGTTACGGTCCTTACCTTTACTTGAGGATATATTCTATACTATGGCCTCATAATCTTGGTAGGTCGTATAAAATCCTAAAAGCTCTGTCTATTATTTATCAATTTTTTTTTTATATTTTCAAATCTTGTTTGGAAATCATTGGATAAGATTATCATTTAAGATAAGATAAATGCATGTAATTATCAGGATCAGAAAACGTAATACATTGAGTAGGAACTGATAAAAAGATGGCATTGGACCCTAAAAAATAAGTAATAATTTGAACAAATGGTGAGTGTGGGCCAAATATGTATTAGGGACGATAACATCAGATAAGTGTCAGTTGAAAAGCATTTCATCGGAACCGAGATAGGTACTAACCATCACGTACCGATCCAAACAAGTTCAGAAAGCCGAAATAACAGCCCTTGGTAGGATAAAATCCGGGTCAAAGTACAGCAAAACCGACTGTTGATGAAAATGTACCATCACCAATGGCAGACACCGAGTTCTAGCTGCCTCGCGATAGTAGAGTTACCCTCGCGTAACTTCGTTCTGTTCTTCGTTCGATCAACTCAAGAATCTGTAGTCAGTCGATGTTTAGATAGGATAGATTTTGTATGTATGTATGTGATTGGCGTTGAACCGTTTAGCCGGTTATAACCGAATCGATGTGAACGCGCCACTCGTCTCTTTCCTTCGCAGTTCGGCGCCAGTTGGAGATCCCAAGTGTAACCAGGTCGCTCTCCACCTGGTCCCTCCAACGAAGTGGAGGCCTTCCCCTTCCTCGGCTTCCTCCGGCGGGTACTACATCGAACACTTTCAGGGCTGGAGTGTTTTCGTCCATTCGGACAACATGACCTAGCCAGCGTAGCCGCTGTCTTTTTATTCGCTGAACTATGTCAATGACGTCGTATGACTCGTACAGCTCATCGTGCCATCGTCTGCGGTATTCGCCGTTGCCAATGTTCTGAGGACCATAAATCTTGCGCAAAATGTTCCTCTCAAAAACTCTGATGTTGACATCGTCCAAGCTTCAGCACCATAAAGCAGGACGGAAATGAGCACCATAAAACGGACTTGTAGAGTTTGATTTTGGTTCGTCGAGAGAGGACTTTACTTTTCAATTGCCTACTCAGTCCAAAGTAGCACCTGTTGGCAAGAGTGATTCTGCGCTGGATTTCGAGGCTGACATTGTTGGTGTTGTTGATACTGGTTCCCAGGTATACGAAATTATCTACGACTTTGAAGTTATGACTGTCAACAGTGACGTGGGAGCCAAGACGCGAATGCGCCGACTGTTTGCTTGATGACAGGAGATATTTCGTCTTGTCCTCATTCACCTCCAGACCCATTCGCTTCGCCTCCTTATCCATGCGGGAAAAAGCAGAACAAACGGTGCGGTTGTTGCTTCCGATTATATCAATATCATCGGCGTACGCCAGCAGCTGTACACTCTTATAGAAGATTGTACCTTCTCTATTTAGCTCTGTAGCTCGTATTATTTTTTCCAGCATCAAGTTAAAGAAGTCGCACGATAGTGAGTCACCTTGTCTGAAACCTCGTTTGGTATCGAACGGCTCGGAGAGGTCCTTCCCAATCATGACGGAGCTTTTGGTGTGGATAGATTTTACCTGGCCACAAGATATCAGAAAATCGGCTGGAGATTATTGAATGATAGAGGCCATCACAGTCAATGTCCATTAAAAGTCTATGTAAAATCGTTTTATCGATTCGGAATTTGGGCTGATTTAATTGGACTCTATTTTAAGATGATAATAAAGATCTCTTCACAGCTTGTTCGGTTGTTTTGATATTTCTTAACTAAGAAACATTTTAGGAAAATATAAGATTACTCATAAAAGTGATGTAGGAAGCTTTCAACCTCATTGCCTGGTGTAACTGATTGCTTCAAATTCAAAAGAATCCAATAACGCTAATCTTAGCTCCTTTCATTCATCTAAATATTATCAATGGCCAAGCATTTCTTGAACTATTAATATTTAGAAGCTGAATTATTACCTTATTATTCCATTTTCATTTAGAGTCTTGATTCTTATATCCTTTTCCATTAAATTTCTTGCATTTATCTTACTTTCTGCGAATCTTGAGATTTTCGAATCTTGACTGTTAAACTGAAAATATAATTTTTATATTTATTATAATATTCCTAAAAAAGTTTAATATTTTTATTTAAATTCGTCGACAATATTTTTTTATTTTTTAAATATATAATATTCATATTAATATTTTAGATTGTTGAATATAACATTTTATTATATGAAATAGTTTATAATAATTTAAAATATATTACATAGCTAAATATATAGTAATTATCATTTATTATATTAGGAAGATATATAAGTAATATTTAAAGTATATACTGAAATAAATATATAATATATTCGATTAATAATTTATAAACTAATTTTAATAAATTAATTAATTTTATATTAATTTAGTAATATAAATATATATATTATTCTGTATAATATACATATATAGAAGTACATTCCTCACTCAAAAAATATAATTAAAATTATTAATCATAATAAAAAATAAATATATTAACTATTCGAGTCTTTAGGGTTAATAAAAATAAAGTAAAATTAAAATAAATGCATTGAATTGTACTGAACTAAGGCAATCGAATAATATTGGCAAGCCACCATACATAACCTAAAACCATTATACGTAAAATATATAATTGCTGCAAGCATTATTACCAATCGTACCGCTGTATAACATCACTTGCTCTGCACAGCATTTCACTTTTCAAATATTCGGATTAAATAAATATTCCATTGGTATTTCGGCATTGCTTAAGCGCACACGTTTCTGCGGCGATGAACCAGCATATTTCTTGCTGGCCAACGGCAAGTCATCATCCGAACAGAAATCACTTTCATCCGCTGAGTCACATTCGAAATCCTCATCCATTTCCACAGCCGCAACAAGATCTTCGTCAATTTGCGTTGAGTTCGCTTTAGCCTTCTCGGGTGTTTTGGGTTCCTTTCCCTTTCTTCTCGATTTTTTCTTTTGCTTCGACGGCGTTAACGCCATTATTTTCTCACGATATTTACGCCAAAATTCGGCGGGCTGCGCATATTGCACCAGATTGGGAAAACCTTTCGCCAATGCATAGCCCAAATCATCGAATGCTCTTTGCAGTGCCTCATCGTTGTTGGCAGTGAAGCAGCCGTGTATGGTGGGTATGAATATTAGAGACTTTTCGAGTAGATTCAACTAAAAAGATATTAAAATTGAGTTTTAATTAATTTTATTAAAAAATATATATTTTTTTCCATACCGCATCCGGCATTGTTATAATTTCACGTCGTCGCCCGCGTCCACGTCCCGTACCGCCTGCAGTAGTTGCACCTGCAGCCTTTGCGGCGCCTGCCTCTTCCGCCACACTCGCTTCATTTGCCATTGCGTCATCCGTCGTATTGTTCTCTCCGTCGCCTTCTTTGTTCTCAGCATTCGGTTTTTGCTCCTTGGTCAATTGGCAGACGCGTTTCAAAATGAATAGTACATCCTTGAGTAATGCGATGCCTTCAGGACTTTTCATGCAGGAGTCACGTAGTGATTTTTCTAAAAAAAAAAAAAAAACAAATAAAAAAGTTCAACGAGTTGATCCGACTTCTAACGACTTCTTCGAATTTTCATATTTTTCTTTTTAAACTAGGGTTCTCGAAAGTATTCTTGAAGAGTAATGAAATCTATTAGCTAAGGCTGTATAAAAGTCTAGTTCGAACGAGCAAATTTTATTCGCAGCTGTCGAGGTTCATTACAACAACAGCACTACCCATTATTTACATAGTCTTCGGAAAATTCGACTTTCTGCGGAAATCGTTTAAAGAAATACCGTTACTCCGACTCACCTGAAATCAATTTGAGTTGCCCAAAATAAAGTACCAAATTAACTTCATCCACCGAAGCCATCAAGTGATTATAAAGCAATTGACGACTCTTGCGTTTCCCTTCGCCTTTCAAAGGCGACTTAATGCCTGTATCCGAAAAGCTATCCAAGCCATCGAAATTCTGTAGAAAAATAAAGGGAAAAAATCAAAATATTACATTCCACAATTCACAAAAACCCACCCATCAACTAACCTCATATTCATTGAAGACGAACGGGCATTCAATTAGACACTTCTGAAAGAGCGTTGAATTCTTTTTACTCAAATATTCAACAAAAAAATCGCAGGCGCGCGTAGCCAATTCCCTATTCTCATCTAAGATGGCAGCCATAAGCGCCAGCAGCAGGGAACCACGTAATTTCAACTGATCCTGCAACACCAATTTCTCGAAACATTTAAAAGTCTCCACGCGATTCATGACAAAGGGCGATGACAACTTCGCCAGCACATGCTCAATGATATGTTCCACAATTTGTGTATGCTTCTTACAGAGATCCGTTAGCGACACGATTATGGTGTTCACAATTGGCGGACGATCGATAATTTTCAAAATGGAACCATAGAGTGTACAAGTAGTGCTGGCCGTGACGGCGTCACGCAAAGATAAGCGACCCGCAATCAAAATCATCGAATTGAAGAGACGCTCATTCTCCAAATCCAATTCTGATTCCGGCAATTTCAAGCAAACGCTAATGTATTTATGCACGAAGCTCACAATGGTGCGATGAGGACGCAAGCGCGTCTGCAGATTCACCTCCGAGTACGAGTAAAGGTGTGACATGAAAGTGGCGCGATTATCAGGAAAGTCGGCTATACCGGAGAGTATGCGAAATTCTAGCAAATCATGCAGTTCGAGCAGCCAAGCCTTTTCGGTTAACTCGAGTGGATTAATTTTGAGACTTTTGTTTTTGGACGCCTGAGATTGCGAACAGTTATCAATATGTACGAGCAGATCAAATGCCTTGCCAATGAGTACAGGTATAATTAGACCTTCGCGTATCTGTGTAAGTATGTGATTGAAGGCGTGATTGAGCGCGGTATGCGAGAAGTCCTGTATGCAGTTGGCGAGCACTTCCAGTGCAATAAGCATATTTTGTTCTTTGTTCCACTGTGTATGAAAAGTAGGGTTAAGTAAGAAATACTAGTTTCAATTTTGTATACTATAATACCGATTTCATTGATATGAATTGATGTATAAGTGCGTCGGGTTCTTTGCTTTTTATCTTGCCAGAAACGAAATTGAGCACAATCCAAGCTTCTGTAGAATTCGAGGTGAGTAGATGTGATTCGATTATGCTGAGTATCTGTGGACTAGAAGAGTTGGTAATGATTACAATTTAAAATTACAATCAGAAAAATCTTAAATACTAACGTTAGGCAACGTTGCTGTAGCGCCATGTGAAAGCATTGTTGCAGATAGAGCCGCGGCTGTGTGGACAGCATTGTACGTATAATAACCCAAGGCATAAAGTGTTCCGCTTGATTTGACTGATCGATGCCACGCAAATTTGCTAAAACACGTACGCGAAAACACTGCGAGCAAACAAAAATTAAGTAAAAAATGATATTAGGTACTATAAACACTCACATCCATTGCCAATTCAATATTCTTTGGATCGCCATCGTGCAACATGGGCGCCACAACTTTACACCACACCCAAATGACTGGATAACAGTTCGGATAGCTGCCAAGTATGCTATCGATGCTGAGTAGCGTCTGCTTTCGCACCAAAGCAGTGGGTTCGTCAACCAAACGCGTAGTTTCTGTTACAAAATTTGTATTGAATATAATCAGTGGATTTAGTTTGATTAGCTGCTCCATAAACATAACACCCGCACGTCTAATATACGATTGTGCACTTTGAAAGAGATTCGCGTAAACATATTCTGGCAAATGCAAGAATGACAACTCCACCAAACCGTGTCCTTCAAAACTATATTTCGGCTCGAGTGCAGTGGGTTTCTCGTAGCGTATTTCATTTTTACGCACGCGTGGCTCATCCGGCAGCTTGACATCAAGATCAAGGTAACGTGTATAGCGTATACCTTCGTTGAGTATTTTCACAGTGTTCGGTGAGCCTTTGGTGAGTGCAACGTGCAGCGCTTGTACTGCTTTCAGTTTAATTGTGTTGTTGCAATCCTGCAGACTCTTTATGAGCTCGTTTATAAGATATACCTCACGTGGTATATCCGACACTTCATGACGAAACATTTGCCAATTAACATGCGCTTCCAGCTGCAAAATGCGTGAAATTAACTCTATGGTGCGTGCGCGTATCATAACTTCCTCGGCATAGATGGCTTCGCACAGAAATTCCACTGCCGACTCATTGCATGTGGTATAAAGTGCAGCGTCATATTTGGCAGCATATTCCAGTGCACGTTGTGTCTGCTCCGTCTTCCAAGACTTTATCGGATTGGTGACCATGCACTCGATATAGAAATTTAAAACTTTTACGAGCAGACGTGGATATTTCGAGATACATTTTATAAACCAATCGGAGATATGTTCACAATCGCCGCTAATGACAGTTCCGCTTGTGCTTTTGGGTTTTGGCGGGTAAGTGTGCAGAAAAACTGTCATATTCATGAGCTTCATTAGTGTTTCCTCCGGTTCGCCATTGTGCGCGTTTACCACTTCTTCAAATATTTCATAGCACTTAGCGTGTAGATTGGCAGCGTCTAAAATATGAGAAATTTAAATAAAATGGATTAAAATAAAATAAAATAAAATAGAGTAAAATAAAAGAAATTTAAATAATTTAAATTAATTTCTTCAATTCAATCTTATTGCAGCGGAAATAGTAAAAGGAAATGCCCAAATACAAACGGTAAAACAAAAAAAACTTTCCATACATTACATGCAACACTGCGTGCCGCAACAGCTGTTTCACCGAATTCACAAGTCAAACAAACCAAAAGAGAATCGAAAATTACTCAAAGTGCCGCATAATTTTGGATAGGTAGAGAATCAAAATAAATATTTCACAATTTCATTTCAAATATTTTTAAATTCACAGCCGCACTAACAAAAAATGTCAGCTTTAATAAAACAGCCCGGCACACGTAATTTGCGTCTAATTTTCAAGCAGCTACATGCAGTGCGTGCACTTTCGCTCAGCTCAAAGTGCTATGCGGATGACCATGCACAAAAACAGAAATCCGCTGCGGAACACTTTGACATCATAATTGGTGGTGGTGGACTCGTCGGCACCGCGCTAGCTGTTGCACTGGGTAAAAACAAAGTTTTAAGTGATAAACGCATATTATTGCTAGAGGGTGCACCGCCTTTTAAAGGCTTCAGTGTCGAAGCACAATATGGCAATCGTGTCTCAGCTATTAATAATAACAGCGTAGAACTCTTCAAATCTATTGGCGCTTGGGATTACATGGAAGAACGTAGAGTGAAGCATGTGAAACAGATGCAAGTATGGGATGCATGTAGTGACGCTTTAATCAAATTTCAAGATGAACATTTTGCTGCCGATGTGGCCTGCATTATTGAAAATGATTTGATGTTGGACGCTATGTATGCACAATTGGCTGATGGCCAGCATGCGCAGAATGTGGAAGTGCGCAACAATGCACGCATTGAGGGTGTACAGCTTTCAGCAGACACTGGCGATAACTACTCACAAATACATCTTAAAGATGGTAAAATATTAACGTGTGAACTGCTGGTAGGCGCTGATGGCGCCAATTCATTGGTGCGCAAACAAATGAACATCGATGTATTCAGTTTGGACTACCAACGACGTGGAGTTGTCGCCACTGTACAATTGGAAGACGCTTGTGATAACTCGGTGGCCTGGCAACGTTTCTTACCTACCGGCCCAGTAGCGCTGTTACCACTAAACGACACACTCAGCTCGGTGGTTTGGAGCACAACTATACCACATGCTAAACATTTGTTGGAACTGTCAGATGCGGATTTCGCCAAAGCTCTAAATGAAGCCTTTTTCAAGGAGTATCCCAAGGATGGTTTTGTGGTTAATGCTATGAATACTTTGAATTCTTTAATCGGACGTAATCCCGATATGCTGCGACAATATCCGCCTGCCGTAAATGGTGTTATAGAGAAATCGCGTGCTTCGTTTCCTTTAGGCTTTCTACATGCCTCATCGTATGTGTGCACAGGTGCGGCTTTGATTGGCGACGCCGCACATCGTGTACATCCGCTGGCGGGACAAGGTGTAAATTTGGGTTTCAGTGATGTACGTGAACTCGTTAAAGTGCTCTCTGATGCGGCGTACGCTGGCGCCAAACTTAGTGACAATCATTACCTTATCAAATACGAACAACGCAGCCTAGCGAAGAATGTGCCGATAATGGTCGGTGTGCATGGTTTGCACGCACTCTACTCGACCACATTCACGCCTGTGGTTTTACTGCGCAGCTTGGGTTTACAACTCACAGACAGTATTTCGCCGATAAAAAATCTGTTTATGAAACGTGCTATTGGCTAAATGCTTTGTTGTTGTATCAATTAAGTTACCGGTAATATATCAATATTAACAATATCACAATTTTTGTATTTTAGATATAGAAATGTTCAGCTCTTTTGGTTATAAATAAATCTCGAAATTAATACGATATGAAATTCCATTTACTTACACATATTTGCATATCCACGCTCATGATTCATGTACAGTATATTCACTAGTTTCTTCAGCAAGGTGTCGCGTGTGGCTTTGTGATCATTGAAATGCACATATCTCAGCAGTAATTTGAAATCATCGCAGAATGTAGAAAATCGTACCCATATCTCGATAGGTTGTTGTCTCGACATACGACTCAGAACATCCGGATGCTGTATGCGTTCTATCAAGCTGAACACCTGCAGACAGTGTGCTATTACCTCGGGTTCAAAGATATGGAAACCTTTTGCGCCGGGTATAGTCAACGACAGGAAATATGTATTGACGGCAGCAAGTGCAAGCTTTGTATATGCGGCACAGGCTGGGTCGAGTGTTGGCAGACCCGCCAAAGCATACACAAAGCTGAGATAGTAATCACGCGGCGACACTTTAACCACCTCATCCCAACAATCATAGGTATTATCATAACTGGCACTTGATTCACTGCGCAAAATACGTATGGCAGAGCAGAGTTCTAGTAATGTGGACAACACCTGCGGATCGTTGAGTGCGCGCTGCACAAATGCCAAACCAGATACGGCGGATTTAGTGTGTTGAGCAGTAGTTAAGTGTGTTTCATCCGCACTCGACTTATTTTGTTGCTCTTTTTCAGCATCCAGCTCGTAAGCCTCTTCAATATTCTCCCAAAGTAAATTGCGATCAAAAAACTCACTTAATTTTCTGAATAAATTTATCAATTCAGTCATTTTACAGAATGTAAACAAAAACACGGCATTTCTTCAATGAAAATACAAACATACAAATACTACCGCAACAAAACGCGAAGTATGTTCGGTTAAACGGCTGATCAATGCTTGCACAGTGGGCAGTAGCAGACAAAAACTTATAAATAATAACGAAATACAGTGGAACTTCTCTAACTCTAATCACCATAATCCACAAAAAAACTACTAGAGAGACTTGCGAGTTACAGAAGGTAATTTGCATGAATTTAGACTTCTATTGCCAATTCAATAGTTTTAATTATGGAGAACTTCGAGTTAGAACAGTTCGAGTTATGGAAGTTAAACTGTATATGAATATAACACACAAAGTAAAATTATTTCATACGAGATATATTGAGTTTTCTTCAAAACAGTAAGGGTAAGAGATAACAATATATGTATTAGATAGCACATAAACTATATTTATTTATTAAAATTGTATACATTTGTGTTATAAACCATTTTTTAGCTTTTATCAAAATACAACTATGCAAAATTTGAACGAGTCATCGTCATATTCGTTGAGTTTAACGAATATGTGACAACAAGAAAATGAAAAAGCTACAAATGTCAGATAAAGCACAGACGTTGAAACGAAAGAATTTTTGTGGTGTTCACGGGTCGAAAAACTGAAAATTTCTTGTGAAAACTAATAACTTTTTGGATTACAAACCGAAATAATATTATTAACATAATTAAAATTGAAAAAAGTGCTTGACAAAGGTGACAAGTGTATGTTTTTCGATAAAAGTGTTGCGTGAAGTTTTATTGTAAAAGTTTCTGATTATTATCAAATGATAAAAGCAAAGAGCCTTTCACATTTTAAATAGTTAATAAAAGAAAAAGAAAACACAAAGAAAAGGCCCTAAAAAGCCTAAAATATTAAACAGCATTAAGTAATAATCTCTATAAATTATTATCGCCTGTAGTGTAATAAATTGAGATTGGCTGCAAAATACAAGGAAAAATTGATGTGTAAGTATTCGTGGAATTCGTTTATTAAGCGTATAAATTTTCCATACAATACCATAAAGTTTTCTATTAGGACCATATTGTGTTGTGTCGGCAGTGAACGTTGGCCAATTAGTTGGCTTGGTATGACCTTTGCCTTCATTTTAATGCAAAATATAACATTTATATAGTACTCGCAAAGACTTGGCAAACATAATATAGGGTGAGGTACCCCTCTTATTGGAATGTAAATGCAGCCAAGGTGGTATGCTATTTTGTTTGACAAGATGTTGTTTTAGTTAGTTGGTCAGTTGGTCGGAAACGTTGCGCATCGCTTGGCAGCCAAGTTTTGTACCTAGTTACATATAAGCATTAGTTTCGGCTGGGGTTGAAAGTGGACAGGTGTTGCTATTCACTTGTTAGCCTTACTGGCCAAAAGCACTTTTGTGGTTACGCCTTCACAATATTTACTTATTAAGCATATATAACATACGCACAACAGCACGATAGCTTTCAGTAGGCAATTCTTCGAGCAGTGTACACAAGTAATCTACGTAAATATATGTACATATCATACACCTATAATGGGTTTTAGAAACCAAGATTCCTTTGTAACTATATGCTCACATATGTATATAGTATGCACTAGTTTCATTACTGGCTTGCTAGTGTTTTTGTTACTTTTGTAGCGCTTCATTTGCATGCACATACTTGTGTTTCGGCAGCTTATCTCCTGCCTGTGCTTAAAAATACTGCTGAGCAAAGTGCATTGACGACTATGTTGGTGTGGTGGTGGGGTGACGGTTGTTTCTGCGTGACTATATTGTTTTCGTTTTGCCAACTAAAAGTGTACGCTATCAATGACTCGTCGGGTAATATACTTATAACTTACCTTCTTGCCGCCTACATGACTCCGCCTATGCCTTTGTCTATATGTATATATGTTTAATATTTGTTAAGGCTTTCGGCGGTATGAAACTGATATAAATAAGTACATTTGTATATATGTAGGTGTATGTATGTACGTATAATCATATATAAACCGCTTACGAAATCATTTCAACAAAAGTACCTTCACTATCGACATTATGACTTTGATGAGCTGTTCACTCGTTTGGCACATTGCTGCCATAAAGATCCTTGCTATTGTATGCGTGTCTATATGCATACTTGTACTTACAATAAATACTTATTTATGCGCACTTATCAATATCCGCTCATTTTTATCATTGATTTTAAATTTCGTTAGATTATACTTCTTTGGGACTTTTATGAAGCCAACTGATATAGTACTAGAAGCATTGTTGGGCTAACTTTCTTTGAAAAGCTGCTTTATAATGGTTGGTAATGTGTCCATAAGACATTTATATCAGGAAAATTGGTTAAATTATTTTACTGCCAAGGCAAAAAATGCATCTAATTGCAGATGCAGTAACAACCATACTGGAAACCTTATTCATAACTGTTTTTCCTAACAAATTCATGTTGATTTCAAATTTAAGAATTTTGTTCTACAACTTTTTTATTCAAAATTTTGCTTTTTTATTGCCATTTCGCATAAAATGTACTACAATACTTTGTGTATTCAAGTTTTATTATTAACTACTGTACTTATTTAAAAATATTTTACTTTAAATATATGCATATTATTTTAAGCAATTTTTTTGTCAATGTTGTAAATTTTAAATCTCTCAGCTAAGCTTCCGTAAACGTTGTAAACTTATTTATAAATATAAAAAAGCTTCGCCACGGCCACGCTGTACGCATGTTATCAGATTTTTTACTTTCACACTGAAACACTTTGGCATACTTTTTTAAATTCCCTCGCGTTATTTCATCAAAATATAAGCGAAAATTTGACTTAAATTTGTCTAAAAAACTACATATGTACTTGTCGACAAGCTCATCAAATGTATGTATGTCGCATTCGCTATGCTTATCAATGCCTACGATTACGTTTATGAAGTGATGTTAAACGCGTGGCTTATCACATAAACGAATTGTCATAAAGTCGAAAATTATCGTGTTTATCAAAATATAGCAACTAACATTTTAATAAAAAATAATCTCACATATTTTTTTTGTTGCTTTATTTGCAATTATACAATATGACGCACGTACTTGCGCCGGTGAAAGTAGTTATGTATTTTGATATCCGAAATCCGAAGAAAAAAAAACAATTTTGTGTTCTTAACAAAGTTATCTCATTAATAATAGGTGCATGTACAGTGTGTTTGTTAAGTATAATAGTTAATTAAATTACAATTTAAGAATTTGTTTGGTGAGGAATTGTGGTTTTATTATTTTACAATGTCGAATAGGGAGTTCTTGGACTGTTTAGAATTCAGGATCCGTTCGGTATATGTGCACCAAATTATTCATGCAAGTTTATTCTCCAACATTTGTTTACTTTTTGTTATTGTAGTTATTTCAAATTAGTTTTACTTTGAATCGAGTGTCGAAAGCCTTTGCCTTTACGTTGTTGGAAGGTAGCAAAAAGACTAATGTTCTTCAAAGATTCTAAAAACATTGCCAAGAATGCTTCAGAACAAATATAAAATACTTTTTAGGCACACTGTATGAAATGTGTATTTACTTTATTTAAGTTTTTCATTTTCTTTATTAGTCTGTACATATGTATATATATTTAGTATAATAACTAATAATATGTCGCGATAATATTTATTACCTACTGGCGTCATACACATAACGATGCACTATAGTAGCTAGCAATTCCACAGAATATGAACTAACCTCAACTAAATTTTCTTTACAGGTTGTTTTCTGTTTACTGGCAACGGTGGTGGCCAGACGACGGTGCTCAACAGCTGAATTGTGGAGTGCTTTTTTTGTTGCCTACAACCAAGCGTGTAGAAATAAATATAAGCGAGTGCAAAAAATTTGTGTCAACTGCACAATAAATATACGTAATAAATTTAACGTGGTAATAGTACGTAATTGCAACAACAACAAAAACAACGGCAGCAATATATAAAAGTAAATAGTAAAGCGATAATAGCAGTTGGCGCAATTAGCACGTAAATTGTGACAAATAATTTTTGGCAGTGTTTCAACTCAACGTATTTGGTTTTGTTGTTATTATTACATTACATTGTTGTTGCTGTTAAAAGCCTCAATTCACTTACACTTCCATACGTACGGTGTTGTGGAGAAGAGAGTGCGCGCAGTGTAGTGAGTGCGTCGTAATTGCAGCACGCACAAGTGCTAAAGTGCTAAAATAGAGTTAGTGTCGGACGTTAATGGCCGATGGAAATGTTATGTCAGCAGCTTCCATAGGGCATGCAGCTGCTGACTACTATACAGTAGCGCCAGCAACAGCGACAGTGTCATCAACACCAACACCAATACCAACAGCAACACAAGCAGCCAGCATGGCTGGTAATGCCGGTGTAGGTGGCGTCATGCAGACCAGTAGTGGCGTTACCGTTTCAACAGTGGGCAGCAGTATTAACAATGGCAGTAGTAGCGGTGGCAATATGGGTGGTAGCAATATTAATTTGAATGCGCCCACAATGGCGACTGGGACAGCTGTTGCGGTGGCAGCGGGCACAACAACGACTTGCGGCAGCATGGGCAACAATCAAGGTTATCACCAGTTGAGTGTCACGAGTAAGTTAAAAATGCCACCAAATGTCATTTTTGTTACAAACAAACATACATACAGGCATAAATTATTTATTTACCACTTTATTTCGTATGCACTTTCAGTTGAAGAAGCTTCACTGCGCAACAATGGGTTTCTAAAGCCTAATCCATATGTGGAATTAGTAATCGATAATAAAAGTAAACGTAAAACTGATGTGGTGAAGAATACTTATCTACCGAAATGGAATGAGGAATTCACAGTGCTGGTATGTTAATGAATCAATAGTTTGAAATAGAAAATTCAATTTATTTTTAACGGTACGCGGACAAATGAAAGACAAAGAGATGGAAAGTAAAAAACGGTTAAAATAACGATTATTAGTGGGATACAATTTTTTTTTTTTTTAACTTATTGTTTTAAAATTTACAAAAACGGAAATTTTAAAAGATTTATTTAAAAATTTTAATGCAATAAATTAGTTGTTAGTACCCCAGAATGGTAGAATAGCCCGCTATAACAAAAACAACATTTTCCAAGGAGTTTAGTGCTGTTAAAAGTCTTTAATGAGTTTTGAGCATTTCAAAAACCCAGATCTACATTGAAAATGAAAGAAGAAGCATCGTTGATTACCGTTAAATATACGATTAAGAATTGTATGCATTGTTATAACGATCAATTGGATTTTTTTTTAATTTTTTTGTTGTTTTTATTACAAATACACACATACATTCATGTATAATTGTTAATAACCCAATAAATTTTAAATAATTGCTGGGAATTTTCAAAGTCGACTACACAGCTGTCATTCTGTGGCATTATTAGAAATATTGCTATAATTACATACCGACAGCGTGTTATTATTAAACTTTATGAAGAGCACTCACTGTATAAGTTGTTGTGTTTGTAAATATGAGTAAATTGCTGCATATATACATATGTAAATAAAAGGAAATATCTACACACACATATACGCGCATTTAAACTATTTTCCTGTACTTAAATTTTATTTTTATTGTTTATTGATTCCGATATAATTATTATTCAACTCGCTTCACATTGATTGTCTGCTCTCTAGTGTCTATCTATTGAAAATGAGTAGCTATTATGTAGCTCTTAAAAATCATCTTTTTGATAACTTTTGATTTTTATGTATTTATTGTTGGACAAATAAACATTAACGCGTGTCCACTCCTTACTCTCTCTCTACAAAAAAAAAAAAAACGGTCGCACACTTCATAACCACCACTCCTTACTTTTGCGGTTTTGCATTTTCAACTTTTTTTCCTGTTTTATTTTATTGTTGTTTTTTTTTTTCATTGTTTTTACAATTTTTTTGTTAATGATTTTCCATTATAGCAATCGTTGTCTCGTTGTTTGTTTTTGTAATTTTATCGGCGAAGTGCGACAATAATTGCTTGAATGCCAAGTTCTGATTGTAGATATTTTTTATGCGTGCGTTGTACTATAGTTTCCTTAAAAGTGCGGGTGTATATATGTATGTATGTATACGATAGGAGTGTCACATAAAGAAAAGTGAAAAAGCAATTTTTGTACCTCTTTACCTTTCTATACTAGAACTTGGTTCATTTGTACACTTACTGTGGCCTAGAAGGTTATTTTTTTTTAATATAATCCTTTCGATAAGTCAGGTTAAGGGTTTCCGAGGTGTCGAACTCAGGATGAGCACCCGCTAGATTGTCTAGCACGTAGCTTAAAACTAGGCTCTCACAATTTGACCACTTCTCTTGGATAATATTCGGTGAGGAGGCATTCTCGTCTATGACTGCCACTTGTAGGTTGTCTCTGGCCACGTCACTGAAGTGCCTGGCTGCTGTACTACAATTTCGCTCGATTCCGCCCTGCCTAGGTTTCTTAGACGATTCATTGTGCGACCGGTTGCTATTTTGTGAACCGCTTTGTCTTTCTGCTTCTGCTGGAGGAATCGATTGCTTCGTTTTCAAGATTTCACATTCCTCCACTATTAATTTTTGGCGTTTCAAGTCCTCTTCATCAATAGAGTTGCCGACCGTTTGGTCTTTGCCTATATTATCTAAGGTAAAGGCAGCCCTTTGGTACCGGCTTTTCCTCACTTAATTTAAGGATTTGTTTCTCTTTCTCTTCTGGTTTGTTCCTTTCGCTTCCTGCGTACTTTGGTTGATACTCACGGCTCCATTGTTGTTGTTTAATTTTTAGTTTTTGTAGTTTGTTCCATGTATTGGTCCCACGAGTAGGTCGGAAAGGGTTGGTCACTCGTCGACAGAGCCGGTATGTGGAGAGAAAGCATTTAACACATCTGACCTTGTCTGGGCATCCGACCTGAACCCTTGTAGGAGAGGAAGGTTTGTTGTTTTTGTTCGTCATGGAACCCTAACTTTTTAATATATGAAAAAGAAAAATAACAACAACATAGACTTCTAGATCGATATGTCATGAAATAGTGATTGTATTAGAGATCTCCTGAGTCCTTTGGTTCTAAGTCTCTTCTTGGATATTCTGAAAATCATCAAATGGGTGATAGAACTTATCTCAGTCGTAGTGAAAGGGTGATATGAACTAAAGGACTGATAAAAATCTGGGTATCTATCTCATTATATCCTGTATGTAGTCTCTTAAGTAAAAAAAGAGATGTACTGACACTTCTGAACTAGACCAATTTTATAAATATGTATTCAGAGTTTCTAATCAGCAAATTAATAAATATCTTTCCTCCCTTTTTCAGGTAACACCCAACTCCGTGTTACACATCAAAGTGCTCGATCACTCAAGCTTTCGGAAAGACACGCTACTCGGCGAGCGCATCATCAATTTGGCGCATGTGCTACAACAATTAAATGGACGCTTCGAGTATCTTGAGCTCACGATGGATTTGCTGGCTACCTCCAAATCAGATAATCGGCAAACGAAAATTGGCGAGCTCGTCGCTGTGCTAAACGGACTCAAGCTGGACATGCCGAACGGCGTGCAGCAGCAAAACGGCAATGGCATGCAAATGCTGCCGCCAACGATCGGTGGCGACGGCACGATATTCACGCCCGCGGCCGGCGTACGTGGACGCATACGCATGCGCAATGCGGAGAATGGCGCGCTTAACGCTCAAACAGCGGCGGGTGCGGGTGGTAGTAGCAATGTGGCGCACTTGACGGTCGGTGGTGGTTCGCGCTCACCCGTTGCGAATGGCAATCTGGAGCGCTGCGGTAGTGGTGGCAATGTACCGAGTGGAGCTGTGCGGCGTGCTGCGCCACCGCTGCCGCCACCCGTTTGGGAACAACAACAGCCAATGCCACAAACGCAACAACAGCAACAACATGTTGCACTACAACAACAACAAATGCAGGTGCAACAGCAGCAACAACAACAGCAATCACAAATGCAAGTACAACGCATGCCATCGATGAATGGCGGCGGCGGCGCAGTGGCGGTGAACGCGGCCGGTGTGCAAGTGCGTCCCATGTCGCAAATGTATGCGAATGGCGGTGGCGGCGCTACCAGTATGCCGCCATTAGCACTGCCGTCACAACCACAACAACCGCAAACTCAACAGCAACTGATGGATAGCGCACTGTTGAGCGCGGCGGGCGATCAGGGCGCGCTGTTGACGCAAGGCGCTATGCCGGTCTCTAATGTGGCCGATCAGCAGTTGCAGGTGCGTTGAGGAAACTCTTGTTTTTTTTTTTATATAAAACTCAGCTAATTTAATATTTTCTGGTATTTGTAGGCCGCTCAGGCGGACGATGAACCGCTGCCAGCCGGTTGGGAGATACGCTTCGATCAATACGGTCGCCGTTATTACGTCGATCACAATACGCGCTCTACATATTGGGAAAAGCCGACGCCGCTACCGCCCGGTTGGGAGATACGCAAAGATCCACGTGGACGCGTCTACTATGTGGATCACAATACGCGCACAACAACCTGGCAGCGACCGAACAGCGAACGGCTCATGCATTTCCAGCACTGGCAGGGACAGCGTGCGCATGTGGTGGCGCAGGGCAATCAGCGTTTCCTCTACTCACAACAGCAACAACAACCGACAGCGGTTACAGCCACTGTGACGCAAGACGATGAGGATGCGCTGGGTCCGCTACCCGATGGCTGGGAGAAGAAGGTGCAATCAGATAATCGCGTGTACTTTGTGAATCACAAGAACCGCACCACACAGTGGGAGGATCCGCGCACGCAAGGTGAGTGCACGGCATTAATATAACTGATTTTTACTCATACTCTCCACTGTAAATATAGGACAAGAGGTCAGTCTGATGAATGAGGGTCCATTACCGCCCGGCTGGGAGATACGCTACACCACAACCGGTGAACGCTTCTTTGTCGATCACAATACGCGTCGCACGACATTCGAAGATCCGCGTCCGGGCGCGCCCAAAGGAGCTAAGGGTGTTTACGGTGTGCCGCGCGCATATGAGCGCTCCTTCCGTTGGAAGCTCTCACAATTCCGTTACCTGTGCCAGAGCAACGCATTGCCGTCGCACATTAAGATAACGGTGACGCGTCAAACGCTCTTCGAAGATTCATACCACCAGATAATGCGTTTGCCCGCCTACGAACTGCGTCGCCGCCTCTATATTATATTCCGCGGCGAGGAGGGTCTCGACTATGGTGGCGTGTCACGTGAATGGTTCTTTTTGCTCTCACACGAAGTGCTCAATCCCATGTATTGTCTCTTCGAGTATGCCAACAAGAATAACTACAGTCTACAAATCAATCCGGCCTCGTATGTGAATCCCGATCACTTGCAATATTTCAAATTTATTGGTCGCTTCATTGCGATGGCGCTGTATCATGGTCGCTTCATTTACTCCGGTTTTACGATGCCTTTCTACAAGCGTATGCTGAATAAGAAATTGACCATTAAAGACATTGAGACCATCGATCCGGAGTTTTATAATTCTTTGATTTGGGTGCGTGATAATAATATTGACGAGTGTGGCCTGGAGTTGTGGTTCAGCGTGGACTTTGAGGTGCTCGGCCAGATAATACACCATGAATTGAAGGAGAATGGTGAAAAAGAACGTGTCACCGAGGAGAATAAGGAGGAATACATAACCCTCATGACGGAATGGCGTATGACGAGGTGAGTGGTTTTCGTTAATTGTATGAATCTGTATTTGGTGGGCATAGTTGAGATTTTGAGAGTGAATTGATAGCTTATAAAAAATTAAACTCACTGAGGTGTTTGCAATTTCGATTATTTTTAAACCACATATTTGTCGATTAAACTGGTATAATGACTGTCTGAATAATGAATGTCTATACTGAAATTTTGGAAGCAAGTCTTAAAAAATCTTTGAAATTTATGAGTGTTGCATTCGGCTTCTCTATTTGTGCGCTTTGATGTTATCCCACAAATAAAGGGTCCTCAGTGAGTATCGTGGGCATCTCTTTAGATCATCGTAGAAACATGTCTTGACAGGCCCAAAAATACTAAGTATGTTTTGAAAACCATTTTTTGAGTAGTTAGAACTGAATGAAATTCCAAATATGCTATGAAATTTCTTTCAAAGGCTTATAAAAGGTCTTTAACTTGAAAGTGGCAAAACCAATTAGTTGAATATTGATTGAATTGGAATAAAAAACTGTTATTTTTTAAACATTCGAATATCGATCATACTACGATATTGAAATGTTTATTCTGTGAGAAAAATATATACTCAAAGAGATTCTTAAAGCGAAGATCTCTAACCATCGAGTTCGAATAATATGTTAATTGTTTGAAAACTCGGTACAAAAACTTTAAAGTTGTGGAAAAATCGACTCTTAAAGGAAATGCTCATAACTTTTGGCAAAATCCCACAAATAAAGGATTCTAAATATATAATTGAAGAATTCAAATACTGATCTAAAAGTTTCGAATATTGAAATTATAACAATATCGAAAATATATCACTAAGTTATTAAACGGATTTAGGATCACAAAAAGAGAGATCTATCCCTTGCGTTCGAAATGTATCGACTTTCCCATAAAACCTGGAAAGCAAACCTTATAAAACTTTACATGAATTCATTATCCTAAGAATAAATTGGGATTATTGTATTCAACAAAATAACAGTTATTTCTCGAAAAAAAATCGTGGATGTAACTGAGCTGGCTGATCTTCATTGAAATTTCGACTAATGCGTTAAAATAAACTTATTGGTCTCAAAAACTTCAGAAAGAGTTAAGAGTTCCCTATCGGACTCTACGAAAACTCAGTTTTAGTGTTTATAATAAACTGTTTGAGAATTAGTGAAAGTAGCGAGTGCAAGCAATGAAATTGTGTATATGGAGACATTAGTATGAGTGAGACAACAACAGTATCACACAACACGGATGAGAGAGAGAGTAACAAAAGTATGAGAGACACTAATGGAAGAGTAACAAAAGAGTGAGAGACACATATGAAAGAGAATAAGAAAAGAGTGAGAGACACTAATGCGAGAGTAACGAAGGAGTGAAAGATACAAAAGAGAGATAGAGATAGTGTACAACAACGAAAGAGTTACCGTCGTCATTGTACCCTTAAAACTTACCCAAAAAATAAACGCTTTTCAGAGGTATCGAACAACAGACGAAAACGTTCCTGGAAGGCTTCAACGAAGTCGTGCCGCTCGAGTGGCTCAAATATTTCGATGAACGCGAACTGGAGCTTATACTGTGCGGCATGCAGGATGTGGATGTGGACGATTGGCAGCGCAATACAATCTATAGGCATTACAATCGCAATTCCAAGCAGGTCATGTGGTTCTGGCAGGTGCGTAGACAAATTGTTGTTGTTCTATAAAATTTGCAGATTTTAAAAGCATGTATTTTTTTCTTTACAAACAGTTCGTGCGCGATACGGATAATGAGAAGCGCGCGCGTCTGCTGCAATTCGTCACCGGCACGTGTCGTGTGCCAGTCGGCGGCTTCGCGGAACTTATGGGCTCCAATGGACCGCAACGTTTCTGCATTGAGAAGGTCGGTAAGGAGACGTGGCTGCCGCGTTCGCACACCTGCTTCAATCGGCTGGACTTGCCGCCCTACAAGAGCTACGATCAGCTGGTGGAAAAGTTGACATTTGCCATTGAAGAGACTGAGGGCTTCTGCCAAGAGTAGAAGGCTAAAGAAGAGAGCGAGGACAACGGCGGAGTAAAATCTTTAATAATAATTGTTATGCAACGAAATGCGCCTGATGTCATTTGTTTGAGTTTCATTTTGTCATGTACATACATACAAACACACATACACATAGGTGACCTTGCTCTTGTGTGTGTGTGTAACAACAAATCTGTGGTGATTTTTTCTGTTTTGTATTCTATATATATATATTTCTCTTATCGGCGCGTGCAGTTGTTGTTGCTAAGCTTATTTTCAAACGCATATCATTTCGTTGTTTTTGTGCAAGGAAAACAAAAAACAAAAACAAAAAAATTGTAACGAGACAAAACAAACAAACAAAAAACTATAAGCGCTTGTTTAATTGTATTAGAAATATAGTAGACTTATTATTCGTTTTTTTAGGAACTTACAAAATGTACTAACATCATATATATATACCGTTTATATATAAATATGTATGCAAATGTAGAGCGATTTTAATCAGTTATATATTATATGAAAAGTAAATCATATTTGTGTGTTTGTAGTTGATGACTAACACACACACACCGACAAACAGACACTTTATATGCACTATGTGTGTGTGTGTGTGCCGTGTCTTAACTACGCCACAGTAACGTTGCCGTCTTGCAGTAAGCACATTCTCCTTCCTAACCTAATTTTAATTTAATTTCATTTATTAGCATACATTTATACATATACATGTATACATACATATATATTATATTTGTGCATATTCTATTAAATTGGCATAATTTAATTTTAAATTTGTATATAGCGCACTTAAATAAATACATACATACATACATACATATATATATATTAATGTTAATTTACATTTGTTAGTTTGTTATGCATACATACATACGCACACACACACACACGCGTGTATGCATGTGTGTATGTATGTATATGTGGTGGCAACTTGGCAAGTTATGTAAGCTAAGTCGTTGAAATTACTTAAGTAAAATATACATATGTATAATTATAAATATATATATATGTATTGGCAAAAGACATATTTGAAAACAAACTGCGTTAACGTACTATTATTTTAAAAATATAAATACAAATATTATGAGAAAAACAAACTTTAAACAATTGGGTGTCTATTGGTTTTTTTGGGGTGTCTAAAATTTGTTAATAATGGCTTACTGCTACGCTTGCAATGAATTAGTTGAGAAAAAGGCGTAATTCTTTTCTATAACTTGCTTAAAATATTTTTTGGGTTTTATTTTTATGTCTAATTAAATAAGAGGGGCATATATATTTCTAACATTTTTTTTTTAATTAATTAATTTTTTTGTTATAATTTACTATTTGTTTAATTTTTAGTTGTGATTTATTGTATATATAGTGTTACTATATAATAAAAAATCCAATTTAAAAAGCATTTTTTATTTTTTTACGAGATTTTTGCATTTTTTAGAGGTTTTAACATAAAATAATTTTCTTTAAAAAAATTATTTATTAATTTTTAATTACCACTATATTTTTCATGATATTTTTGAAATTTTCCAATTTCTATTTTATAATTTTCTACATGTTGCAAATAATGATTTTGGCAAGCAAAATCGATAATAAATATTTTTTTTTATAATTTGTTTGTTAAAAAATCAACATGTTATTATTTATTATTATTATTTAATTTAATTCTATTTACTTTAATTTTATTTAATTTAATTTTATTTTATTTTTATTTTTATTTTATTTTATTTATTTTTTATTTAATTTTATTTCATTTAATTTTGTTTTTATAAAATTACGAAAATATCTTTAATTAAAACTAATTTAAAAATTTTGACAAATTAAAAATGATTAAATATTAAATCCATAATTAATTTTTTTTATAATTTGTTTGTTTAAATATCACCATCTTAATATTAATTATTATTTTATTTTATTATTTCATTTTATTTTGTTTTCTATAAAATTACGAAAATATCTTTAATTGAAATAAAATTAAAAAAAAATTTAACAAATTAAATCCATAATTAATAATTTTTTTATAATTTGTTTGTTAATATATCAACATCTTAATATTAATTATTATTTTATTTTAATTTATATTATTTATTTTATTTTTAATTTATTTTATTTTTATATTTAATTTAATTTTGTGTTTTATTAAATTACAAAAATATCTCCTATTAAAAATCAATTAAAAATGTTTAGCATTTTTGTTTTAATTTTATTATTTGTATACTATTTTTATACGCGTATATTATAAATTATATTATATGACCTGTTAAAATATGTTTCCTATTAAATTATTAATATTATATACTTATCTTTAATTCACGAAGAAGATAATTTCATAATTGATTAATATATTTTTTAATTTTTTGTTTGGTAAAATATATTTCTTTAAATGATTTTGTTTTAAATTTTAGCTAATTATTATTTTTTTTTATATTCAAAGTATTTTTTCACAAAACATTTTTTTTTTTTAATTTCAATCTTTCAAATAGAATTGTTACAAATTGTTTTCTATTTATAATGAATAAGTTTTATTAATCTTCTACTTTTGTTGATTTAAGTACATTTTGGTTGATTTATATATATTTTTCTTTTATTTTTATTTATTTTTTGAAGTTATTATTATAAAATTTATTTTTACTTATTTTAAATAATTTTTCTTCTGTTTTATTAAAGAAATTATATTTATTTCATTTTACCATAATTGATATTTGGTTTTTATTATTATTTTGTTCTCTTCATTAAAATTATAATTTTTTGTTATTATTATGCAATGTATGAAATATAAATAATTATTTCGTTTTAATATTAAGTTTCTTATTTATACATTTTTAGTTTTTTTATTTTATTCGGTTAATTTAATTTTATTAATTTTAATTTAATTTTTTTTATTTAATATTTATTTTACTATTTATTATACATTTAATAGTTTTTTATTAAAATATGTTAGGTCATATATTATAAATTGTAAGTTTTTTCTTTAAATGTTGTGCGGTTTCGTTTTATAAATTAGAAAAAAAAAACTTTTTGTGTTATTTATTATATTAATTAAATTTTTTATAATTTTGTTTAAATTAATATTCTTTTATTTGTTCTAATTATTTATAATTTAATTTTTTATATATTTTTAAAGCAAAAAAAATTATTTATTTTTTATTTTTTAAATAAATTTATTTTATTTGTTTTTAATAAATTTTTTTATTTTTTTTAATAATTTTTTTTTATTTTCCAATTTTTTTCTTTAAATATATTGGCGGTTTCGTTTTATCAATTAAAAAAAAAAAACTTTTTGTGTTATTTATTTTATTAATTAATTTTTTTTTAATTCTTTTATTTGTTCTAATTATTCATAATTTAATTTTTTTATATATTTTTAAAGCAAAAAAAAATTATTTATTTTTATTTTTAAATAATTAAAAAAAAATTATTTATTTTTTATTTTTAAATAATTTTTTAAATAAATTTATTTTTTTTAATAAATTTTTTTTTCTTTAAATATATTTTTTTATTTTTTTTTAAATAAATGTTTTTATTTTCTAAGTTTCTTCTTTAAATGTATTTGCGGTTTCGTTTTATCAATTAAAAAAAAACTTTTTGTGTTATTTATTTTATTAATTAATTTTTTTTTTTTATTCTTTTATTTGTTCTAATTATTTGTAATTTAATTTTTTTTATATATTTTTAAAGCAAAAAAAATTATTTATTTTTTATATTTTAAATAATTTTTTTGAATAAATTTATTTTATTTTTTTTTTAATAATTTTGTTTTTATTTTTTTAAATAATTTTTTTATTTTTTTTTAATACATTTTTCTTTATATTTTTTTTAATATTTAAAATTTTTTTTTATTTCCTTTTAATTTAAAATTTTTTTACATTTTTTTTAATTGTGAAACTCCAAGTTTTTACCCACACTTTCCTTTCTACTGTTCTTCATTAATCGTTTTATCAATTAAAGAAACAACTTTTTGTGTTATTTATTTTATTAATTAATTTTTTTTAAATTCTTTTATTTGTTCTAATTATTTGTAATTTAATTTTTTTTTTATATATTTTTAAAGCAAAAAAAATTATTTATTTTTTATATTTTAAATAATTTTTTTAAATAATTTTTTTTTGTTTTTTTTTTAAATAATTTTTTTTTGATTTTTTTTTAAATAAATTTTTTTTTTTATTTTTTTTTTAATTTTTTTTTTAATTTTTTTAATTCATTTTTCTTTATTTTTTTTTAATATTTAAAACTTTTTTTTTTATTTCCTTTTAATTTAAAATTTTTTTAAATTTTTTTTTAATTGTGAAACTCCAAGTTTTCACTTTCCTTTCTACTGTTCTTCATTAATCATACAAAGAAACCACCTTTCACTCAGAAACAACCGTTATCACCCGAAAACTCATGTTATATAGAGACATTACACCAAGTGAGAGCATTAAATGCTCGTAAAGCTACCTTAACAGCGATTAACAGAAAGCAATTATATAAAATAATAAATGACAAACAACCCACACATAATTTAAAAGAAAATAGAAATAAAATTAGCAAAATTGTGTTAGAAACAATTCAGCAGAAAAAGAAGAAGAAATACATACATATATCGTGATGAAATTGATACACCGGCAAAACTAAAATTAAGCGTAAAATTATCAAATAAAGGAAAATAGCAGAAATACATACAGATATTTATAGAAATATACCTATGTATGTGTGTGAAGTAGTATTGTTAAAAAGTGCATAGCAAAAGCAGATAAACCGTAAAGACAAGGGCAGATATGTGTATAAACTATTAGTTACAATAACAATAAATAACTGTAAACAATAAAAAAATACTTAACGAAATAAATACATAAATATATAGCGTGTGTGTGAAATGAAAAAAAATTTAAAAAGTAAATATTAAAAATTAAAATTACAGTTAATTTTAAAATTTCCGTTATTTTCGTTCACTAGAAACATACATACATATATATTTATAATAATGGTAGTTAATATATAGATAATAACAACAAGAAACATATAATTATTATCCGATAATTTATATAAACCTAAAACTGTTTTTTTTATTTAGTTGAATGAAAAATAACTGTATTATATAAATTTAAAAGAGAGCAGCTAATGCCTACTGGCACTTAAGTGCCAGACAGAAAGAGAGCGTTAGAGCGTGAAAGAGTTAGCTAGAATAGAATGCATGATTTACGAATCATTTCAATGCGAAAGCGAGAGAGAGAGAGAGAGAGCGTGCTGTTTTTAATAAGTTCTATTTAAAATAAAAATTATAAATTAATAATAAAATAAAGAACTATATTATTAGAAAAGGTTGATTTGGCGTTTGTTTTTCGGTGGGTTGATTTAATTAAGGCAGTTTATTAAAATAATGGTCGACGGAAATAAATATAATGCTTCTCTTCAGATGCCGTCAGGCTTTAGTAGTTGGTTTGAGACTTGGAGGCCACTCTATTTGTGGAATAACATCAAAGCAAACACTACAAGAAAAGAGGAGAAGTTCGGATAAACATGATCTTATTGCTTTATCCTAAATCTGTAGTCATATGTAGAAAGTAGTTTCAGTGGACTTAAGTTACTGAGAACTGTGTATGTTATTCCTATAAATTGAGAAACGTTGCTGTGTTAACAATTTTGGGCTTGGTATAAATTCTTGTCCGTTGCGGTTACATAGACCCGAATGTTTTCGAAAACCGAGAATCTGCATTGTCAGCCTAATAAGCTTCGTAGTTAGGCTAGGTTATACTGGTAGGCCAATACGCCACACATATACCAGTTTTGGTCCTTTGCGATACCTGCGCTTGACGCGAATTTTAAAGGCAATTTTAAAGCTGACAATGCAGGGCAAGTGCACAGGAGATGCTTCATTGTTTCTATTGCACCTTGCTACTGACATTTTCTGCAGTCATCTCGATCCATAAGTCCCATTTTGTAGGCATGTATCGCCAGACACAGATAGTGCCCAGTGAATATTCCCACCAAACTCCTACAGTCCCTTATATCGAGTGACAGTAGAAGTTTGGTGAACTTCTGGTCTACCGTTTTACACATGGCTTTAGCTGTTTTACACTCCGGTATATTTGTTCAAAGTATCGTATAGACAGGTCGGTTGTCAATGTCGGTCGGTAGTTGCCTACTTTTTCATTATAACTTATTCTAGCCGTCCACATCTTATTAAACTTAAAGCTCTTGCCCCAAATTGGGTGTATTAGGTCCAATATTTTTGGATTTACCGATATTTTGGTTGAAAAATTACCCTAAGGCACTGAGTTCTTCATATTCGATATCTAGGCATTGAAAAGTTAAAGTTAAACTTTTATTTCGCTATCTTCATTGGTTCCTTATGTATATATTGTAAAGTGAAGGAATCAGATGGAATTCAAAATTGAGTTATACGGGAAGTTGTCGTAGTTGTAAACCAATTTCATCCATTTTCCACACGTGTCATCAGGGTATCAAGGAAATATTACATACCGAATTTCATTGAAATCTGTCGAGTAGTTCCTGAGATATGGTTTTTGACCCATAAGTGGGCGATGCCACGCCCATTTTTCATTTTGTAAAAAAAACTGAGTGCTTCTGTAAAATTTAGTGTTTCTGACGTTTTTCGTTAGTGAGATAACCCACTTTTAGTAATTTTCAACCTAACCTTTGTATGGGAGGTGTGTGGTGGGGTACGTAAGAGAACCGACTGCAGAAAGCTTCATTGGTTTGCGAGATATATACAAATAACCGATTTGGGGGCGGGGTCACGCTCACTTCCTCAAAAAAATTACATCCAAATATGCCCCTTCCTAGTGTGATCGTCTCGTCACCCTGATATATATAACCCTATATCTAACTCGTTTACTTACAAACAACCGTTATGTGAACAAAACTATAATACTATCTTAGCAACTTTTGTTGCGAGAGTATAATTATGATCTTAAGTCTGGAAAATCTTTCAGTGCCCAAGGCTCAATAATAATAATCGTTCTTATTGTAAACCCCTTTGCCAGTTCAATGATATTAACATCATTAAGCGTATAATGTTGAAACTGAATATAATAATGCAACAGCAAACACAAAAGATCCCCGTGGTTGTCACTATTTCATGAACAATTTTGTATATTTTAATGTACAGTATGTCTCATAATTCTTTTCACAGTACAAAATTTACGATTTTTTTTGTTTTATTAGAATATTAGATTATTGAATATTAAGTTGAACTCATTTTTCTACAGCACAATATATTCTTGGCGCTTACTACTTATTCATATGAAAAGAAACCGTTATTTGAATGTGCAATATGCAAAAACAACAACGAATAGCAAAATGTGTCATGTTTTGCGTTGTCTCAAAAATGTTTTCACAATTCGGAGAATCACAAGAAAAAATACCAGACAGTTAACGGTACTTCATTTCTTTTTAATTTTCTGAATGTTGCTGCTCTTAGAGTCGATAAAACAATTAGTTAATATTTATTCTCGCGCTTAGACACATCGCATGTATTAGAAAAAGTTATAGCAATAATGCCGGGTTATCGTACGAGTGAAAATATAATACAATTAGTATATTATAATTACCATAAAGGTAAATCAGCAAAAGAATTAGCTGAAATGTTCTCTCTAAATGTTAGAACTGTGTACAATATCATAAATCGCGCAGAAAACGAAAATCGGTTAGAATTAAAGCAACCCAGTGGCAGGCCAAAAAAGCTCACATCAAGAATGGAAAGGATGATAATAAAAAAAATTGATAATAAACCACAATGCAGCCTTAGAATGATAGCCACAGAGTTGAAGGAACATAATATTGTGCAAGTAGGCCATGAAACTGTGCGAAGAGTTCTTTTAAAACACAAATATTCATCGAGAAGTGCAAGGAAAAAGCCACTATTATCGCAAATTAACATTGAAAAACGATTGTCTTTTGCGCTAACTCAGATTTCACATCCAATGGACTATTGGGATGATGTAATTTTTTGTGATGAGACAAAAATAATGCTATACTACCACGATGGACCTCAACGAGTTTGGAGAAAGCCGCTAACAGCCCTACAAAACAAGAATATTATTCCTACAGTAAAATTTGGGAAGCTGAGTGTAATGGTATGGGGTTGTATTTGTAGCAAAGGTGTTGGTGAACTCAGAATTATTGAAGAAAATATGACAAAGGAAGTATATTTAGACATTTTACGTAACAATTTAAAAAGAAGTGTGCAAAAATTTGGGCTGACGGATCCAGAAAATATAAATAAATTTAAATACAAACTATATCAGGACAATGATCCCAAGCACAAGTCCTACATATGCAGGTCTTGGCTGCTATATAATTGCTCAAAAGTGTTAGATACTCCTGCCCAAAGCCCAGACATCAATCCTATTGAAAACTTATGGGCGCATTTGAAAAGGAAGGTGGCAAAAAGGTGTCCTACCAACAAAACTACTCTCATACAGTGCATCAAAGAGGAGTGGGAAAAGATTCCACAGGAATATGACATAAAAAAATTGATTTCAACGATACCCCGAAGGTTACAATGTGTCATAGACGCTGGAGGAGGTCACACCAAGTATTAAAATAAAAATGTCAAAGAGTATACTGATTTTAACTTTAATATTGGTGAAATGTGAAAAGATTTTTGAGACAGTACCGAATGTAACATTTTTTTATTTTAATTGATTTCTTCATATTTAAATTTAAATAATAATTGCTGTCTTTTCATATATAATAAAGAAATGAATGAATATTGTTATGTTACAAAAAAATAAACAAATAAATTGGTGCGTTAATTTCAAAACTCAACTTGAACATTTTTCTTTGTCAAATTTTTGAATATGAAAAGATTTATGAGACATACTGTATATGTATGAGTGAGTATAGCGTGTGTGTGCCTTCATTGAATTGAGCATTTTCAATTAAACTTCTGCCACACTCCACAAGTGTCTTATGAGGCAAATTAAGTGTGTGAAATTCGGAATTATTTGTGAAATTATGTATTATTTGCAAATTGAAATACAAATTGACATATATACACACACTTTAACCCAGTGTGTGTGATTTTAGGCGCTGCTGCATGGGTTTTGTTAGGAAATTGTTATGGAAAATTGATTGTGTCAATAAATGTGTATTATTTATTTTGTTGTTGTGATTTGGGTGTTTCACACACGTACAAATAGACAAACACATGCGCATATAATTGAATGAAACAATTTCTGTTAGAATTTTGCTAATTAAAATGTTAGGTTAGAAATTTAATGATGCACAACACACTTATATACGCACTTGCATATGAAGCAGCTTATAAATAATAGTCGGTTTGTTCAAATAAGTAGTATTTAGTAATATTTGCAAGCTGTTTTTCTACAAGGGTGGTTGGATAAAGCATTGACTTGTCATAGAAGGGTATTCTACAAAGGCTATTTTCTAATTAAGGCGCCAGAAATATTGGATGAATAGAGGAAGAACTTGATAAAACCAGAATATAAGGAGTGTGACCCCAATTTGAATTTTCTCATAAAATTTCGAACCGATTTGGATACCTAAAATTCTCATCAGACTCCTTTACATAATAGTAGACGACATTTGTCAATTCTTCTAAGAAGAACTCTTCTCAAAATCGGTCCATACTTTGCCTTAGCCCAAAAATTTGGCGATTTTTCTCTATATAAATCGGGATTTTCAATTGAAGTGGTTTGGCCCCAAAAAATTAGGAAATCGGTTCATCGTTTCTCTTAACTTCTTATAAAAAATACAATTATTTTCGTTCCACAAACTGAATGTGATCCCTAAATGTTGTTGTTGTTGTAGCGATTCATAACACTATTGAAATATTTTTATAGAATTATGGTGATTTGATAGGGTAAAAATCGGTTTTGGTTTCTAAGAACGGTCGTTCCATCGCATTGTAACCAAAAAGCGTGCAATTGGCCCATAATTTCGTCTAAGGCTCAAACCACACCGGATTAGTCAAAAATGTCTTTGACTAATAAGACGTTTTTGTGTCTTATTAGTCAAAGATTTATTTTGCTTTAGCCCAAACCAAGCGAACATGCATTTTTGTCTCGTCTTGTTCGGTGTGGGTTATCACTCAGACGTCTTAACAAATCCGGTGTGGGTTAAGCCTAAAGCAAAATTGAAATTATAATTCTAAAAATGTCGCAGATTCGACTGTCTTTTGCGATACCCGGATACTCTTGACGGATCTCTAAGACCCTTATGATACGACAAAGTGTTTGGACACTATTATAAAGTTCTTAAGTTGGCTAATGTCGATTCCAGTCACTTCATTGGGTTCGCCGAAGATGTACCTACCGAGGTGCTTTAACGTCACTTTTGTTATGAATATTCTTCCTGAATTAATTTTACAAAGTCCTATACAAAGTCTATGTTGAACATGACTATAAGTGCGTTAACTCACTAACGAAAAACGTCAGAAACACTAAATTTTACATAAGAAATGGCAGATGGAAGCTGCACTCAGATTTTTTTAGTTTTGGGAAACGGGCGTGGCGTCGCCCATTTATGGGTCAAAAACCATACCTCAGGAACTACTCGACAGTTTTCAATGAAATTCGGTATATAACAATTTCTTGACACCCTGATGACACGGATGGAATATGGGCGAAATCGGTTCACAACCACGCCTACTTCCCATATAGCTCAATTTTGAATTCCATCTGATTCGTTCACTTTATAATATACATATATATTAGGAACCAATGAAGATAGCGGAATAAAACTTTACACAAATACTGTGTTTGAGCTGTGACATCACTTGTGGAAAAATTTTCAAAATCGGACCATGACTTTTCAAGGCCCCTGGTATCGAACATGAAGAACTCAGTACCTAAGGGTAATTTTACACCGGAAATATAGGCAAATCTCTCAGATATTTTAATGTAATTCAGAGGGAATGTTTTTCTTATAACAGTTTGTCTTTGTACCAAAAATGGTTAAAATCGGGTCATAACTTCCCCTAGATCTCATATCCCTATAATTAGGTAATATAAAATTAAGTGAGCGTAAAGTCTTCGATATATTGTATCTTGGTGTTGAAAACGAGTGAAATCGGTTCAGGAATTACCTCAGTCCCCATATACTATTTATGATGATTTTCGTTATTCTATTGAACTTTATGCCGAATATATGGGTCGAATTGTGTTATCTTTATAAAATTACATCAATAAATTGCGAGAGTTTAAAATGTTCGGTTGCACCCGAACTTAGTCTTTCCTTACTTGTTTTTTTATTATATTATTCTAGAGAGCATTTTTTAAGCCTATAGGGATTTATTAGTATCATTTCTGTCTAATATTGTGTCCAATTACGATAATATTGCTCAAATTGGTACTCAAATATAGGCCAAATTAGTCCATTACTCGAAGATATATCGAATTTAACACATATCCCTTAAATCAACTAAATTTTGGTAGATTTTTCCATATATTGAGTACCCTTGGTTCCAACCCCGTCTCAGTTGCCATAAATGAGTAATATACAATTATTCTCACACATCAAACTATAACATATTGAAAACACTAAATAAAATATCGCCTACATTCCCCGAAGTTCCATCAGTCATACCAGCTTTCATACCAACGTGCTCTCATAAGCGAGCCAGCGATATCGCTCATACGCCATGTGGTACCCACACACGCGCTCATTTGTCAGCACGTTCTATTATTCAGATATTTTAAGGTATTTTAAATCGCTTTCCTGGCACTTAATTAACATTATGCTGTGGTTGATTAATATTGAAATGTCTATTAAATTTATATTTTCCACACACACACACACACACGCACACACTCACACTCGGAGCAGCCCTCAACGCTTGCACCCGCTCAATAATTAACGATTTCATATGAAAAATCAAGCTGCGGCCGCCTCAGGCCAGCAAAATGAAACTGAAAATGAACATAAAAATATTACAACAAATTACAAAAAAGAGATTGTGAAAATTATAGTGTAAACTCCCATTGCGACGACAAAATGATGGTGTGAAAATGAAATTGACAGTTTTGTTACAGCAAGTTGGTATCGCGTTAATGAGTTTGGGTGCGCTTGTCTGTACCTACATTCATATGTGAGCCTGGATAGGGGTATGCTTGTGTGTGTAATTGCTTGTAGTTGTTGTTGCAGCACAACCACATGTAGTGTTGAAAGCATCGAAATAGTGAGAGCATGCCAAAGAAGTGGGAAAACTGGTAAGAATCCAGTTGTAGGCGTGATTATTTCTTTTTCATAACGGGCTAACTGCTTTAATGTAGCTATTTTTCTATAATTTAAAAAATTAATATGTTTAAGAGGGAGAAATTAGAATAATAGTGAGAATTTAGTACCGAAGATATTATCAAACCCACCTATTCTACAGGGAAGTTCCATAAAATGGAATCTCTCTCGCTTACTTGAAGAGGTTGCCGTGTTTTTAGATATTAGAAGGTTGAGAATAAGGATGTGCAAAGCTAGCACAATAGAGCCATTCAGCCTGAGGACTCTAGTAGCGTTTAATAGTCTACAGTTACTTTGAGTATGTATCTTCTCATATCGCTATCTTCGTTATCGAACACTCGACCTTCAAGTTAAATGTCGTGATAACAGAACAATCGAAAGATCCAAGTGTATAGCAACGTATTACTAGGTTTATAAATTCGCTTTATTAAATATATGAATTATAAATACGATCCACATGATCCACACAATATAATTTACTATATTTACATTTCTAAGTGTTAACCTATGAACTCACTTTGCTTCGAAAGTACTGAATTCATAAAATATAAATACGATCCATAAGATCCACACATTCTAATTTACTATATTTTCATTTCTGAATGTTAATTAATGAAGCGGGTTGCTTCGAAAGTGCAGAATTCATAAAATATGAATACGTTCCACATGATCCACACATTCTAATTTACAATATTTTCATTTCTAAATATTGGCTCATGAGTTTTTGGACATTTCGTTAAAGTTCGGCGCTATATATGACAGGGCTTAGCTCATAAAGATTCATAAAATATAAATACGATCCATGTGATCCACATAATCTAAGTAAATGTAATTTCATTTCTAAATGTTAATTCATGAATTCGCTTTGCTTCGAAAATGCTGAATTAATAGATCATAAATGCGTTCCACATGATCCACACGATCCAATTTACTATATTTTCATTTCTGAATTTTTTGTCACTTCGTTAGAGTTCGGCACTATATACGAAAGGCCTTATTTCCTAAAATATAAATACGTTCCACATGATCCACACAATCTAATCTACTATATTTTCATTTCTAAATGTTCATGAACTCGCTTTGCTTCGAAAGTGCTAAATTCATAAAATATAAATACGTTCCACATGATCCATATGATCTAATTTACCATATTATAATTTCAAACTGGTAACTCATGAACATCGTAAGAGTTCGGCACTATATACGACTTAGGCCGAGTACATTTTAACACTTTCTAGGCTTACACAGCATAGTGTCCACTAGTTCCTCTGCTTAAAAACATCAAAGTAACACTAGTACTTGACACTCTAGATTTCATCGCATTTTCATGCATGATACTTATCCAAAAAATAAATATGTATGCACGTAGCATGTCTGCCGAATATTACACGCACGCTAACAAAAGGTGTAAATAATTACAAAGCAATGCACCACAATTGCGAATGCGGTCGAAACAAAAGTGACGTTTAAGCTTAGCACGTCGCGGCTGCTGCTGCTGCAACTCCCAGTTGGAACAAAGAAAAAAATTGAGTAACAAAAGCCCAAACAATAGCAAAAACAACACACAGTTTAGTTGGCTTTTTCCGTCGTTGTTGTTGCTACTAGTATACCACTGCCAATGCTTTTGCACTTTCGCTACGTAATTTCCGTTGGCTCTATGTGTGCGTGTGTGTGTGTGTGTTTTGTTGCGGCTGGTGTTTTGCAATTTTCAAGCCATAAATAATAGAGCGGCATTAAATTGCACTGTGGCGTATACGCCCAGGTGTGCCAGCCAGCGCGCATTCAACGTGAAAATGCGTTGACTGTTTAGCAGCTTATCGCCATTACCAGCGCATACAAGCACATAACAAATATGTGCACATGTGTATATATGTATGTATGTATGTATGTGTGTGTGTGTGTTTGCACTAATACTCATGCATATTTGCATGTACGCTGTTGGCCTTAATATTGTTGTTATTGTTGTGCGCTCTCGCTTTGTTGCGCAAATGAACAGCAAATACGCGTATTATTCCGTATTTCTTTGTGCTCGTAGATATATTTGTTGCAAACAAATAGTAATCGGTTGAGAATGATTATCGTGTTGTTTTAAAGCTGAGACTTGTAGTTGCGGAAGACTCAGGAAGATTTGTTTAAATGAAACTCTGAGTTTAAGTTGAATTCTACGCCATATTTCATGTCTTTAGTAAACATCAAGTTTAAATTTTCATTTAAAGTCTAGCTTAGATCTATTCCAATAAAGCATAGGTCAAAGTCTTGAAATCATGCTGGTCTTATCTTGAGCTTAAAGAAGCTTTAAGTTTTTGGTACTTTAGTTTTAAATTTTATGGTAATAAAAGACTAGAAGATGCATCTTGTTTTCATTACTCTTCATTATTGGAGTTTTAGGTTTAAGCCCAAAGTATATTAGGTGTGTTCAAAAAGTAACGGGAATTTTTGTTTTTTGAAAAAAAAAGTATGGAAGGGCTGAGTTCGGGTGTCACTATCTAATTTTATTAATATAACAAAAAATTTGACTCATATATTCGCCATATATGTATATACATAGTATACAGTCCATTGAAATTTTCAAAACCCTAATATTAGGAATATGGCAGCTAGGGGAAGTTATGACAAGATTTCACTCATTTCTGCATGAAGACATATTACTAGAAGAAATATTTTCCTTCTAAATTTCTTCAAAATATTTGAGAGACTTACTTATATTTTCGGTAAAAAAATAAATTCAAAGCTCTGAGGTCCTCATGTTCTATATATAGGGCCTTGAATACTTATGGTCCGGTTTCGGCGATTTTTAGAAGGGAGATGCCACACTATAAGTGCAGCATTTGTGCAAAGTTCTGCTCCGATATCTTCACTAGTGCTTACTATATAAGAATTAGTCGATTTGTCTGATAACCGATTTGGACTATTTTCATTGAAAATGGTCGTGTAGTTTTGGAGATATGGTTTTTGAGCGCACCTCTAACCTTAGCGTAACCTAAGTAAGCGATGAAAACAGCTGATATTTTTATCGTACTTCAGGGGCACATATATCAACATATTAAAAAAACTTACAATTGGACACTCTAAACCCTGGAAATTCCCAAATTCCTGTTAATTTTTGAACACACCATGTATAAGCCTATTTCGAAACTTTAGTTAAAATCGATTAATAAAATATATTTTTGGTCTATGGGTTTTTTTTTTCACCCCACGTCGTCAAATATGTGTAAGCCTAAATCGAAGCTTAGCATCGGGTACAAGTTTAGGTCTCAGTCAGAGAATAATTTGTACGTTAATCTCACCAACATGTGTAAATATGCCAAAGTCACACTCAAATTAAATAATCCTTGGTATAAGCTGGGCTTAACTGAGAGTTTATTTGCGCGTCCCAGCTTACTAGTGAGTTTGAAGGAAAATTTTTAGATAATATGGCTAATCCGACGCAATGTCCACGTTTAAGTCGAGCTTTGAGCCACGTCATTATTGGAGCTTAATATTTCATTGGATATAGCATATGAGGCATTCTCTGGAAAAAAAGCCACTTGAAAAAAAAAGTTCTTTATTTTCTTTGGCAATGATATATCTTATAGTATATGTAAAACCTAAAATAAAACATTTGGTGTTAGGTCTGTGTAACGCGGGGTTGCCATTCTGTAAGGGGTCAAAGTTTTTTGTAAAAAAATTTTCGAACCGCCATAACTTTAAAACTAATGAACAGATTTTAAAACACCGTTTGACTTTTTTGTACAGAATTTCTCAAACTTTAAAACTGTGTATCGTAAAAATTTGTAAAATTAATATTTCATAGCTAAAAATGAAAAATATTTTTTCGAAAATATCTTAAAATGTTCCTTATTTCATCACCTTTTTACCCCCCAAAGGGAATTTTGGGACAGCAATATCATTGCCAAAGAAAATAAAGAACTTTTTTTTTCAAATGGCTTTTTTTCCAGAGAATGCCTCATATATCATATCAAAGATAATTTCATAATAAGTCTTTGAGAAACCTATTGACAAAAAATTCAGCAGGAATAGATAGTAATCAGTCGAAGCTTGTCCCGGACTATAAGGTAGTTGCGTAAGGGGCTATACCAGTGTGACATTTTCAAAAAAATCGATTTTTTTTATTTTTTGCTTATTTGATAGTTTATACTTTCGGAAATATCCTGTGAAAGCGGATCTTGAATAGTTAATGAATGACAGCGTTCTAAAGTGCGACCGCTCGCAGGTTAAACCTCTATAGTTGAAACTTTAAATGCGTTTTTCTCGAAACGAATTTTCTCAAAATTGTTGACATCATAACTCAACGAGAAATTGACCAATCGACTTAAAATTTAAACTGACTATTCTTGAATATATTTACTATACAATGACCTTTAATTTGTTGAAAATTGCAAATTTTGACATTAAAGAAACGACAATTTTTTACCTAAAAAAAGTAATTTTTTCAGAGCTACGCCATATTGTTGATTTTTGATATTTTTCAATTAGATTTGATATTTTTCTTTTAGATTTTTTTAGCTCCAGCTACTCATTCGGACGGAATCATGTCAGCAGTTAGGGAACTTGTGTTTTTGCCAACTCCCAAGACAGCACATAACTCCGTTATTTTTCAATATTTTTGTAGAAAAAAAATCTTAAAATAAAGCTAAAAATATACTTTTTATGTCCAAAAAACTTCGAAACATTCGATCGAGTCCTTTCTTAAAAAAAAAATCACGCAAGTCGCCTCATTTTTTATGGCCTAGATGCGTCATCTGACAACCACTTTATCTACCTTTTTACACTAATATAGCCCCTTAATTACCTTGCAATCAAGCGCCCGGAGCTTTTGAAGGGACACTATCGATGTGTGTGTCGCCCTACGTTGAACTTATGGAACACCATTTTTTCTTCTTTTGGATAAAGCTGTACGCTTCTGGGCAATTGCTTTCTTCAGATGGTCTAATTGTTGACAATACAAGTCTAAATTAAGAGTTTGGAGAGCAGCTTCTTTTTTGTTTTATATTCGAGTACAATTCCTTTGTCTCTCTTCGTCTCTCTTATCTTCAGCATTTTTTATTTTTGTATGGTTTCTGCACTGCATATTACATCATGTTTCCCCAGTTAATGAACACTCTCTGATAAACCGAATTGTTTAAGTTAATAGTTTGATTATAAAATTTTCGCTTGATAAAGTTGCTCAATCACTCTCTTACTTAGCAAACTATTTGAAAACTCCGCAATATATGCAATACAAAATAATAGTTGCGCTTAACAGCAGCGTAATAATTGCCTTACACCACTACAAATTCAGGTGGAAGCAATTCAATGCGCTGCGCTGCATAATCAATAGAAACTTTCTGGCTGAACGCATTCCAAGCCCGGCAAATGAGCGCGTCTCACTTACTAAACGCACACACACACACATACACACATTGGCAACTGCAAATGTGCTGCTTTCTCGCATTGATTGCTGCGGTGTGTGGCACAATGAAAATTAGATGCGAAACGCAGTGCGCTATTCAGAGTATGCTAGATAATGCTTTGATGTTCGTAAAAATTTCCAATGAAGCACGAGTAAATGATTTGCTAGCTAGCTAAAAACGTGCAACAACAAGCAGCTGAAGATGCACTAGCTTGTTAGCGGTTTGTAGATAGATATCATAAATATACATATATTTTCATATATCTTCACTCGCTTTCATGTTTCCAGAGCTTTCATACTCACATACAATTGTACATTTATATATTCTCTATCTTTCATTCTCAATACAAATACATACAGCATATTTGAAGTAGAAAAGTCTTTGGTTGAACTACGAACTTCGACATGCAAGTTGTTGTGAGTGCATTTTGTTGGTCCACCGAGGCGTATACGCAATCTCTGGTGCACTCCATTGCATGCATGTGTGCCCATGTCTGATTGTGCTTTTGCCAACCTGCCAATGCCAATGATAGTAGTACAAGCGTGCGCTCCAATGAGTTAATAAAATATAAATTCATATGTAAATAAATAAAATAATATTCAAACATGCAAATAAACGAACGCATAGACGGGCATGTGGTTGGATATAATTTTTATAGAAATATTGTGGCATTAAGGTGCTGTGATGATTTTGAAATTTATAAATATAGAAATAATAATAATATAGAATTATTATAAGTGGCTGACTTAATTTTCAGTATTAATTGCATAACTAGCAGATTGAGTGGTACTTTCTAACAGGGAAGGGCTTTTAGGTATATATGAGGCAATATAAATGGAGGAATATAAACCAATTTGACTACAGTCCATAGCGCTCGGTTAAAAGCTTATTTATAATTTATTCATATTTTTTAATTTATTTGTCAGTTTCGAGAAATTTAACAAATCTCAATCAATTAAGGGGTTATATAGGTTGAGGTGCGGTAAAATGGGAACAAATTTTATTTTCTGTAGAGGTATGTAGCCATATTTTTATTGAATACTTGGTATACGTTTTGCTTAGTACAATGTAAAAAATCTATAAAATCAGCTCAAGAATATAAAAAATACTAATAATTGTCAAAGTTATGACATTTTACGGAAAACGTTTTTTTTTAAAGATGTTTGCCATGACTACGATTCCAGTCCATCAGCTGTATGCATGAAATGCATAGAATCAAACAAAATTTCCCTAGTAAGGGGACTTGTGCGATACTTGAATGATTCATTGACATGAGAAAAAAAATTTGCAAACGAGGACAATTTTTTCCAAAAGGCTACTTTTTTCATCTGATGAAATGTTTTGAAAATTCATTACATTGACATGAAAATTTAATCGAAAAAATTAAATCGTTAAAGGACACGGCAAGTAAATTAAGAACGATTTGAAAAAAAAATTAAAGCGGTTGAAAACTATTTTGGCAATTCAAGTCATCGTAACGACGTTTTCGGAAAAATATAATTTCGAGATAATCGCTTTTAAAGTGTCAAGTAGATTTTTTCTAGTGTAGTGTGTAAAATAAAATTTAATAACATTCTTAAGAGCGAATACTTTAAGATAAAAGCATAAACAATTTTCGAGTTTTTGACCGACTTCAACATATACATATAATCCCTTAATCGCAAGACCTTAATAAAATCATCCAGTTCTTGGGAATCTTTGGAAATTTTACTTGTTTAATCTTTTTTGTTGTTGTTTTTGAAGTTCAGTTAATTTTTAGGAATATTGTTGAGTTAACAGTCCTTAACCGGATAAAAATACAGGTCCACTACAGATATCCAATTGTCATGTGAATGGTACTGTGCTGTAGTCTCTCTACATTGATGACAAAATAACATAATATCTATTGGCATTCATTTGCCATTTCCTTGGGCGCATTTATGTGGCTTTGCTCTTTCTCTCTCTTTCTCCCAAAGCAACAATACACTTATTTGATTGAAATATTAAAGTACAAGCGGGATTTGTAAATACCCTTACCATTCTATCTGTGCCTAATTATACCAGTTTTTCTGATTTACCAGTTGCTTGTTCGATTTGCCACTCCACAGAATTTATTGTGAATAAACATGAATTTTTAAGTTACGAAATAGCTGATTAAAAAAGAAGACAAAATGACAGACATTAAAGTTAATATTCCAAGACAAAAAGACTTTGAAATGTTTATCCGTGAAAGGGTTTTTTTTTGTAAAGGATCTTATAAAAAATATATTAGTATAGAAGGATTAATTTTTATTACATATTCGTTAGAAAAAGATCCTACCTACTGGTATATTTTTGTTTGTTCTAATTGAGCATTATCCAATTATTATCTATACTCTTTGATACTATACATTTTTGTACTAAATTATTCTGGCTTGTATTCGAGTTCATGCTCAATCAACAGCCAGTACATAAGTTTTTACATTTAAAGCTTCGTATATAAAAGCTTTATATTGAGTTTTTGAGGTTATCTAGGTAAAGCGTCTCTAAAGTCTGTAGAAATTTATCAAGACGTAATCATCAATAGTATTTTTTAAAATCAATTACTACTTATAGCATTCTCCGCTATACTTCTTTTAACTGCTGACCCGACAGAATTTGTTACCTAATCGTACCACCCTAATAAAGACAAATCCAAATATCTTATTCATAAAAATTTATTTCGAAATCTTAACGCTCAAATGAAACGTTTTCTGAAATCAGAAAAATGGAAATATCTAAATACATACATATATATACATATACAGTAGTCAACGTATGTCAAAGAAATATAAAAAAATATGTTTTTCTGATTGATTAAAGTAAAATTCCAATGACAATGAGATAAATCTAAAATTCACTCAAATTTACATACAAAATTCTGAGGCCAAATGCAGACAAACATGCTATTCTAAGAGTTATTCTGAAAGATTTTGCATGCCTCAAAAATTCTTTAGAAAATGCAAAGAAAAAAATGAATATTTAGTGGTAAAACGGTTGAGTGGGCAAATTTGGCTCCAGTTAGTATATCAAAGCAAGAGTGCAGGTCATATTAATTTTTGAAAAATTATTTCTAGCGTAAAGTAAATATAATCGGTGGGGTCAAGGTCACAATTATTTAAGTAATTGTTAATAAAAGTAGTAGATATAGGAAGGAATTATTGCTCTGCCTTTCCGTGTCTCTTCATTTTGCCTGTCGATCTAAGTTCTTGCTTCTTTCGTCTCTCGTTGTTTGTAGTTATTGTTGTTGTAGAAACATATTATTATTTTTAATGATTTCTTGCCAAGTTGCCAGTCTTGAAAATATAAAAACCGTTTCTGAATTTAGAATTTAGTCCAGTGAATCTTAAATTATTCGAGACAAGTTACCTTCGTTCGGTAACTCCAAGTAGTGAAAGTGCATGATAATGAACTATAGTTGAACTTTCATAACTCGAATCACTATAATCCACTAAAAACTTTGAGTTAGAGAGACTTCCAAGTAACGGAAGGTAATTTGTATGAACTTTGACTTCAATTGCCAATTCAAGAGTTCGAGTTATGGAGAACTTCGAGTTATGGAAGCTCAACTCTATCTGAGTTTCCAAGTGTGTTTAAAGTAAGATTTCAAATACTCGGTTCTTCGATTTTAACTCCTTAATCATTGTTGATTCTCATCCATAGGAAGATTACGTTATTTTTTTTCTTTATCTTGCCTTTGCTCTCTCCTCTAGTTTGCTTTCCGTTTCACTATGTTCCTAGCCTTAGATTTTGAGAGTTCGTTTTTCACTTTGTAAAACATAATATACCCAAAGTCAGCAGCATTGCTTGCGGCTATTAACGCTCAGTTATTTCTATGTGAACTATTATTTATTTAAGAAATGAGCTGTAAATTTGATTTCACCGCACTGCCATTAATATTAATGACGAAGTTAGGGAAGTTGCTACTAAAAATTTAATACTCGGAAATATTTAAAGCACTACAAGCATACTAACTGTGCAGTGACTGCACAAAGGAATAAATACACGAATATGTATATAAATCTATTTCTGTATAAATGGTTAGCATTCCACACCATCTTACGAGTGTGTGTCTTCTTGCTTAAAGTCAAAGTCTAGAAATTGTTTAAATACTTGAGATTGCAACTTTAACTCAAATGCTATTTGCTATAATATATTAAAGCAAAAGCTTTATCTCGCTTTTAATTCATAAATACACACACACCTGTAGACATACGAGCATTCAAGCGCTCATCTTGTCACTTGTGTCTTAACTACGCTTAACGTCAACTAACTGTCCATCTTCAATGCAACCAACAACAACAACAAAAATGCTCGTTATTTTAATTAACTAAACAACACACAAACACACATATATGAGAGTATGCACAAGCAATTTGCATGACAAAAATAATAATATAAATTTCTGGTTATTTGTTTTGTTGAGATTTTCTGGTTAAAGTGGTTGTACGCTGCTTAGCTTGTTATGAAATGTTACAAAAGAATATAAGAGCAGGAAAACCGTATGGAATTTTAACATCTTCTAAGTTATGCAGTTCCTTTAACATAATACATGTGCTGGGGAAATATTTACACATGCAGTTATATGTTTATTATATGCATACAGTGGGTCTTAAAAATGTTCGTAGTTCTGACTTTATTTTGTCAATTTTACTGTTAAAAAATGTTAAACAGGTGGCAATTCTTAAATTTTTTTATTGATTTGATAAATATGCTGTATTTTTTTTTTATCTCATAAATTTTATTTAAATAATTTGAAAATAAGTGGTAGCACTCCCAGAAAAAAATAATTTAAAATTTTTGTTGTTAACCCTCTTCCATCTTAACCATACCTTTTTAATTAACATTTTTAAAAGAATGGTAGGTTAGGTTAAGTGTCAAGTCAACGCACATAGGCCTTTGGGAGGCCTATTGTGACACCACCGTGTCTGGACCGGACCACCGGACTGTGATCCTTCAGACTATTGAGTCATCTTTGAACCACCCTGTGGTCTTGATAATCTAAAGTGAGGAAATCGAGTCCCATAGTTGCGATTCTTTTACTATACAGAGCCTTACTTACTTACAACAGTGACCCGTTAAAACCCCTACTAGGGTTCTTCTGTCAAAGTATGGTCACTCTTCGCGAAATATATTTTGAACTTTTAGTGTTTTACATTATAAAAAATATATTTAATTAATTATTTATATTGCAGTCATATTTGTATCTTATGTGTTGGAGTTTCCAGTTTTAATTGAATGAAACAGGTGGTAATCCTGCGTAAATGTTCAAGTATTGCGTTCTTACTTCTCTTTAGTTTAATAACTATATTATAGTGATATTTCCATTTTATTATTATTGATATTTCCAAAAAAAAAGGAGTTGCCATCTTCTTCTCAAAAATTATTATCAATTTTGAGTTTTTTTAAGTTATTTTTTATTATTTTAACTTATATTTTAGTAAATATTTTATCTTATTAATTTTAAATTGAATAAAATAGGTGGCAACCCTACTCTAAAATATTATTTTCTTATTTATTTAAGTAGTGCAGTTTATTTATGCGAAATATATTTTTGTTAAATTTTTTTAAATAGGTGGCAACCTTTTCACTTTTATTTTATATATATATAAACAGTTTTGAGATCGGTTCTCAGAGGCGCACCTTCTAAGCCATCCCTTCCATCCCATATTGAACGACAAAAATATTAGTTACCAAGTGGTTACCTACTGTTCCCTGAAAGATTGGATCCCTGTTATAGAAACGAGTTCGATTTATATTCGACCAAAATCTGTCGCTTTTACAGTACAAGAATGCATTTCCAGATTCCCGACGAAAAATTGCTGAGCGATGAACGAACGAACGAATTTGATTCTGAACCACCTTTATAGGGTCATAAATCTTCCACATCCCGTTAAAGCCCAACTATTTTGTAATCTTGGGATCGTTTATTCTTATATTTCGATTTTTTTTCAGTCTTGAGTTCCAAGGTTATGTATGTTAGTTTACCTAACAAACCGGCTTTCTAAACTTCAATATACCTTGTGAAAAAATCTTTCTCTACAACCACGGATCGTTCTTTAAGAGCCTTCATACTATGTCCACACCTCTCTTATAGTCATTTATAGATTAAAAATACTGAAAAAGAATGAAGCTTAAAAATTGGTTAAATTTTAGGAATCAGGCTCCATCTCTAAAGAGACACTTTGGTAAAGTGTCTGAAGGTACACTCTTCGCTTCTGTGGCTGCACTACTGTATCTGACTCTCTCTTCCAACTGAATATAAAAGTCCCGCAATCTAACGACCTTCTCCGTCCGAATACTTTTATCCCCCACTGTACTCAAACACTTATGTAACAAAATTTGTAGCTCTTCTAAGTTGTAATAAATTTTAAAAGTTGTCAACTTAATTGAAATATGTTAATAATTTAAGAAATTCAAGAGTTTTTCAATATTCTGAAGAGTCTCTTAGGAGCGCTGCTGCCCGCACTCACTTTGAATATGAACAACACGTTTGCTTAATAATAATATTTTTCCGAAAGTATTGAATAAATATGCCTCTATTGACTTATTTACATGCGAGTTTTGGCAGAAAGAAAACATGAAAACCGATTAAAATGCAAATTTAGTACTCAATTTATTTACAATAGATCTTTTCTATTGGGCGTAGACAACAAAGGCCATAATGATAATTTATGTACTGAAAAGTCGTGAAAGCACAAATGAATAAAGTGGTGAAACAACTTATGACATAGTTCAAATTTATAACAGAGTGGAGAGCATCGCCTGTGTTTACTGGCGGGGGAGATTGTTGTTGGTTAGATGGCGGAAGACGATTTGGAAATTGGCAGCTGCTGGCTCTGGTGTTTGATTTATTAGCTTGACAGAAAGCAATTTGTTGTGGTTTTCTGTGGTGGGAAATGATTTTTCTTGTTTTTGGTTATTGAAAATTATTGAAATTTGTATATCTATTTTTCAAGTTGTTTTGTTTTTCTCAAGCGAGGTGTTTTTTCTATGTACCTTTTTCTATATTCATGAGATCTTTAGATTATTCAAAGCGATGTTGCCTATTATGTCAGATATTTGTCAGTATTTTTAAGCGGCTAAAAAGGAACTTTAGGTCTTAATTTATCTAACATTGTAGTTAAAAAGTGGTCAGTGGGCGTGGTCCTACTTTTTAGATATATTTCATATCTTCCAAATCCGATGACCGATTTAAACCGAATTAGATTCGTAACTTTTTCATCATATCCTTATGATATAGTTAAAAATTTGGGAAATCGGCCTTTAACCACGCCTACTTCCATTGGAACACCATTTTAAATATCTTTATTAAGCTAATTGGCTTTTATAGGAGATAACCCTGGAGTCACTGAAGATATCGAAGTAAGATTTGATACAAATATTAGTTCTGACATATGACTACTCTCATCTAAATATGGTCGAAATCGTACTATACCTTTTCGGGATCCCAATACCGATTAAGAGAACCTCCACGCAAATATCTGATTTTATACTCAAATTTCGGTTTATTCTCGATATATCCTAATGAAATTAAATACAAATAAATTTGTGACAATAATATGGTGGACCGGGACTAAAAATGTTTAAAATCAGTTTAGTACTTTCTCTAGCTCTTCTATACCTAATATATGTAAGAATTTTACTGGTTTCATTTCACGAATATATCGGTCAATATGTGAATTGTCTTAATTAAAAAATATGGACATACTTTAGTTTCGTGCCAAAAATAGGTTGGCAAATATCTCCCTTTAGCCTTTTTGAATTGCGCAATACTATACATCTTTGAAAGGTCTTGACATAATCTACAATTGGATAATGCGTTAATGCGATATTTTTAAGTTTTCCTCCGTTAAAGGCAAATCCTATAGAGAAACGTTCCGCGAGATTAATGTTGTTTTTGGGGATGCTTCTCTATCACTTCGAACTGCGGAGGAATGGTTTCGACGATTCAGAGCGGGTGAAAACGACATAATGGATAAGCCAGCCGGCGGAACACCGACTGTGACGACAAATACCCATCATATCATGGAAAACATCGAGTTAGACCGTCATGTAGCATCTCGTGACATCGCCCAGGAGATGGGAGTTAGTCATCAAACCATTTTAAACTATCTCCAGAAGGCTGGATACACAGGTGTCGCATGATTTGACGCAAAAAACCTTCTAGACTGAATCAACGCCTGCGATATGCTGCTGAAACGGAACAAACTCGACCCCTTTTTGAAGCGGATGATGACTGTCGACGAAAAATTGATCATATACGACAATATCAAGCGAAAAAGGTCGTGGTCAGTGAATCTTTCTAAACAGTGACCAAGCCGGGATTGAAGGCCAGGAAGGTTTTGTTGTTTGTTGGTGGGATTGGAGGGGAATCATCCACTATGAGTTGCTCCCATATGGCCAAACGCTTGATTCTACCATCTACTGCGAACAACTGGACCGCTTGAAGCAGGCGATCGACCAGAAGCGTTCAGAATTGGCCAACAGGAAGGGTGTAGCGTTCCGCCAGGACAACGCCAGACCACACACTTCGTTGATGACTCGTCAGAAGCTACTGGAGCTCAGATGGGAGGTTTTATCGCATCCACCATATACCCCAGACATAGCGCCAAGTGATTAACACCTGTTCCTGTCCATTGGTGGTATAAAGTTGAACTCAAATGAGGCTTGTGAAAAGTTGCTTTCCGAGTTCTTCGCAAATAAGGAGGGAGCCTTCTACGAGGTATTATGAAGCTGCCGTCTAGATGGAAACAGATTATCGAACGAATATTTGAACTAAATCCGATAACTGTAACACTTTTTTATAAAGCATTGAATAAAGAGCAAAAAAGCGGAAGGGAGATATTTGCCAACCTAATATATAAAATCGGTCTAGGTCTTCCAATAGTTCCGATACACCAAACATAATGATTTTATACCGTCTTGTTAACTTTGTACTATTACGTCTGTTAGTTAATAGACGAGATCGCTTCATTAAATGAAGGAGACATTACTCAGCATAGTATTCTTTGCTGCAAAAAAATATTAATATTTTTTTAGACTTTTCCTCAGCTCCCACATACCCATTATTATTATTATAGTTTCTTGATTGAAATTCCGGCTAATTAAATATATTTTTAATAAAGTCATTTTATTATCTTTAATTTCCACATATTTTAACTCAATTAGTCACAATTATAAAATTTTATGTGCACAAATTGCGCTGCAGCATTTTCACAGCACTCAATGTATAATACTGCATGCAACGAACGTCGTACATGGCGTATACGCAACCAAAAATTGTGCTTGCAGCAACAGACAACCGCGAAACGCAATTTTTGGTGCGTGTAAATGCCAATATGGCGGGCAAACGATGTGAAAAAGACAATGTATGTGTGTGCGTGTGGGAGTATGCGTGCAACATTTGCCACATCTTTGGGTGCGGGCCAGTGGCAGTGTGGCGGCGGAGGTTGCGGCAAAAGCGAGTAAACACCTCTTAACCCCATCAAGTGGACATAAAGCATTTTCACATTCATTTGCACGCAAAAACAGACACACACACATATTGTACGTGTGTATATATGTGTGTATGTGGAAGTGTGCTGCATTTGCATGCGACTGCCGTAGGAGTGATAAAGAGGGTGTGAGGGTGTTGGTTGTGAAGAAAAGTGAATATTTGAAATTGCGTGCAGTGCGCGTGTTGTCCTTTTGAGGACACAACATTGTTGTTGTTGTTGTGTGCCAATGGCGAAATTATGTAATATGCAAATTGTATGTTTTTGCTGTTTGCATGCCGACCAGCCCCTGACACTCCGCCCTCCCCCGGCCAGCCTACAACTGACCCCGCCATTAACGAGCGCCACCGACAAGAGTGCCAATTGCCGTTGCAGCAGCAGGCAACAGCACCAGCAGCAATTTCGAAAATATACAGCTAGGACTGCAGCGCCCTCGAACAACAACAACAAAGCAAGCAACCAACCGACTGCCAGTCAGGCAGCTACTTGAATGGTGCGTGCAGTTGTTTGACACTAACAACACTAACAAGTAACAAATAAGTGGCAACAACAACGCCGGCATGCACATTGCCACTTGTAACCGACAGTGAATGAAAAGCAGACATGTTTTCAGAATCAGAAAATTCTTTTCGTTGCAATTTTGTAGTGCATATAACCAGTGCAACAGTGTTGCTCCGGGAATTCACAACTCATTTTGATTCAATTTGTGTTTGTTGGTTGTCATTTATGCGAAATGTTTAAGATACTTTTCCAGAAATGGTGGTCTAACATTCTCATCAAAAGTTATGTCACCATAATGTATAAATTGTGGGAGATATTTTTTTTATTTTTGTTGATTTTTTTTAATATATAAACTACTAGATTTCGACGCAGTGATTTGCATTTTATACTAATTGGCAACTCTAGGTATTTTTCTCGTAGAAATCATCTCAAAATTCCAATGAGTTGGTAGTACTGCTTACTCGAGGTCTCTGCCCGTAGAGAGTTTTGAGAGTGTCTTCCTCACATTTTCTTCCATTTATGAGCTTTCAAACTGAGTAAAACTCTTGTCATATTTACCAGAGTTGCCACACATATAGTTTGGGTACTATTTTTGTGTATTTTCTGAATAAATAGACACCCTCGCCGAATCTCTCAAGAACTCTGGGTGCCCGGTACCACTATAAACTAGTTTTTATTCCAACCTCATTTGCCATAAGCTATTTCTTTCTGCCACCAACAGGTCGTTGGGTTCGACGCCGTTCGTTACCATTTCGATTGTCCTTGCTTTCGATTGATAAGATAAGATAGTTCGGAAAGTTATCGTGCCAACATAGCCTTTCTAACCACTTGAGAATCTTACTTTATTTTCTAGGAGATACGGCCATTATGAAGCTCAGTCAGTCTTTCTACGAACACCCTTTAATCGAATCATCTACACATCCAGTTGACTAGATTTCCATAAAGGCAGACCCAACTGTTCCACATTAACTCATCCACTGTTTCTCATCCTACGTTTTTGCTTAGTGTTATTACTAGCTCACCACTTTTACTAACCCAAATGCACTCTACACCCTGAATTCCTTTGTTTCTTTCTTCTTGCGGTAGCGCTAGCAGTTAACTGTATTATTAGCTTGTGGCCATATTGAGTATTGTTGATGAGCTGTGTGCCTATTGGCTATTTATAGGGTACGCAATGAATATGGGTCATAGTTTACCACATCCAACATAGAGAAGAAACTAAAAAGAGAGTGAGGTGAGAGAGAATAAATCATGGAGTGTGTAGTATAGCTTGGACTGAAGTGTTCTGACGTAATATCAGGGCTCAGTCAGAGTTTGTTATCGGCTTTTCCAAGAGAGCTCTGTTGAGCTCCAAGTCTGCTAATGAATTTAAAGAATACTTTGACATCTTATATTAGAGGTTATAAAAGAATAAGTGTCGAAACACGCCCATTAAAAGACAAGTGTAAAGATATTAACAAGGGATGAAGAAGTCTTTAAAGTACCAAAATCGGTTTGGTAATTCGGTTATTCCTGTTCGCGATAAGTACCAGAGCTGCAGAATGCTGTAGATACTAGGGACAGTATGTCTTCCAGTCTGAAACTGCTATCAGTTATCCATTCCTTAAAAATGAAGGTTCATAAGAGGAAATTCTTTGTATTCGTTGGATGATCACTGAGATCGAAGATTCGAGAATTCTTTTAACTGTTTTTGACTTAACTTCCGTGGCTTTGATAACGATCATTATTGTTTGCTGGTATGTTTGGTATGCTTCCTACACTTTTTCGCTGTTGAAAAAACAAGTAAGGACGTACTAAGCTCGAGCGGTGCCGAATCTTAAGTATTTCGAAGTTTGAAATTTTTATACTTATTATATAGGTAATATATCAATAGCTAAGGGAATTTATCAACCAATGGGAACTAGGCGTGACTTGGGTATGATATTATTCCTTAAGCAAGATTGGAATGTATTAGTAGAAGTTACAATTTTCGGCCGTGACTGTAGTTTGATCCCTTGCATTGTAATCCCATCCCAAGTTTCTTCCAGATATCGAAATGTTCACTGAACTTATCTATTGTACAGAAAGATTTCGAAATTATTCTTCAGGTTATTTCGATATATAGAACCCAAAAAATCTGATCGGCATCCTAAACTCATTCAAAAGTGTCGCCTTACATTGATGTGGTGTGAACAGGCTGCCATGATTATTAGCCATAACACACATATACACATACAATTTCATGTATAACGGTTTGCTATTGTTTGTACCCGTCTCGCCTGTCCACACGCAATCTGCTGTTCCTCAGTTATGTTCTCCAACGCCTTGGCCCTAACTTGGTAAAAGTGACAGTGCCGAGTGGCGGGCTGCTGCTTTCGATATTTTGATCTTTGATTTGTGAAAGACATGCCAGCACGCGCCTCTCTGCTTACATAACACATATGTGTATATGTGTTGCCTTGCCATTTTAAAGCTTTCTCTCCAATGGCACTTTTCAGGCCATGTCATTCCATTTGACACCAATTCCCCATTAAATTTCACTTGACATCATTGCATGATTTTTGGGGTCAAAATTGTTCAAAGCACTTGTTTTCCAAGGCACTTTCACCATTAAACACAAACAAGCACACATACATGCTCAAGTATGTACTTGCATGTGGCAGGCAGCATTTAATCGGTCGTCCGACGCTGCTTGTCAGGCCATTCCTTTGACTGGCTAATTTTGTCTATTTTCCTATGAAGTATGCATGAGTGTAGGATTGCAGACAATCTCCTTTAACGCCTTTCCGTAGCTAGTTGCTGGTGAGAAAGCTATGAAATTGCTTTCTTCTGGCTATTTGAGAACACACAGATTTCATGGCTTTCGAAATTGTTTTGGCGCAGCTTTTGCCTAAATTATTGAGCGGCGTTTTGAGTCGGCCGACAAGTTTGGAATAAAGTGGCTTTATGATTGAAATGCTTAGTACAGTGTTTAGTGGAGACAGTGCTTCTGATATCACAGAAAAGTAGCAACAGAACTAAAATTCATTCAAATCAAACTGATTGCCTTTTATTGAACTTCTATTGATTTGTGCTCTGTTACATTGATAATTTATGCCATGATTTATTCCAAGTGTCCAGTAGTCATACTTTTGCCGAGAAAAGAAACCTTATTGTTTTTAAGGATGACAAAGCTCACACGCCCTGGTCAAAATGTCAATACATACTCGGCAAGCGGCTGTTCGTTTGCTTATATTTTTTTTGTTTTATTTGCTGGACAAGTTTTTTCTATGACAGGAGAGATTTCTCAGTTGTTTGATTCTTGTTTATAAAAGCAGAAGTAAAATATATCATGACATAATCATGTTATCCCTCGTCGGTTCGGTGATACAAATTTGTCGTCGCGGTGCTGCGGTTTCATATGTTAGACTTTGTAGACTCTCGCAACAAAAGTTGCTTTCGAAAATGGGCAAACTCGGACCACTGCCACGCCCACAAAAGTAAGTGGGCGTGGCCCCGCCCACAAATCGGTTATTTGTATATAACTCGCAAACCAATAAAACTATATAAACCAAACTTTCTGCAGTCGGTTCTCTTGCGTACCCCACCGCACACCATGAAAACAGTTGAAATCGGTTAATAACCACGCCCACCTCCCATACAAAGGTTAGGTTGAAAATTACTAAAAGAGGATTATCTCACTAACGATAAACGTCAGAAACACTAAATTTTACAGAAGCACTCAGATTTTTTTACAAAATGGAAAATGGGCGTGGCATCACCCACTTATGGGTCAAAAACCATATCTCAGGAACTACTCGACAGATTTCAACGAAATTCGGTATATTATATTTTCTTGACACCCTGATAACACGGATAAAAACTGGGCGAAATCGGTTCACAACCACGACTACTTTCTTTATAACTCAATTTTGAATTCCATCTGATTCCTTCACTTTATAATGTATACATAAGGAACCAATGAAGATGGCTTCATTTGTGAAAAATTGTCGAAAACGCACTATAACTTTTCAAGGCCCCAGATATCGAACATGTTGAAGTCAGCGCACTAACCGAAAATATGGGTAAATCTCTCAGATCATTTAATGTAATTCGGAGGAAATTGTTTTCTAATAGTGTGTCTCTGTTCCAAAATTTATTAAAAACGGGTCATAACATCTCCTGTGTCATTGAGAAAGATGTACCAATTATAACGATCCCCAAAGTTTTCGATTTCATCTATACTGTATGATTTGTCATTTGGTTTAGAATACTCTATTTTGGTCTCGGCCTAATTACCTATTCATTAGGGTAATATATCTCTCTATCGACCATTCTATTGCGGTCTGAGAACAGGATGGAAAGCAAAATATGTTTCATAATTTGTTGAAAATTCATTTTATTTATTTGTTTAAAATACCAACACTTCGATATGGACTCAGTTCTATTGTTCTAATATAACGAAACGAGTTCTTACAAATCTTGCTTCTAATTGCTATAAAATCTAACTAAATTATCATAGTAGTCATATTTTTCTCTAAAAAAATAGTATTAAAATACTTCAGGGTTGCTGTCAGCTATCGGTATTGAAAATTTTTATCCCCTCAATATTTCGAAATCGGATTCTTCATTCAAAATAATATATTTTAATTATATTAGCTTATTCTGTACCCGGTGACCGCGGAATCGCTATAAACTGCAAAGCGGATCAGCTTGCAAGAGAAGGTACCATAGCAATATTTACCGGAGTGGGCAGTCCGTGACCCACTTGCGCCAGAGCGCTGGAGATACTGGATTTGAGTGAGCTCGCCAAACGCTCGAGAACAAGCTGCACCTGCGCAGTAGCGAGGTCCTTTTGGCCCACAGTGGATCGGAAACGGTCTTTGCGGCTACTGTCGCTCAGTAAGGCTCATCTCTCCGCGATCATTGGAGTGCTTACTGGCCATTGCCCAACAGGCACACACGCGGTGAGGCTAGGGATCATGTCAGACGCTAGTTGCCAAAGCTGTTTGGTGGAAGACGAGCACTTCCTCCTTCATTGTCCAGCATTCGCCAGACTTAGGTTAAATCACCTCGGTAGGCATATTTTTTGCGAACCCAGCGAAGTGACCGGAATCGACATTAGTCGACTTAAGAACTTTATTATCGAGTCCAAGAGTCTCGTCGCAACATAAGGGTCTTAGTGATCCATTAGGAGTTTTTCCGGGTGTCACAATGAACAGTCGAATCTGTTTCAGTGAGATTATTTGCATTTGCGGAGATCTTTAACCTAACCTATCTTATTCTGTGATAAAAAAAAAATAAAAGTCACGTTGGTTGCGAATTTCACACTTCACCGCACACACCTCCGCCAAATATTTGCCACTTTGTGGCTTAATATGGCCAAAAAATTGTGAATTTCAATCAATGGGATAACCTTAAAAGTAAACAGCAAAAGGTAAATACGTTGATTTGGAGAATTCCTCGCTTGAACGATTAAGTCGCACGTTTAGTGCTTGCAACACGTGAATATTAATGCAATTATTGAATAAAATATGAATTGTTTAATATTCAAAAATAAAAATATAGCTTCATTTAAACTCGCACAAATTGACAAATATTGCAAAAATAACTTATGAAACTATTGACACAAGTTGATGGCAACATTTAACTAAATATTTAATGAGAAAAAGAAATTGCATTTAATCAGATTACAAGATTATTTATTGAAATGTTGAATGCGTAATCACCTTTATTTCACTCGCATACATATGTACATTGCGAGATACATAAGTATACAATGTAATACAAAAGAGTAAGCATTTAAATGCTGCTCGTTCCTTAGTTTCATTTAATTACTTCAATATTAAGTCAATAAGCCAATTAAATGTGACTACATTTATATTTAATCTCTTTTCGACTTATCTTTTGCGTATAAAATTTTAATTGCATGCAAATTATAAATAAGTTCGGTAAGAAAAATACAAATACGAAGGTCTACTGGGAGTTTTTGGTTTCTGGATTCAATTCACACTTATCTTATATTTTGATTAATATAAATATTAATCTATCATTGTTGTTTTAATACCAGGCGGTATGGGCATTCGTTCCCAATTATACGGTACAAAAGTCCTTAGCCTATAATAGAAAAATTAAAATTTCGAAAAAATGGTGATTTATTCCTCTCTCAGAACTTCTTGAATCCATCCGAAAAATATGTTGTCTAAAAGCCTCCAAAGTAGACCTCCGTGGTGATAACATCCTCATTCGATTGAAATTTCTACTCGGCAACAAATCGTACTGAGCAAAATCCGGAGAAAACACTGGGTATTGCAGTAGTGCGGAGCCTTCTTCGACAGACTAGAACGTGGCGACGGCGCACAGTGGTGCCGCTTCATACAAGCCGCGGCAAAAAATAGAAGGAATCGAGGTAGGGCTTTGAAATTTGGCACACATCTCTCATATTGCCAAATTAGATGAAAAAAAAAAAATTGTTAAAATCCGCCCACAACTACGCCCACCTCCCATATAACATAACCAATAAATATTAAAAAATGATCATATATTATTAATTATTTATTCAACAAGTAATTTTTTAACATCATCGTCCAATTCTAAAGTTTTATTTTTGGGATTTGTTCTGAAACCATTAATAAAAGGATCCGATGAAGTTAAAAGCAAGTGCATTACATCTTGATTTATAGAAATTCTGTCGCATTTTCTAGAATGATTAAGCCTATATTTCTTGTAATCTTTATTGCGAGCTTCTTGAACCTCCTCTGATAGCATGTCCAATGGTAAAATAGAAGATGAAACAATTTTACTTCCATGCTTTAAAACTTTATGTACCGTCATTGGCATATAGTAAAATTCACAAAGGCTGACATATAACCTCGCAGTTTTCATGCAATAAATTTCAAACTTTTGAGGATCTATTGCTGCTTGACTATTGATTGTATTTAATATTATTTTAAATCTATGTATCATATTTCCATCAGTGAAACTTTGTTGGTATACAATATGTCCTGACGAGCCATCACATCCCCATTTCGAAGTCAGCTTCAAATTTTTTGGGATATCTATTAAATCATTTTCAGATTTGGACATTTAAATTCTCTTAACTGTGTGGTTTAGCAAATCTTGCAAACCAACTTCACTGTAAGTTTCCTCTGATCGCAAATTCTCAGGATAACATTTCTTCTTAGCAGCAAGAACCTACAAATTTCTGCAATATCACAATATTTTATTTCTTTTGCCATTTCAAAATTTCGTGTTTTGTTAATTTTTTTCACCCGTTTGCACTTCTCTCGGTATCACATATGACACATACGAACGCCAAACCCTTTGAGGGTTTTACTATACTGACCTAGTACCATCACCCTGACTTGGAATTTCTCACCCCCCCGATTAGCTGTTGTACTGTGTAATTAGTTCAAATAATATAATGCACCTAAACTAGTATTTTGTTGTTGTTGTATAACGAGAGACAACTACAAAAAATAACAACAAAGCAACAAACCGAACAATCAAAAAACAGACAAAACAACGAAGCAGGCAAAAAAACAAAGCAGCGAAGCAGGCAAACATACAACGCTGTTGCAGTTGCAGTAGATTAAAATGCTAATTACTCATGAATTGGCAGCTAAAAGCAGCTGATTTTTTTTCTATCGATTAAGGAGATTTTAAAGTTTATTTTGTATAAGTGGCTAACCTGCGCGCTCCTGCGCACAATAGTTATATTCTGTTGAAGTTGTAAAATATATGATTTTTTTGGACCATGAAAAAACATCATATTAAAAAAAATCTTGAAAAAAAAGTATACATTTCATGATGTAAATCACATCTATAACATTGGTTTTAATAAATAAAAACTTTACAATTGATATTTTATGGTTAACTTTTGAGTTTTAACCTTCGCATATTCATCACATTTTTCTGAGTAATTTTGCGTTGATACTTTGTTGGACTTTGAAGCTCTCCCAACAAAAAACCATTGAATATATCAAGCCCAAGTATTCGGATAATGTTATTTGATTAGTTCTTAGCTTAAATTGAAAAGATGGTACAAATTTGGAATGATAAAAAAAATCCTTTTTTGCCGCTTTGGCACCACTGTGCGGCGGTCATATGAGCTAGCAGGTAATTTTTTCTACCATTCGACGTCGAATCGGTCTATAGTTTGGAGAGTAGAGCCCTTCGACCGTTTTGTTATTCTTATGATAGTCGAAGTGATGTTGTGATCACACCATGAGAATTCCAGATAACGGCTGCCTTCCAAACAGGTTTCACCGTCCTCGAAGCAGGTTTGTCGGGTGATGCTCTATTTGTAATATAACTGTATTAAAACTGTCTCAAATGATGTTCATTGGCGCAGACACCCTCTACAGAACTTTCATCCTTTCCATAATCTTGCGCAGTTAGAGAGCGACTTAAGGTTAAAGATCTTGCCAATTAGTGGCTTGTCGATATGGGAGATCATTGAGTTTGTCGGGTCTCAAGCTTTATATGTCTACAATGCTGTGCCTGTTATTAATGTCAATTCTGAAAAAAAGAGGAAAAAATTATCCCCATCAATTCAAGAAATTTCTCAGAAAATGCTGAGATTTCTGGTAGACTCCGACTCATAGGTCAATTAGAAATATATTAAATTTATTCTACAAAGGTAATCGCGATCCAAGATATTAGACCGATTCGAGTTTTTATTTGCACTTCCGACCGATTTATTTCATCATTTGTCAAAGCGGTTGCTTTATTTTAAAGGATTCAACGGCAATTATTTTGATTCTCCCAGTCTTAACCACAAATCTTCGGAGGCATACTTCGTACTTAAAAAAACTTTAATTTGAGAGTATAACCATATCTACTCATTGTGAAACAAATAGGAATATTCTTGTGTGTTATCATATTTTTACCACATACTCACACATAACGCCGGCATTCACAAGAAAGTTCTTTCTTAACTGCCTACTTTTCAGACAAAGCTCGGAAGTTGAATAATAAATACAAATAGTGGGCGCGCTTGAGAAAACTTTATGTTTGTGCTTGTATTAGTACAAAAGAAAATTTAATTAAGCCAACCATATTTACCACACATTTACATAAATACATATGTATATACATGTGCGCTTATAACATAAACAGTTAGACAAAGACACACCCACTATCATACACATTCATTAAATATTTAATAAGTTTATGGGCAAACAAAGCACCAATTACACAAGTAAACAATTATTTTGTGAAAACAATAATTAAAATTTGAAAGTTTTAAGAAAATTGTATAATTGACAATGTCTATAGTTCAAAAATTTTCAATTCAATTTGGGTTTTTTGTTGTAGCAATCAAAACAAACATTGTTTTATACCAGTTGTTTGTTCGATTCGCTACCCTTCGACGCTACGTATTGAAACGACAAAGATTTCACTGTCAAATAATCAGTGCTCTTAAAAGTATCTAAGAGAGAATAAAAAAGATATAATGCTTTCTGAAGTGGACGAAATAATTAAAACGTTTCTTAGTGGGATTCGGTAGTCTTTTACTTAACTGCTTTCATTGTAGCCGTGATAATTTGAGAAGAAACAGCCATTTTGAATTCGCCATTTTTCTGTACGCTCTTTTTTCAAGATTTCTGTCTTCTTCTCAATAAATATTCATGTGAGATCGACCACAAAGTTATCCATTTGAATTCACCTCAACAAAGTATATTAAATCCCTATTATATAATATATACCAGTTGTTTGTTCGATTGGTCACTCTCCAAGGTTTGCGGAAGGCTTATAAAAATAATAATAACAGATACGTTTATATTTGAATAGAAAGTGTTTCCAAATGTAGAACTTATATTAAACGGAAACTGAGAAAAAACAAGAAAAAACGTTAACTTCGGCTGTACCGAAGCTAATATACCCTTCACAGGTGCATTTCTTTTAGTAACTATGTGTGTAAGCAAATCTAAAGACGTAAGAAAAAGTAAGTAAAAAAAGAAAACATTTTGCTAATTCTTTTTAGCCGGGTTGTTTTCTGGAAACATTAAGGTTATATAGTTAACAGATCTGAACAATTTCTTCGGAGATTATATTATTACCTTAAGCAGTAATCCATCAAATTTCGTGACGATACCACGTCACATGCGAAAATTTTCCATACAAGCCCTTGACTCCGATCGTTCAGTTTGTATGGCAGCTATATGCTATAGTGAACCGATCTGAACAATTTTTTCGGAGATTAAATTATTTCTATGAACAATAACTCACACCAAATTTCGTGAAGATATGTAGTAAAATGCGGAAGTTTTCCATAAAAGCCCTTGATTCCGATCGTTCAGTTTGTATGGCAGCTATATGATGTAGTGGTCTGATATCGGCAGTTCCGACAAATGAGCAGCTTCTTGAAGAGAAAATAACATCTGCAAAATTTCAAAACGATAACCTAACAGTTCAGTTTGACCCACATATTCGTTATATATGTATATTGTATAAAGTCCATTGAAAGTTGGAAACCATAATATTAGGTTAGAAGCACCGAGGTCCTCGTGTTCGATATATGGGGCCTTAAAAACCTATGGTCCGATTTCGGCGATTTTTAGAATGGGGCTGCCACACTATTAACATAGTATTTGTGCAAAGTTCTGCAACGATATCTTCACTAGTGCTTACTTTATATATTGTAAAGTAAACGATTCAGATTGTTTTCAAAGTTCTGGTATATAGGAAGTAGGCGTGGTTGTAAAGCGATTTGGCCTATTTTCACAACATATCATTGGGATGTAAGGAAACTATTACAAACCAAGTTTCATTGAAATCGGTCGAGTAGTTCCTGAGATATGATTTTTTACCCATAAGTGGGCGATGCCACGCCCATTTTCCATTTCCATAAAAATTAATATATCTTGAGTGTAGCTTCCATCTGCCATTTCTTATGTGAAATTCAGTGTTTCTGACGTTTTTCGTTAATGAGTTAACCCACTTTTAGTAATTTTCAACCTAACTTTTGTATGGGAGGTGGGCGTGGTTATGATCCGATTTCTTTCATTTTTGGACTGTATTAGGAAGTGGCTAAAAAAAGCTATAACTTGAGTAAAAATTAAGATATCTAATGAAACTTGGTACACTTATTTCTTGGCACCATAGAAAGGTTGCTTTCGAAGATGTGCAAAATCGGATCATATCTCGTAAACTACTTGAGGTATATCAACCAAACTTTCTAGGTTCGTTCCTTTTAGGTACTACCTTATACAGCCAAAAATGGAGGAAATCGGATTATAACCACGCCCTCCTCCCATACAATGGTTATGATGAAAACTCTTAAAAATGCTTTAATTCAGTAAGGGAAAACACCAGAAACCTTAAATTTCATTATAATTTTCATTATTTTAAGTGGGTGTGGCTCTGCCAACTTATGGGTCAAAAACCATATCTCCGAAACTACTCGACTAATATAAATGAAATTTGGTTTTTAAAATTTTCCTTGCATCCCAATCGGTTCACAACCACGCCTACTTCCTATATACCAGAACTTTGAAGTGGATCTCAATAGTTTGCTTTACAATATGTTCTGCTTTGCTCTTTCCTTTTCTCGAAGCCGGTGTAAACGGATATGTGGTCTATTTTGCTCGATATATAAGCAGGAAGAAGTTTGACCTAAATATAATACACGAAATATACATTAAGTTATCGAACTTCAGACCTAAGTACCAGAAAAGTCTGATAGAGGGACTTTTCTGGTACTTTAGCTTTAAATGATTTTTCTGATCGATGAATACAGAAAAGTTCTAAGCTATTAAACTACGGAATATGCTTGTTGAATTTCGTCTTCAAAGTCCTCTTTATTGAGTTCTTTGCAATCGATCCGAAGTAACGGGGCTCCGCTGTTAGTTTCGAATCTTTATATAGACAATCTTAACAATACGAACTCCAATAAAAATATGAAGTTTTGCACTAACTTGATAATACTACATAATCAGTTCGTTTTACTGCCGTAGCTCTGAGGGTTTCACACGCCTACTTTGGGATCATGACGAGCTCTTGTACTTCGCTGTCTACCTATGTATGAAAAAATCCACTCCGAAAACTAAAATCCTACTTGATATTACTAATGTATAGATATAGATAGTATGTACATATGTATCTATAAACTTTTTCTCAGTTTATATAATTAAAAGTTTCACCGCTTAATGGAAATTACGAATTATTGATTATTTTTATGATTTTGAAAGCATTGTTATGAATTTGAAATTCCACTAGCAAACTACATTAGAAGTTACGGAACTTTCAGGCATGCAACGTTATTATTTGCCACACAAATACAGACACATGTAAAATAGTCAGATCCATATACATATATGGAGCTGGGCGTAGTAATTATTACCTGAGGGCGTAGCCAATGCATGTAGCATCCATAAATACTGCTTGCTATCAGACACATACCGACAAACCTAATTATCGTATGACGCGAAACGTGAGACGTGAGCATTTCAAGTGCCGTTATAAAATAAATGGCCGCATTTCGATTAGCAGCATTCGTTGCCACAAATTTCATACGTCAAAAGCGTTGCACTGCTGCGGACACAAACGTTTCCGTTGCTTTGAAATCAGTAAACCATCGTTCGCCGTCCAGCTGTCCAGCAGAATGCGTCGTCTATTGGGTCCACAGGTACCCATCGAACGCAGCTTCTTTCGCATACCACGCTTTTCGGCTCGCATTGCCGCTTTTTGGCCACAAACGTTCAATCGGTCGCTTTACTGTCTAACAGCTTTGCGTTTCTGCGTGAATACCTTTGCCGTGGCCGTCGGTGGTATCGGGGAGACTCTCTACGGTTTCGTTTATTTGCATGATCTCTTTAGCGCGCTCGAGGCTTTCTGTCCGGGTATTACCAAGGTCATTTCACTATTGAAAATGACCATATTCTTTGTGCGCCGCAAGCGTTGGCTACATGTGATAGATGGTATGCGGCAATTGCTATTGTTGGGTAAGTGCTAAGGGCCCAAATGGCTTTACATATAAAGGGTGGTTCATAAGGTGATTTTTGGTTTCGCACGGGAAATCTTGACTGAAAGTCATATCGCCTCAAAACTAAACGACCGAATGTGCCTGCGATAGCCTAGGAATATGCGATCAGCCTTATGACAGTCGAGTTCCAATTCAAAACAGATGACGTGAGTAACTCTAAAAGGATCCACCTCGGAGACGTCGTTAGATTTTTATTGGTCCGAATGTCATGAAAAATCGTTATTAAGCCTATACCAACTCGGGAACTTTGGTCGAATAGTACGAGTGACATCCGTGCATTAAGAAGTTCTTATAGTGATGTGGATAACAAAAATGTCTTCTGAAATTTTTTTCATGATATTTTCGAACTGAAACCTGCACTTTTTGGACCACCCTCTACATATGCAAGCCACCTATGTACGAGTTTTCTCCTTAAATCCAAATATCCGCGCGCGCTTGTGTGCCCTATTTTTGGCGTAGTGGCACCGCAATAGTTGTTGTACTCGTTTAACTTTTCTATTTCCACATTTGTTATTTCGCTTTTACGCAGATACCAGCGCCGAAAAGCGCCGCATCATGGAGCCACTGGCCTCGTTCGGTTCGGTGTTGTCCTTTGTGCTGCTCATATCTGGCTCGGTAACGAATACGTTTTTCAACATTTTGCCGTTGCTGAAAATGGGCTACTACAAGTCGCAGTCGCTGGACGTGCCGCTGTTATTGCCCTTCAATGTTATGTAAGTGCGCTTATACATTATTTTTGGAGCTCTCTTTTTGCCTTTGCACTCTATTTTAGTTGCAACTCGAAGTGTGCACTAAATATTAATTGGAAACTTATTTTGAAGCTTATGAAATTGCAGGCATATAATAGAAAAGTGAAAGTTACTTTGGCTTAAAGGCTTATCCTTGACCGTAAGCAGTTAAAAGCATGGAGTGAAGTAAAGAACTTTCTTTGAGAGTTGAATATTTGGAAACAAATATAGAACGTGTGTTATTAACGGGAATGGAAACTGAAAATAGTCTTTAGAAAAAAGAAAAAAAAAAAAACATTAAGATTGGTGTTCCATCGAAATTAATTTGGAATACCGATCTTTTTTAGTAGGCTTTCGAGTATTTCTTTGTTAAACTAATTTGAACTTCATAGTTTATTGATTTCGTTACTAATTGTATGCGAGATGAGCTGACTAAGGATAGGGCTCTGGTAGATATGATACTCAGCCAGGGTACTTAACTGTATAGTTGGGGTTCGGGGCTCTCTGCGAGCTCTGAATAAATGTCAAATTTCTCAAAGTAAACTACAAGCAATATCGAACTTACGAAAGCATATCTGATTCAAGAACCTATACGAGTATACTTTCAGTTGGAATTTTGCAGAACGTTAGCGTTGTAAAGAGACATATCTAGTATACTATCAGTCTTCCACTATAGGTGGTTGTTGTTCTAGCGGCTGAAAATCCAGTTGATAAATAATAAAAGCAGCGTCCATTCCGATTACGTAGACCGGGATCACACTACACAATATTGAGTACTTCTACCATTATTTCGATGAACAGAGGAAAAGGTAATCTTATCTTATAAAGATGGTGGCTGTGAATTGACTGACTAAAAGCGTAGTCACTCAGACTTCTCCGTTTAGGTGCTCAGTGAAGCTTAAAAGGGGGGGGGGGGGTTGGTTTAGGTTAAGGTTTGACAACTTTTTTTTTTATTTCTTTTCTGAACCATCAACATCTCAAGAATATTGTGCTAAAGTTTTACGTCATTCGGAGAAGAGAAAAACTAACTAAGTAGGTTAAATAACGGTACCTCCAGCTACCTGCGCTGAGTGTACAAAACTTTTAATCGATTTTCCCAAATACATATGTCATTTTTAAAGTCGGTGACCAGCCTACAGAAAAAACTACTGCATCGATCGTTTTGAATATTCTACATATATATAGCTCTCGAATGACGTCGAGTTTTTCCAAAAATTTTAATTACTAACAATTTTACAATAACAAATAGATCGATTTTTTCGTCTAAAATCGTCATTTTGGCTTAAAAATGGTACCAAAAATTGAAATTGAAAAATTGAAAAATTAAAAAAAAAAACTCGACGTCAATTGAAAGATAAACTAATAAACTAAAGAAAGCATTTTGATTTTTTGGTTTCGGATGATCCAGTTATGCTGTAGGCTGGTCACCGCACAAAAGCTTTTTTTCGAGGTGCCTGCAGAGATCGACGATAAATCCGTTATTCCTCGCTATTTTTCGATAAAACTTTTTTTTAATTATCCTTCAAATGTTGTACTTTCATATAATAATAAGTAAAATAAACCTACAGCAATAATTTTTTCTAACAAGATTCATGAAAAAAGGTATTTTTTCGACGAAACAAACCTTACCCCCCCTTAAGCAGACCAGCGAATCTCCGTGGTTCTGCGGTAGATATATCGATCTACATAGAATGTATCCAACTAAGAAGGAATTCTTTGTGAATAGAATTGCTGATACAGAGAAAAAAACGATTATTTGAAGAGGCATCCACGTTGGAAAGACCAATAGAGGTGATTATCTCGGCTTGAAAGAGATGATATTTTAAAAGTCATCGCAAATTAAGGCTTAGCAAAATTATATTGATATATAAAACCCACCGATTAAGGAGGACTATTTAAGGTTCGAATAGCATTATCTCAACACAGAGAACAAGAATAGACGGCGGTGAAAGCGTGAGAACTTACTCTAAGAACTTTAATATTCCATCTGGAGCTTCAAATTGGAAACACTAGGCATTGAAAGGAATTCGTTTGTCCTTCATCATTCGTTTGTGTTTCATCATAGTCTTCTCTGTCGATCTCGATCCTCTACTGGTTTCATGATTTTAAGCGGAACAAATTTTTTCAATTGTTCCATGGTTAATTCGAAGGTATGATGGAGCTAAAAATTTCCGAAACTTGGTAACTTGAGGTGCTTGGAAATGAAATGGAGTCTCTTTTCTGTATTAAATTCTCAGGCTAGTCTTTTGTAATATAAGAGCACTCTGGTATCTCTGAGTTAATCTAGATGCCCTGAGTCTAGTCTCAATATCAGAAATGTTCTTGGAAAATTCTCTCACAGAACTATAAAAAGGTTTTCCATCTCCTGTATTTTACTAAAAATAGAAATTCGATGAAATAATAAAGTTTAAACTTCGATGCCTTACCATGAAATGGTATCGAATAAAAACAATAAAAAAATATTCGCAACATTGGAAAAGCTACATTTTTCCCATATATTTTGTATTTGTTAGAGCACTTCTTTGTGTAATTTTGTGCACAATCTGCTTCCAGTAATTTATAAAATGAAAAGTCATCACTTATGACAACCAGCTGTTATTGCAACAACAAATGCAATAAATCTTGCATGGAACTAAGCTTTGCTCACTCACATATGTACATGTGAACATTTGAGAACACACCCACGCCCACAGACACACACTTTCATAAATATATTTCTGTTCGCACACATGCAAACTATTCTCTAAATTTGTGCTTGCGCTTGCTCCATGCTATTTGATTGTGCGTATTTTCTGTACCGTACAACTGTTTCTTTTTTTTTTATTTCTGCCACAAATATGTTTGTTTGTACGTCTATTTGCAGTTTGCCGGAAATGTTCGTCAATTGGCCATATTATCCAGCCACATACCTGGTGCTGACGCTCTCCGGCGCCATGACCGTGTTCAGTTTTAGTGCCGTGGATGGTTTCTTCCTGTGCGCCTGTGTGTACACGAGTGCGTTGTTTCGCATATTGCAACATGACATATGTGGCGCATTCGCTGAATTGCAAGAACGTGAGTAACAAACGGTGCAATAAAATTATTCACAAATATACACACCCACACGTATACACAGATAAGCTATATCTCCTCCGCTATGCACGCAGTTTGTCTCGAACATTAGGCAGGTTTGATATTCTTAGAAAAGTGTTGAATACGTGGAATATCTTTTAGAAAGGAATGAATTTGGTGATTTTCAAACCCATTTTGAACGAGTTCTGGTCTCATTTTTCGAAAGTTATGGGACAAGAACATCAATAGTCAAAGAAAGCTGCGTGGACTAGTGATTAATTTCGATTACCACTGCTAGTTCTTGGGTTTTGAATGTCATCAATTTAACATAGGCGGCTACACTTCTACTGGGTGCCAGGCCATAAAGGCATCGAGGGCAACGAAATCGTAAATGCGATTGCCAAGAGTGATATACAGCTGTCACCCGAAAACATTATCGACATCGGTAAACCCATGCACTGTCTGTACGGCGACATAGACGATAGAACATAGACAATAGCGACATAGAAAAATCACAGCTCGCTGGAAGGATCTACCGGGGTGTAAAACCGCAAGGTCATGTGCATAGCGGTAGATCGGAAATATACAAGGTTCCTACTGGCACTCGATAGAAAGGGCTGTAGGACCATGGTAGGCATTCTTACTGATCACAGCTTTAAGATGGAGCTGTAAGATCGGTAGGAATGCAGGAAGTGTCAAGAGCGGAGTACTAAGGAAATAGGATCATCTCTTGTGCGTTTATCCTGCGTTGCGAGAAAGCTTTTCAGATATTTAGGGGCCCACAATACGATAAGTTAGGGGAGATATCGTTAGTGAAGGGAATACGTGAAGATACTCCATTCTGGTATCGCAAAGGACCATAATTGGTCTATGCGTGGCCTGCAGGCCTACTAGACCAACCTAACCTAACATAACATAGGAGATCAATAAATTTAAAAGACTTCAGACTTTTCAACCAACCAGTCAACAATACAGAAAATATTAAGTATATTAGAGCCTTGAGTCCAATCTATGGTTTAATAAGAGTTCAAAGTATTGCAGTTCCTCCTTGGTTTGGATCATACAAATACTAATAGGTCACAACGAAGATATGTACCCCTTAGACGAGACTTTTGTTCAAATAAATAGCGGTACAACTATGGCTAATACTAATTACTCCAGTCAACTATGTTGCTACGGTCCCAAGTTCTTAGACCTTGGTCAATTTTATAGTATTCTCGTTGGATACTCCTTTGCCGAGTGAAAATCCGAGTCTATAACGGTTATGTAGACTCGACTGTCGTTGTTTGGTAGTGTTCCACAAGTCCTTTCAAAGCCTAGTATTTCTACTTGGGAGATCCAGACAGGACATACATGTTTTCAGAGTAAGTCCGCGCGCTTTCACCACCGTCTATTCTAGTTCCCAGTGTTCAGGTAATGCTATTCGCAAACGCCAACTAAAACCATTTACTGAAACTAAACCAGTCTTACTTTTCCATAATATATTGACTTTTAACTGCCTTTTGCTTTAAATTGGCTTTTGCTCAAATAACGGTACACACGAAGGTTCGTTATTGAAACTAAGTAAAATGATACCTAAAATATGACTGAAGTTCTTCTCTTGATAACAGTGAAAGAGCAAGTAGAAAGGAATAGACTTTCACTTGGTATCTTCGATTACCGACACCTTACCGTGTTTGCTTTCGAATTACAGAATTCAACATTCAGAGCTAACGCCGTAATTTTTTTCTAGAAGAAAATGAAAAATATCTCCACATCTGAGGGGCTGGAGCTTCCCTTCTGTGGAATTTGGGTGGTACATACTGCCATATCCTGAAGAGTTCTAGTAATTTTTATTAATTTTTGTAAGGGCCACCCTAATCCTTTTTCAGAAGAACTCATATGGATATATATACATATATTTTAGTGCACCTCCGTATAGATATATATTCGTGATATAACGCATACACGTATCCAATCTCTTAGTCACATATTCTCGTACAACACACACACATCAAAACACTTTCACCGCCACCCATACATACATATACACATTCCTCACCATATGTTGGCCAAAGCGTGCTGCAATTTACTAACTAGACTCGTATTCATCTAAGTCAACGCCAAATAGTGATTGATTCAATTTACAAAATTTTACAAACTGCCCCACAGCCAGTCTTCACGTTCTTCATGTTCCCCCTCCTCCTCCTCCTCTGCTTTATCTTCATAACACACTTGTAACTTTTGCCTTTCTTACTTCCATGTTCTCGTTGTATCCGCGGTCGTTGGCTGCCTGCTTATTCCCCTTGTTGTTGTTGTTACTGTTGCTGTTGCTGCTGGCAGAGGAGCACTCCACGTTGGCGCAAAATATGCGGATACAGCATCGATTGGCGGTGCTCATTGAACGCCACAACAAAATCATCGATCTGTGCAGCGATTTCGCTTCGGAATTTTCACTCATCATCCTGATGCATTTCCTTTCGGCATCGTTGGTGTTGTGCTTCAGCATATTGGATTTGATGTTGGTGAGTTTACCTCGTGCGTGGGTTTGTGTGTATGTCAGCTACTTTGGGTTGTTGACGTGCCTTTCGAGTGTTGCGAAGTACTACGTTGTTGCATTGGTGCTTTGTTATTTGTGTTGTTGTTGATTGCTGTTGGAGTGCCGTCATAACTTTTGCTATCAAGAAAGTAAGTTTCTTTTGTGTTTAACTTTTATTACAACGCCAATATTTTACAATTATTTTCAATGTTGTTGCAGTTTTCACTCATATCTCATAGTTGCATAGGCGAGTTAGTGCGGTATATTGATTTCCAATCCATTACCTATAATTACCACTACCATTACAAGCATTTTTACATTACATAATCATTACAGAAATTTTTGTAAATATTTCTATTAATTAATTACATTACCATTACAATTACCTAGATCAATACTTTTTTATAGCATTATCATTAATAAAACGTATTTAAATTAATGGTAATTACGAAATAAATTACTCGAACCAATACTTTAAGTAGCATTACCATTACCAATATTTTTTAATTATATAATCATCATTACCATTAATAAGATTACCAAATACTCTAACCATTCATATCAACATTACTACTAATTTTATTGCAATTACTTTTATCAATACCATTACTGTAATCACCATTACCACTATAATTACCATTATCATTAACGAAGATTAATGAAAATTAATTTTAAAATGAAGTTACTTATAAATATTGGTACCTATTTTCTGTGCATTGTATATAATATTTTCCCATACAGAACTCTACCTCCATAGGCGTGTTGACCTACATCTTCTACAGCATCGCCGCTTTAACTCAACTGGTTCTCTACTGCATAGGCGGCACTTACGTTAGCGAGAGCGTACGTATTGAACACTTGCAAGGGAAGACTGTAAGTAATCTAATTACCCATGCTTTATTTCAGAGCCTAAAGGTCGCCGAGGTCATATATGACATCGACTGGTATAAGTGTGATGTGCGCACTCGTCGCATGTTGTTGATAATGATTTGCCGTTCACAGAAGGCGAAAACCATTCAGGTGCCATTTTTTACGCCATCGTTGCCAGCTTTTCGTTCGGTAAGTGGCATAATCTAACCTATAAAATCTGACAAATATATCCTTTTTAATTATTCCCTGATCTGTTAGATATATCTTGCTTATAACTTCACCTTTTTTGTCCCTTTTTAGATCGTCAGCACAGCTGGTTCTTATATAACACTGCTGAAAACATTCCTCTGAGGATTAAATATGTTTTATTCAAATGTTTTAGAAACCTTAGGATTACAAATAATTAAACAGACAGTGGTAAGTCTTATCATTATATTATACATATAAATTGCATAAAATAATGTTGTTACCATATAAAATAAGTGACCTAGAAATTCGGCTCAAAAAGTGACATTTTTAGTTGAGAAATAATTTTGGGATGCAAACATTTTATACTCTCGCAATTTATTTATTTAACTTTATTTAATACACAATTTGATCCACATATTCGTCATATATATTGTATAAAGTCCATTGAAAGTTGGAAACCCTAATATTAGGTTAGAAGCACTGAGGTCCTCATGTTCGATATATGGGGCCTTGAAAACCCATGGTCCAATTTCGGCGATTTTTAGAATGGGGCTGCCACACTATAAACGTAGTATTTGTGCAAAGTTCTGCCCCGATATCTTCATTAGTGCTTACTTTATATATTGTAAAGTAAACGATTCAGATCATCTTCAAAGTTCTGGTATATAGGAAGTAGGCGCGGTTGTGAAGCGATTTGGCCTATTTTCACAACATATCATTGGGATGTAAGGAAAATATTACAAACCAATTTTCATTGAAATCGGTCGAGTAGTTCCTGAGATATGGTTCTTGACCCATAAGTGGGCGACGCTACGCCCATTTTCCATTTTGTAAAAAAATCTGAGTGCAGCTTCCATAAGGCATTTCTTATGTGAAATTTAGTGTTTCTGACGTTTTTCGTTAATGAGTTAACCCACTTTTAGTAATTTTCAACCTAACCTTTGTATGGGAGGTGGGCGTGGTTATTATCCGATTTCTTTCATTTTTGGACTGTATTAAGAAGTGGCTAAAAAACAACTGCAGAAAGTTTGGTTTATATAGCTCTATTGGTTTCCGAGATATGTACAAAAAACCTATTTGGGGGCGTGGCCACCCCCATCTCCCTAAAAAAAATTACATCCAAATATGCCTCTTCATAGTGCGATCCTGCATACCAAATTTTATTTCCATAGCTTTATTTATGGCTTAGTTATGGCACTTTCTGTGTTTTCGGTTTTCGCTATTTTGTGGGCGTGGCAGTGGTCCGATTTTGCTCATTGACTTTGTTGCGAGAGTATAAAAAGTATATATCAGTTCTTCAAGAATATCTTCCGTTTTAATCACTTAATTTGAAGTGATCTCGATGTAGTAGAGACATATTTCATTATGTTAATGAGTTTACTCTTGCCTTACGTCATCCTCTGGGCCAATTTTTAACATGGTAAACCATCGTCGACTTTTTGAGACCTATGATTTTGTCGTATATACCCAGATGTTCATCTAACTGAAGATTTTAAAAGAACCTTGTCGAAACTAAGAAATTTTTCAAACGAAACCGATCTGAAATATTAATTTCAATATGAAATTAAATAGTACATATTATCTAAAAGTTAGCTGGGAAAAAATAATTTAACTAGAGTTGCCATCTTGTAAAAAAATACTAACATATCTCTTTGACTAATATAAAATATGGTTAACTCTTGCGAGATATGTGGGAAAGCTGAAAAAGTTTCTAAGAAACCTGAATAAGTTTTAGAACATTTTGGACATCAGTTTCCATATATTTCACCCGCAGGTCTAAAATCAAAGAATTTTTGTATCCAGGAATATTAAAACCTGTGATATTTGGATTTCATTAGTATATTTGAACGAAGTAGTACGAAAGTTCCTTGAAATAGTAAAGCTTCAAGTAATGATTGCTGTTGTAGCATGTTGAGGATTTGGAGGAATGTTGACAACTATCTTTTTTTATCTGCCGAAGACTATGTCTCTTTGGTCCTATGAAATGAGATCTGAACCTAAGAAATCATTGTGGTGTCATTGATTATCTGTAGCTTCTCGAAGTGATGGAACCAATATAATTCACTTGTTCTGGTTACGATTTCGATTTCTCTTGTTGATCAGAGCTTTAAAGCCTCACATTCTCTACGCGTTTTACCGCTCAAAGCTACAATCGCTGCTGAAAATCAGAATTTCTGAATATATCGTTTTTTATTTTCCAATTATCGCTAGATCGAATTCGGCTAATTCCTAAACGCACACAGAAATACATATCGCCGCGCTTGTGTCAATAGAATAAACTCGCACTCCAAATCAAACTGTCAGCTTTCCAATGCTATCAACCCCACTGGCAAATTCGTGTGTGACCTACTTTACCAACTGAGCTTATGCCTTTTGCCTTTGGCACAGCCATATTCGTGCCGATGCAACGCTGTGCAAGCTCGCTCGCATGCTCATCATTGCCAACGCTAGATGGGTGCCACAATTGACAGTGTCGCCCTCGTGCGGTAAACGTTAGACCACAAAGCCGCGCTTCAAACCGAGTGTGTGTGTGATTGTGTGGGAGTGATCGGGTGTCTGTGCGTTGGTGATGACTGCCTCATCCTTGCGGGACCATATGCATTTCGCACACCAGCGAACCCACAGCTAATTTCACAACCGCCAATGCATGTGTGCGCGCTCAAAAGTATACTACTCTAATGCGTTTTTATGCGCTTAGCTACTTTTGAGTTTACGCCTCAACGCTTCGACGCTTTCATCATGCCACCAGGGTTCTAACCGCGTTCCCCCGCGCTGCTGGCTGTCTCTGTCGCTTGTTAATTTGTCACTGATGGATACTTGATTGTCGTGACTTCACCTGCTGGATATACAGTTATAGCGTTATCTGTCGGATTGTTAGTTGGCGTTGGCGTTGGTGTTGCCGTTTGCCAGTGGGAATGCAACGCATGAGTTCATCACATTTTTAATTATCACGTGCTGTCGCCCACGTGTTTGCGATGCTGTCGAGCTTTTTTCGTTTGCTCCTCACCCGTCTATATCCACATATACGAGTATACGAGAAAGTTTGCCTGTTGAACTGCATGCTTGCTAGCAATTCAATGCTTTGTTTCCTTAGTTTCCAATTCATCGTCCACCATTTCAGCTCTTTGAGGTGGCTCACAACAACAACACCAACAGTATAACGTTGGAATTAAGTGCGCATTTGATTTAACCGTTTTTCGCTTAACTTTTCCTTTGACACCTCACTACTGTAACTCTAGCCCATTCGAGCTGTGATGACTTGATTGTTGAAACGCCGTTTGTCTTCCACAATCGAAATTGCCAGAGAGTTGAGCTCTCTCTCCGTCGAATGGAACTTGAAATGCAGTCATGTAGGTATATATACATATGTTACAATACATATAAAGTGAACTCCACGGCGAAAATACAGTCGGAATCATCTACATGCCGTTAGCTGGTATGTCTGACTCGGACGCTAAGCCTTTACATTGCGCCTTTTCATTTCGTTCTTCTCACTATCTCTTTTGAACTTAATTACTATCAATACGTATAAGTGACATATTCCAACATTGGAGGGTGCCACGGCGTATGAGTAACTTTTGAAATAAATTTCAGCCATTAGTGTTGGGGAACTTTTGCTTCAGAAAGTAGTGCATATAACAAGCTCAAAGGATATCCTCTAGATTTCTGACGTCAAACTACACTCCGTCTAAACTAACACTCTATCCATTAATAATTAAATTACCCATACATTAGCTGGTATAGTCGACAAAAAAGCATACTGAATAACGAAACTTATCTTATTCAGTATATCAATCTGTTCATTGACCAATTTCATCTAACCCTTACTTGTTCTGACTTTACATCGCATCACAAAGTATAATCAAAGTTACCCCATAAAACCCCTCAAAATGTAAACAAACCTAACATCACGTGACCCCTCAAAATGTATACAAACTTGACGTCACGTGATCTCTCAAAATGTAAACAAACCTGACGTCACGTGATCTCTTAAAATGTAAACAAACCGAATGCCACGCGACCCCTTAAAACGTAAACAAACCTGACCACGTGACGTGGAGGTCATTGACCTTTGGCCGGGGTTTGTTTACCTTTTGGTGGAGGTCAATGACCTTTGGCCAGGGTTTGTTTACCTTTTGGCCGGGGTTTGTTTACCTTTTGGTGGAGGTCATTGACCTTTGGCCAGGGTTTGTTTACCTTTTGGTCGAGGTCATTGACCTTTGGCCAGGGTTTGTTTACCTTTTGGTGGAGGTCAATGACCTTTGGACGGGGTTTGTTTACCTTTTTTATGGGGGTCATTGACCTTTGGCCGGGGTTTGTTTACCTTTTGGTGGAGGTCATTGACCTTTGGCCGGGGTTTGTTTACCTTTTGGTCGAGGTCATTGACCTTTGACCAGGGTTTGTTTACCTTTTTTATGGAGGTCAATGACCTTTGGCCGGGGTTTGTTTACATTTTAGCTGAGGTTATCGAACTTTGGCCGGGGTTTGTTTACCTTTTGGCCGGGGTTTGTTTACCTTTTGGTGGAGGTCATTGACCTTTGGCCAGGGTTTGTTTACCTTTTGGTCGAGGTCATTGACCTTTGACCAGGGTTTGTTTACCTTTTGGTGGAGGTCATTGACCTTTGGCCAGGGTTTGTTTACCTTTTGGTCGAGGTCATTGACCTTTGGCCAGGGTTTGTTTACCTTTTGGTGGAGGTCAATGACCTTTGGCCGGGGTTTGTTTACATTTTAGCTGAGGTTATCGAACTTTGGCCGGGGTTTGTTTACCTTTTGGTTGAGGTCATTGACCTTTGACTGGGGTTTGTTTACCTTTTGGTCGAGGTCAATGACCTTTGGTCGGAGTTTGTTTAAATTTTAGCTGAGGTAATCGAACTTTGGCCGGTTTTTTTTTATTGAAGGGGCTCATGCTGGATGAGGTTGTTTTACATTTTGAGGGGTCACGTGCGGCCAAATTTATTTATGTTTTGGGAAGTTATGTAAGGTAAGGTTTGATTACATTTGGGAGAGTCACCTTAGGTGAGGTTTGTTTACATGTTGAGAGTGACGTTGGTTCTGCGAAATTTAAGTGGGACAGGTTGTGATTCACGTGATTTGTTTACATTTTGGTGATCTCTACATGTTTAGAGTCATGTAGGGTTAAGTTTGTTAACAGTTTGGAGTGAAGTGGAGCAAAGACTTTCGCTTTGTAAAGGGTCACGTGGGGCGGGTTTGTTTGTAGTTTCTGGGGTTAGGTTGAGCAACTTTGAGAAGACTTTGCGGGTGAGGTTTGTTTACATTTTGGAGGGTGATGTAGGGCCTATGGTATGTTTTTGGGATCACTTGGCTTAAGCTTTGTTAATAGATTGCGGGGACGTGTGGGGTAACGATTATTTTCATTTTGGTGATTAACTTTGGATCAGGGTTGTTTACATTTTGTCGCTGTCATGATCTTGGTCTTGGGGTGATTTGGTTATTGGCCACGTCTTGCTCTACGGTTTAAGGTTCGGAATTTGGTCAATTTAGGGGTCAGGTTTGTTTACATTTGAGGGTAGATTTTTTATATAGGAGCAGGGGGATGTGTATATTAAATTTATTAGGATGGGTTATGTTTGTTTATATTTGGCAGTGTGGTTTATTTCTATTTTGTTCGAGGTCAGTGACTTTTGGGCTGCGTTTGTTTATATTTTGGGGGAGTTTATCAAGTGGTTTGGGGTCATTTTGTTCAAAATTTTGGGGATGAAATTTTTACGTTTTTGTCGGTTACGTTGGGAGAGATTTATTTAAATTTGTAAGGTTCACTTGGGATCAGATCTTACTTTTTGAGGGGACACGTGGGTTGCGGTTAATTAACATTTTGGGGTTCACGTGTTCTTTTATTGTTTGAAGTCTCTTGGGATGCGAGTTATTTAAATTTTAAGGGGTTACTGGAAGGAGGTTATATTGTGCGAGGAGGGGGATAAGTTTTTTTTTTATTTTTAGTGATCACGTTTTGTTTCCAATTAGAGTGTCACGTCAGATAGATTTATTATAATTTAGGGAACCCTTGCAGTAGGTTTGCTTAATTTTAAAGGTCGCGTGGGGTGAGATTTGTTTACATTGTGGGGTTTTTGGGCGCAAGTTGGTTTGCATTTTGAAAGGTGGCGTAGGATCAAGTGTGCTTACAACGTGAAAGTCACGTGGGGTACATTTTTTTACTATTTGGCTGGTTATGTGTTACCATTTTTTTGTTTTTGTGAAGCCACGTGAACCTTGATGTGCTTAAATTTTGGGAGTTACGTCGGTTAGATTTGTTTACATTTTGGGGGTCCCGACGGTTAGATTGTGTTTGTTTATATTTTGTGGAAGTTCAGGCTTGTTTACATTTTGGGGGGTCACGAGGGATCAGGGTTGTTAAGTTTCGGGAGGTCACGTAGGACCATGTTTGCTTACATTTTGAGTGTCACTTGGCGTTAGATTTGTTTACAATTTTGAGGACACTTGGTGTTGTGTTTATTTACCTTTTGGAGGGTGTTTTTTATAAAACTACAATATTGTTAGACCTTAGATTATAGAAATAAAACATTAGATAGATTTCTAACCTGAGAAATGATAAGTTCTTTCGCCTTTCGCAAGTCCATAGCTCTGAAAGTTTATAGCTATATGTTATATTATGATTTAATTTATTTAGTGTGATTATTCTATTTCTAAATATTTACTTAAGACAGAAGAAAAAACGTTAGGACAAGAAAAAACGTTAACTTCGGCTGTACCAAAGCTAATATACCCTTCACAGGTGCATTTCTTTTAGTAAATGTAAAAAAAAACAAGTAAGGAAGGGCTAAGTTCGGGTGTAACCGAACATTTTATACTCTCGCAATTTATTTATTTAACTTAATTAATATTATATAATACACAATTTGACCTACATATTCGTCATATATATTGTATAAAGTCCATTGATAGTTAGAAACCCTAATATTAGGTTAGAAGCACCGAGGTCCTCATGTTCGAAATATGGGGCCTTGAAAACCTATGTTCCGATTTCGGCGATTTTTAGAAATGGGGTGCTTCACTATAAATACAGTATTTGTGCAAAGTTTTGCACCGATATCGTCACTAGTGCTTACTTTAAATATTGTAAAGTAAACGATTCAGATCATCTTCTAAGTTCTGGTATATAGGAAGTAGGCGTGGTTGTGAAGCGATTTGGCCAATTTTTACAACATACTATTGGGAGGTAAGGAAACTATTACAAACCAAGTTTCATTGAAATCGGTCGAGTAGTTCCTGAGATATGGTTTTTGACCCATAAGTGGGCGACGCCACGCCCATTTTCCATTTTGTAAAAAAATCTGAGTGTAGCTTTCATCTGCCATTTCTTATGTGAAATTTAGTGTTTCTGACGTTTTTCGTTAGTGAGTTAATCCACTTTTTGTAATTTTCAACCTAACTTTTGTATGAGAGGTGGGCGTGGTTATTATCCGATTTCTTTCATTTTTGAACTGTATTAGGAAGTGGCTAAAAAAAACGACTGCAGCAAGTTTGGTTTATATAGCTCTATTGGTTTGCGAGTTATGTACAAAAAACTTAGTAGGGGGCGGGGCCACGCCCACTTCCCCAAAAAAATTACATCCAAATATGCCCCTTCATAGTGCGCTTCTTCATACCAAATTTTATTTCCATAGCTTTATTTATGGCTTAGTTATGGCACTTTATGTGTTTTCGGTTTTCGCTATTTTGTGGGCGTGGCAGTGGTCCGATTTTGCTCATTTTCGAAAGCAACCTTCCTATGGTGCCAAGAAATAAGTGTGCCAAGTTTCATCAAGATATCTTAATTTTTACTCAAGTTACAGCTTGCACAGACGGACGGACGGACGGACGGACGGACGGACGGACAGACAGACATTCGGATTTGAACTCCACTCTTCACCCTGATCACTTTGGTATATATAACCCTATATCTAACTCGTTTAGTTTTGGGTGTTACAAACAACCGTTATGTGAACAAAACTATAATACTCTCTTTAGCAACATTTGTTGCGAGAGTATAAAAAGAAAACATTTTACTAATTCTTTTTAGCCGGGTTGTTTGCTAGAAACATTAAGGTTATTAGTTAACCGATCTGAACAATTTCCTCGGAGGTTATATTATTACCTTAAGCAGTAATCCATGTCAAATTTCGTGAAGATACCACGTCAAATGCGAAAATTTTCCATACAAGCCCCTGATTCCGATCGTTCAGTTTATATGCTATAGTGGACCGATCTGAACAATTTTTTCGGATATTAAATTATTTCTATGAGCAATAACTTACACCAAATTTCGTGAAGATATGTAGTAAAATGCGAAAATTTTCCATACAAGCCATTGATTCCGATCGTTCGGTTTGTATGGCAGCTATATGCTATAGTGTACCGATCTGAACAATTTTTTCGGAGATTAAATTACTTCTATGAGCAATAACTCACACCAAATTTCATGAAGATATGTAGTAAAATGCGGAAGTTTTCCATACAAGCCCTTGATTCCGATCGTTCAGTTTGTATGGCAGCTGTATGCTATAGTGGACCGATCTAAACAATTTTTTCGGATATTAAATTATTTCTATGAGCAATAACTCAAACCAAATTTCGTGAAGATATGTAGTAAAATGCGGAAATTTTCCATACAAGCCCTTGATTCCGATCGTTCAATTTGTATGGCAGCTATATGCTATAGTGAAACGATCCGGAGATTAAATTATTTCTATGAGCAATAACTCAAACCAAATTTCGTGAAGATATGTAGTAAAATGCGGAAATTTTCCATACAAGCCCTTGATTCCGATCGTTCAGTTTGTATGGCAGCTGTATGCTATAGTGGACCGATCTAAACAATTTTTTCGGATATTAAATTATTTCTATGAGCAATAACTCACACCAAATTTCATGAAGATATGTAGTAAAATGCGGAAGTTTTCCATACAAGCCCTTGATTCCGATCGTTCAGTTTGTATGGCAGCTGTATGCTATAGTGGACCGATCTAAACAATTTTTTCGGATATTAAATTATTTCTATGAGCAATAACTCAAACCAAATTTCGTGAAGATATGTAGTAAAATGCGGAAATTTTCCATACAAGCCATTGATTCCGATCGTTCGGTTTGTATGGCAGCTATATGCTATAGTGTACCGATCTGAACAATTTTTTCGGAGATTAAATTACTTCTATGAGCAATAACTCTCACCAAATTTCATGAAGATATGTAGTAAAATGCGGAAGTTTTCCATACAAGGCCTTGATTCCGATCGTTCAGTTTGTATGGCAGCTGTATGCTATAGTGGACCGATCTAAACAATTTTTTCGGATATTAAATTATTTCTATGAGCAATAACTCAAACCAAATTTCGTGAAGATATGTAGTAAAATGCGGAAGTTTTCCATACAAGCCTTGATTCCGATCGTTCAATTTGTATGGCAGCTATATGCTATAGTGTACCGATCTGAACAATTTTTTCGGAGATTAAATTATTTCTATGAGCAATAACTCAAACCAAATTTCGTGAAGATATGTAGTAAAATGCGGAAGTTTTCCATACAAGCCTTGATTCCGATCGTTCAATTTGTATGGCAGCTATATGATATAGTGAACCGATCTGAACTATTTTTTCGGAGATTAAATTATTTCTACGAACAATAACTCACACCAAATTTCGTGAGGATATGTAGTAAAATGCGGAAGTTTTCCATACAAGCCCTTGATTCCGATCGTTCAGTTTGTGTGGCAGCTATATGATATAGTGAACCGATCTGAACTATTTTTTCGGAGATTAAATTATTTCTACGAACAATAACTCACACCAAATTTCGTGAAGATATGTAGTAAAATGCGAAAATTTTCCATACAAGCCCTTGATTCCGATCGTTCGATTTGTATGGCAGCTATATGCTATAGCGAACCGATCTGAACATTTTTTCGGAGATTAAATTATTTCTATGAACAATAACTCACACCAAATTTCGTGAAGGTATGTAGTAAAATGCGGAAATTTTCCATACACGCCATTGATTCCGATCATTCGATTTGTATAGCAGCTATATGCTATAGTGTACCGATCTGAACAATTTTTTCGGAGATTAAATTGTTTATATAAACAATAACTCACAGCAAATTTCGTGAAGATATGTAGTAAACTGCGGAAGTTTTCCATACAAGCCATTGATTCCGATCGTTCAGTTTGTATGGCAGCTATATACTATAGTGAACCGATCTGAACTATTTTTGGGGAGATTAAATTATTTCTATGAACAATAACTCACACCAAATTTCGTGAAGATATGTAGTAAAATGCGGAAGTTTTCCAAACAAACCATGGATTCCGATCGTTCAGTTTGTATGGCAGCTATATGCTATAGTGAACCGATCTGAACTATTTTTTCGGAGATTAAATTATTTCTATGAACAATAACTCATACCAAATTTCGTGAAGATATGTAGTAAAATGCGGAAGTTTTCCATACAAGCCCTTGATTCCGATCGTTCAGTTTGTATGGCAGCTATATGCTATAGTGAACCGATCTAAACAATTTGTTCGGCGATTAAATTATTTCTATAAACAATAACTCACACCAAATTTCGTGAAGGTATGTAGTAAAATGCTGAAGTTTTCTATACAAGCCCTTGATTCCGATCGTTCAGTTTGTATGGCAGCTATATGCTGTAGTGAACCGATCTGAACTATTTTTTCGGAGATTAAATTATTTCTATAAACAATAACTCACACCAAATTTCGTGAAGATATGTAGTAAAATGCTGAAGTTTTCTATACAAGACATTGATTCCGATCGTACAGTTTGTGTGGCAGCTATATGATATAGTGGTCCGATATCGGCAGTTCCGACAAATGAGCAGTTTCTTGAAGAGAAAATAACATCTGCAAAATTTCAAAACGATATCTTAAAAACTGAAGGACTAGTTCGTATATATACAGACAGACGGACGGACGGACAAGGCTAAATAGACTCAGTTCAACATACTGATCATTTATATATATACTTTATAGGGCCTCCGACGCTTCCTTCTGTGTGTTACAAACTTAATATACCCTGTTCAGGGCATAAATATATGTACATAGTTTCCGTGAACAATTACAGCCAAATTTCTATTATCCAACCATTAATAATACTAATTAGATTTCTCCAACTCTCTTTTTATTATAAATGTTTAGGTTTAATGAAATAAAGCTAAAAAATAAAATAAATAAAAGCTAAAAACTTAATTAATAAATAAAACAAAAATGTTGAAGAGACATCCATCAATTTTGCCCGACTGCTGCCAGTTGCCCATGACGAGCCCATAAAAGAAGGCATATAATTTGCACGTGCCATCCTCAACTATTTCGGCGCCATTACTTGCATACCTCCATATACATATATGTAAGTAAAAACAACAAGGAGAATAGAAACATAACTTAATATGTGCGCAAGAGATCAGAAAAGGGATCAGAAGATCGTTCTCCTTATTTACATTTACATTTATTTTTACAATAACAGGTGCTGCTTCAAATCGACCTACTCACATTATTTATATGCTCGCATAGTACACATATCAAAGCGAAAAACAATAACAACGCAAACGTCCAGGAAAATTCCACCAACTAGCATTTTTACCTACCAGACGATCGGAGTAAACAACAAACAACAATTTCATTAAAAGTAAACAACACAACTATTGTGTTATTGCAGACATTCCTGAGCAGAACAACAATGTAATAAAGTCTCTCAATATGCAATTGTGACAACAATAACTTGTGTTTTCATTTTCGCTTATATGCTGCTGTTTCGCTGTTACATGCAATGTTGGTGTTGTGATAGAGTCGAATGACCACGCGCACATGAATTTCAGCACAGGTTACAACAATAAAAATATGCAAGCAGCAGCGCCATCCACAGGGAAATAGTGACAGTGACTGCTATGTTAAGGCACTGTTACTCTATTACAGAGCTATGTTAATAACAGTGCATCCACCTACTGCTGATTCTGTTGGCCTGGTATTTTGCTGGGATTCTGCTAAATGAAATTTCGCGCAGATTTGACAACAGGGTGACTCAGATGATTTTTTTTATTTTTTTTTTTATTTTATAATTATGGAATGCTTGCATGGATTTTCGGTAATAAAAAATTGATTTATGGAAATGGAAGGGCAAGCAATTTAATTTAATAAATTTAATCACAATTTATTAAAATTTTTCTGATTTTTTATCTATTTTACATATAATACTAACAACCTTATACAAAATAATTTTGTTTTTATAAAATAAAAAAAATGATTCATGGAAATGGTAGGGACGAAGATTTTAACTGAATTAAACGATTTTAATATTGAATATTTTTAGGGAATAATATCAATTATTGAAATTTTTATATGAGACATTATTTCCATCTGTTTTTTTATGATACTAAAACCTTATACAATTTTTGTAAATCAAATAAAACAAGCTTTTTTTAAGTTACTTATTTATTTCGATATTTATTTTCATAAGGTAAATTATACATATGTATTTTCACAAAGAACTTATTATTGTCTTAACATATTTCAGCCAACGCAAATTCAGTTCTCTAAGAGCTTTAAGGAGATTGGCAGTCGGAGTCATGGAAAATATCACGGCCTTCTTTCATCCTTCTTAGACTGGTCGCAGCAAAAAATAGCTTCACTACAATAAGTGCACTTTGTCAGCGTGGGAACCAACTGAAATGAGAACTACATAAACATTTAAATAGAAGAAATTATTTAAATAAAATAAATAGCAATAACGTCCGATAAAAAAAATACTGTTGAATTGAATATTATGTATCTAAATAGTATTTATTTAAAATTGAAAATAATAATATTATAGTATAAATATATGTGTAAATAGTTGAGTTTTCATAGTTATAGAAATTAAACAAAAATAAATTATAAATGAATAAAAAATATAATTTTTGAATATAAAACAAATTAAAAGCTAAGAGAGAATAAATAATATAATATTATAAAAAATTATTAAAATATAATAAAAAATTAAATAAATATTAAAAAAAAGTGAGAAAAATAAAAAACATGTTAAAATATTATAAAATAAACAAAAATTTGTAGAAAATAAAAAAAATAAATAACTTATAAACTAAATAAATATATGTTATAAAATTAAAAAAAATATATATTTAAAAAAGAAATATTTATAAATAATTAGAGAGATTAAAAAGTGATAATATTAAAAAAAATATTATAATAAAAAAAATAAAAAAAATAAAAAATAATCAAAAATAAAATTAAGATAATTTAAAAAACGTTAAGAAAAATTAAAAAACGTTAAAATAAAAAAAAATAAAACAATTAAAGAGATTAAGAAAAATAAAAAAAATTTATTTTTGAATATAAAACAAATTAAATGCTAAGAGAGAATAAAAAGTTATAATATTATAAAAAATTATTAAAATATAATAAGAAATTAAATAAATATTAAAAAAGTGAGAAAAATAAAAAAACTGTAAAATTAATAAAAAAACATATTAAAAATTAAAAATAAACAAAAATTTGTAGAAAATATAAATAAATAAATAACTTTTAAACTAAATAAATGTTATAAAATAAAAAAATATATATAAAAAAAATATTTATAAATAATTAGAGAAATTAAAAAGTGATATTATTTTAAAAAAATATTATAAAAAAAATTAAAAAATAATCAAAAATAAAATTAAGAATAATTTAAAAAATTAAGTAAAATTAAAAAAAAACGTTAAAATAAAGAAAAATTAAAAAACGCTAAAATAAAAAAATAAAACAATTAAAGAGATTAAGAAAAACAAAAAAATATAATTTTTGAATATAAAACAAATTAAATGCTAAGAGAGAATAAAAAGTTATAATATTATAAAAAATTATTGAAATATAATAAAAAATTAAATAAATAATAAAAAGTGAGAAAAATAAAAAAAAAACTGTAAAGTTAAATTAATAAAAAAACATGTTAAAATATCATAAAATAAACGCAGAATTTGTAAAAAAAATAAATAACTTATAAACTAAATAAATATATGTTATAAAATTAAAAAAAATATATATATAAAACAATATTTTTAAATAATTAGAGAGATTGAAAAAGAGATAATATTAAAAAAATATTATAATAAAGAAAATTAAAAAATAATCAAAAATAGAATTCAGATAATTTAAAAAATTAAGATAAATTAAAAAAAAACGTTAAAATAAAAAAATTAAAACTAAATTAAAAATAATCAAAAATAATCAAAAATAAAATTAAGATAATTTAAAAAATTAAGAAAAATTAAAAAAACGTTAAAATTAAAAAAAAATTAAAAATAATCAAAAATAAAATTCAGATAATTTAAAAAATAAAAAAAAATTAAAAAAACGTTAAAATAAAAAAAAATTAAAAATAATCAAAAATAAAATTCAGATAATTTAAAAAATTAAGAAAAATTAAAAAATAAAATTAAGATAAAAATAAAACAATTAAAGAGATTAAAAAATATAATTGTTAAGAAAAATAGTTTTCATATTTGAAATAATTATTAACAAGGGTTGACAGATGCATTTTTTAGTTGTACATAAAATGTAAAATATACTTAATTTCGAATTTAATAAGTTACAATTCAAATTTTTTTCCAGATTGAAAGACAAAAACTGTTGTTTTCAGGGACCGGAAATAAGAGTTATTTTACAATTTTTAATAAAAAAAATCATACATAAAGGAACATCGTAGAAAAGTTTTGATTACACCATCATGATTTTTAGGTGAACTATATGCGAAATATTGTATGATTTTTAAATTTTGATTTTTATATATTTAGATCAAAAATAAATTTATTTTTGATTTTTATTTTTCGCCATCAAAAATACTAATTATTTTTGATTTTTAAAATTTTTAAATCAATAATAAAAATTTTCAAAATTGTGTGACATATAAAAATTGGAATCATGCAAGAGATATTGCGCATGGCATAAATAGATAAATAAAAATTTGACTTCTGTTGCCAATTCAATAGTTCGAGTTATAGAAATTCGAGTTACGGAAGTTTCCCTGTATGAGGGAAAATAAAATCAAAAATAACTTTTATTTTTGATCTAAATATATAAAAATCAAAAATAACTCTTATTTTTTGATTTTTTTGATAAAAGTCATAAGAGTTACGGTCCCTGGTTGTTTTGATCAGACTTTTTTTTAAGTACTCGTTCGATTTGCAGGGAGGAAATGCATTCAAATTAAATAAATAGTTTACGACATACATATAAGTGGAAGAAACCAAGTTGACAGTGAAATTTCTCGAATTCATTAAAATTTTATCTTATGTTGGCGTCCTCACCGCCAACTTCTACGATTCATTCATATTATCCTTTAGATATTTATTGGGCATTTATTAATTAAATGAGGTTATGTTCGAACAATTTAAAGGAGACCATTGTCGCTATTTAGCAATTTTAACGGCTTTATTTCTTTCATGCAATGTTTCCACGTATAGATAGACAGACAATAGGAAAATAATTCAAAATAATAATGGCTTGTCATTTCGATCGTGTTGATATTATTATTTAACTTAATTGTTTAAAGGTGTCACAAACAACTGTTAGGTGACAAAAAAATTTCATCAAGGATAAAAATGATTTTTTTTAAATTAACTTTTTGGTGTAAATTGGCTACAATTTCCATAAGAAGGTTGAGGCTTTTTCGACATATTATAAATATAATGTATATAAAAACCAAAAAATACCGTTAACGCTTAACCGTTAAATGCATTACAAAAGAAATGTAATTTTTCAATTAATTTCGTTAGCTGCTTTGGTGTAAATTGAAAAAAAAAAATAAAAAAATAACAACAACAACAAAATTCGCTTTGGAGGGCAAAGTTGCATGCAAAAACTGGATCAACATGCTGATAACGGAAATTAATTTGCTATTTAGCAAAAACACACACTCGCTTGGGTAGATGGTTCTGCCAAAGCGAAAAATAACACACACACGTACATGTGTATATATGTATACATACATACAAATATGTTTGTATCGAAATGGAGCGCACCACAAACATATATTTTGCTACAAATTTTATTTATTTTTTTAATTTGTGGTAACTTTAGTTATATAAATGTGTATGTATGTTCACCGTTGCTTATCTTTTTACACAAGTGTACGTATGCTTTGTCTATATATGAGAGTGTGTGTGTTTGTGCATTGTTGATGATCTCGCCCTGCATTTGACCGCAAACGCACATTCCAATTACTTGCAATTTTGCATTTAACTCGTTCAAGTGCATAATGTACCGTTATAGCGCATTATATGCACGCACGCTAACTCGTTTTAACTCTTTAGCATTCATTGAATTACTCACATTCGCATTCACATTCATTCATTGATTGCATTAATTGTTGTAATTTCTTACACATGCGGTGGAGAGAGAGAACAGTTTGATGTTTCTTTGTATTTTAATTTATTTCCCTTTATTCGATTTTATTTTATTTCTCACTTTTTATTATACTATGTATTTTTTAATTGCATTTATTTATTTAATTTATTCTACTTTTATTTCGTTTGGATTACATGCACTCGTTTGGTTTCAATTCATTTCTGTTTTTTATTTTTTTGCTTTGCTTTGCACGCAATGTCAGTGTTGCATTTGTTGTTGCAGTCGCCTTTTTTCGCTTAGCGCCGGCTTAAGCGCCTAAAAGTATGCAATTTCACTTATTTTATGTTTGTATATACAGAGTTAATTTTTTTTAAATATTATTATTACATATTTTTGCATTATATAAGCATATTATAACCTATCAACTGATACACTATGTACACATATCGTTAGTACATATGTATGTATATATTTATGCTTATAGACTATGCTATGCAGTTTCATGTTTTAAGCATATAGTTGGTTTGCCTATTATTACCTATATATTAATATTGGTTTTCTTTGTTTTTATGCAGATTTTTTCTATTTAAAATTAAATTCTTTCACTCGTCAGCTTGGCAGCGAGCTGTTTTTTATTTTACTAGTTTACTTATTTGTTTTCTTGTTTTCGAGTTTATTTAAGTTATTTTCATATATAAATTCTATACTTTAACTATGCGGCATTTCATATGCTTTTATTGAAACGCTTATTTAGCGCTACATTACTCTGTTGTTGTTTGTTTTTTGTAATGTAGTAGCCAAATAAAATACAAAGAAAAACGATATAATGAAAAAAGATAAGTAAATTTGAAAAATAAAAAATATTTGAAAATAATAAAAAAATAAAGTACAAAGAAAAAAAATAATAATATTAACAATTTATAAAAAAAATAAAATTTACGAAAAAAAATTACTAAATTAAAAAATTAATAAAATAAATATATAAAAAATAAAAGCCTAAGAGAATAAAAAATTAAAAAAAAAATATTAAAATAAAACAAAATAATAATTTATTTAAAAAATATAAGAAAAAATAAAATAAACCGTAAATTTAATAAAATTATTTATTTTTAATTACAGAGCTAAGAAATATTTAAAGATAATTATAGCAATAAAAGATAATAATAATTTATAAATTAATAAAAAATATATGTTTTTGAATATAACAAAATTAAAAGCTAAGAGAGAATAAAAAATTAAACTATAAAAAAAATTATAAAAATATAATAAAAAAATAAATAAATATTAAAAAAAGTGAGAAAACATAAAAAAACTGTAAAATTAATAAAAAACATGTTAATAAAATTATAAAAGTAAACCAAAAATTGGAGAAAAATAATAATTAATAAACTAAAAAATATATGTTATAAAATTAAAAAAAAAAAAAAAATAAAAAAAAAAAAATTTATAAATAATTAGAGAGATTAAAAATTATTACATGAAAAAATGTTTATAATAAAAAAATTAATAAATAATTAAAATTAATAAAATATTAAATATAAAAATATTGTTTGCTTAATCTTCCAATTTTTTTAAATTTGTCGTAATATTTTACAAAATTTAAAAATTATAATACAAATAAAAAAATTAAATATTTTATAACAATGAAAACAATTAAATTTAAAAATATTTTTTGTCTTAATATTTTAAATTTTACAAAATATTTAAAAGTAAGTAAATAATTTAAAAAATAAAAAAATTGAGAAATAATAAAAAAATAAAAAATAAAGGGCAAAAAATAATAATAATTTATAAATTTAAAAATATATAAAAAATAAAAAGCTAAGAATAAAAATATGAAAAAAATTATTAAAATAAAAAAATTAATAATTAATTTAAAAGATATAAGAAAAATCAAAAGAAACTAAAATTAACAAAACAAAATTTAAAAAAAAATTAAGAAGCTCAGAAAAATTAACAGAAATTACAGAAGTAAAAATAGTGATATAAATAAAAAAATATAATTGAAAAGAAAAATTTATTTTTTGAATATAAAAAAATAAAAGCTAAGAGAGAATAAAATATTAAAAAATATAATAAAAAATAAATAAATATGAATAATAATGAATGAAATGGAGAAATATAAAAAAACTTTAAAATTAATAAAAAAAAAATCTTGAAAAAATTATAAAAGTTAAAAAAAAAATTTAGAAAAAAATATATATACAATTTATAAACTAAAGAAATACATTTTATAAAATTAAAAATTTATATAAAAAATGAAAAGCTAAGATATATTAAAAAATTATAATATTTAAGAAATATATAATAAAAAAATAAATAATTAAAAATAAAATTAGTAGAATTTAAAAAATTTAGACAAATTTAAAAAAAGCTAAAATTATTTATAAAAAATTACAAAAATTAAAGGTATAAAAAAATTTTTAAAATATAAAACTTAAAAAAATAAATTTTAATAATTAAAAAAAATAAAATTTAAAAAATTTAAAAAATTTAAAAGTTAAAAATAAAATATTTAATAAAAATAAAAATATTTTATAATATGTATATAAAATTTATTAATATTATTTAAAAATATCAATTTATTAATCTTACAGTTTTTTAAATTTGTGTTAATTTTTTATAAAATTTAAAAATTATAATAGAAATAAAAAAAAAGTTTAATTATTTTATAAAATTGAAAATATTAAGATTTAAAAATATTTTTTCTTAATATTTTAAATTTTATTTTTTATATTAATATTTTATAAAATTTAAAAATTAAAAAAAAATTAATAATCAATTAACAATTGTGATAAAAATTATACGAGTTTCTTAGCTACACAAAAAATATGAAATTTTTTATACACGCTAGTACCTATATATGTATATTTAACATTTTTATTTCGAATGCTCATTCTTAATTTATAGTGGTTGTTGTAGCCCAGTTTTTTGATTTCATTATATACAATTTCTTTGTTTTTTTTTTTAATTTTTATAAATTTATATCTATATACTAATAGTTATCTGTACGTGCTATTGCACCTAAACATATTTAAGGAAAACAAATATAAAATAAAAAACAAGAAATAAAATAAAAACAAAAATAAAAATACCAAAAAACTTCTAAAACAAATTTGATTCGAAAACAATTCGAAAAACAGGTTTTTGAAGATTATATAAATGTTAGTATCGAAGATATTGGCCAATATATATATATATATATCGAAGATATTGGCGGGTTAACGCGGTTTAGTAGAAAATTGACGACGGTAAGAGTGCCTTAAGAGAAAATCTGGAAAACTTAAAATGGCCTAAGATCAAGTCGTAGGAAATTTCTTGGAGGTATCGAGCCATTAACTGTTTGGAAAGAATGACGGGTGTATGACTACCGGACCTGGCGGTTAATTTTTAGAAACGAGAATAGTATTTCTGCGAAGTTTGAATATTTTTGAGAGAGTTGCCACCTGTCTGGAAAAAAGTGATTTCTATCACACATTTATAGAAAAGGAAAATAATAAAAAAAATTACAAAAACAAAATTTAACGGTGAGGTTTGAAAAAGTTGTACAAGAATGATGGACAGAGAAAAAAATCAGGCACCTTTGACCTGAAGAATCGACGAAAGTATAGATAAGTATTGTAACTAAAGCCTGTTTGCGGGCTTCGAGTAAATGGTAGACCAAATATAACGAGCTTTATGAAGACTATGCTGAGCAAAAAAACTATTCCACCCGAAAAATATATTCCATTAAAGAAATCACAGAAAATATGGCTACCTTTTATGGCCAGCCGACAAATTGCGATGTCACGTGCACTTATTGCTGCTGCTTCTGCTGATTGCTCGCTTGTCTTTTGTCCCTTTGATTACATTCCAATTGTGTCTCCGCTTGCTTTTATTTCCGCTTGTTAGCCATTGATTACATATTTACCGGTTGGCTACTTTATTCAACGGCAGCTAAAAGCAGCGCATACCACTCGAGCATTTATCAATCAAATTTGTGCTTTTTGTGATTGCCAATACATACATACATACTTAGATATTATTGATGGTCATATTTCTAAAGTATGTAAATATGCTAAGTCCGACCCACGCTAGCCTCGCTCAGTGTCGCTCGTATTGTCTTTCGACTTTATTATATGAATTGTTACATTTTGTATTGCATTGTATACATTTTTACAGTGACGGAGGAAATTGTTCAAGTTGAAGGTTGTTCTAAGGCTCATTAAAGGCAGATTGAAGGATTAATTCGCTGTAGGGTAAGATTAAATAATGTTAGACTTTATGGATTGCAGGGTTATATTATGCCTTGTGGCAATAGAATAGGTGAAAACTCACTTGGAATAGGTGAAAATCTCTTCAATGCTAACCAATTTTGTCATTGAATATTAATTCAAAGATTTTTAATTCAAAGATTTGTTTAGTTAGGTGGCAACTCTATTAAAATATTTATATGTCTTTCAAAGGCTTCTTAATTGATATTTGTCATTTGATAACAATATTGTAAAATTTATATTATTTTTTGTCAAATTGGTTCAATCAAAAATTTTAAACAGGTGGCAACGTTGTGCCAAAAAAATTATTTTGAAAGCTTTTAAAACTGTTAAGTTTAATGCTGATATCTCTAATATTTAATTTATTTCTACAATTTACAATGAAAATTTTCAAAAATGAAACAGGTGGCAACTTTCTTTTAGAATAATTTTTCAATTATTTACTTTCTTTGTGGTTTGATGGAGATCCTGTCCAATATTTAATCGTACATATTTATTTTACTAAAATTACAAACAGGTGGCAACCTTCTGAATCAGTATTTGTTAATCATTCAAGTATTATGTCGAAAAATTAAAAAATAAATCCAAATCGGCTCGAAAAATCGAATCGCCCTTTGATCAAATATAAACCTACTAATAATGGACTCTACCTGCACACTAACTGGCAACACTGTACTCCCATCAAGTAGCATATTATATTGAAAACGTCATACTTTTCTTTGATTTCGTCGTTTTCGTTTGCTTCATTGGCCTTTTAGCAAAATGAAATGCAAATATTTAAGCGGTTTGCACCCCTCCGCGACATTTGTACGTCACGCCTACACCCCGCATCGCCATCTCTTTTATATTTATTTGCTATATTTGATCCTATTTATTTTGCTGTTTCCGCTTTGTTTCTTTGTTTTTTTTTTCGGTATTTAGATTTACTTATGCACTGTCATCGCACACCCCAAACACTTACCTCACCTCCGAAGCGACGGACGGGCAGGGCAATCAGCATACAGAGTAACCAGTGTCCATAGGAGACTGGAACAGCAATCAAGGTTTCTACTGCGCTACTGACAGGTGTGTGTGTGTATGTTTGGACGCTACTGGGTAGGTGTGTAGCTAGTCTCCAGTCATCTTCAATGATATTTTCCCAAACGTCAGCTTGTTTAGGCGTCTCTTCTGCGTGCCAAGACGGTTGGGTTTACCGTTGAAATGCGTCAGCAAGCGGCAACAATGCCATTGAGAGATAATGCAAGTAGTGTCTCTGCCACTGACTGAGGAGCTGCTGCTGCTGTGGCAGAGAGTCCACTATCTCGCTGGCATTAGCGTTAAGCTATTGGACCGACCGTTGGACGGCCGATGACTCAGCGGAGACTAGTTGGAGCAGGAGGACGTAAGAAGTTGTCCAAGCCCAAGCAGCTGATGAGTCTGCAAACGACAATACAGCAATCTAGCGGCGTCTCTTGCCTGCTGTGGCAGGTTGCTGCTGCTGCTGCTGGCTGCTTTTGATGAGCTTGTTGCCAGCTGCCACCGACAAGCGCATATTAACCGTAAGCATCTAGCGAAGCTCCGGCCACCTGACAGTCGCAATAATATTATTATTATTTTTGTTGTTGTTGTTGTTGTAGTGCTTGTTGCGAACACTGGACTGACAGTGTCGCCAGCAGCTATGCCAAACAACAACAGCAACAGCAATGGCCTTCAACAGCGATGAGGAGACGTAAGAAACTGCGTGTACGCGTTGTTGTTGTTGTGTGTGTACGTGTGTGTGTGTGTGTATGAGTATCCTCCTGTGTATATGTGCGTATAAAGTCCAATACAATTTCAGTTTCAGCTGAGTGTGCCATTAGAATAATGCAATAAGAGACGTAAACGCAAAAGCAAACAAAAGCTGAAAAACAAAAACAAAAACAACAAAAACAAATATAACAACAACTATCACAAAAGAGAGCACTGCTTAAGACATTACGAAGGATACGCCAAAGGATGTGCGGAATGTTTGTTGTTGGCATTGTTGTGCCTGCTGCCACTGCTGCTATCACAATTGTTATAGCTGTAGTTGTTGTTGTTGTTGTTGCTGCTGTTTTAGCAATGTCCAATTCACTTGCTGCGCTTCCTGTAACATGAACTCTTGTTGTTGTTGTTGCTGCTGCTGTGACGGACATACTCCGCATAAGTAGGTTAACAGCAGTGTTGTTGTTGTTGTTGTTGTTGTTGCTGCTACTATTATTGCCATTGTTGCTTTTGTTGCGCGCATTATTATATTCGCCCTTGTCATTAATGTTTCTATTATTGTTGTTGTTGTTATTGCTGCTAACAACAGCAGCGTAGCCAATTTTGTTGTTGTTCTCATGCGCATCGAACTGGCGCTGCTTTTTTGCATGGCCGCCGGATTTTCATCTGTAATTGAAAAGCGAAAAAAGAGAATGCGAGTAAGTAAATAAATAAATAAAATAAATACAATTCCATTTACATACATATATTTGTATATGTATTTGTATGTATGTATATATGTACAAATATATAATAATAGTAGATAATGAAATGAATAGTCAGTAGGCGAATAAATAACATAATAGAATGTAAATGTTGTGCGGCAAAATGGTCACGCAGACCGACGGACGGACAGACAGTCTGAAGAGGCTAAAGAGGCTGCCACAAATAAGCAAACAATTTAAAAAATTGAAGAGCGCTCTTATCTAGCGCTGTAAGTGAGGAGTGTACAAAGACAGCTGGTCGTTCAGCAAGTGTGAGCTTGAAGCTTTCTAAATGGCGACAAGGCTTAATGCTCAGACGGCAATGAGGTGTTAGTGTGCGAAGCAATTTTAATGTTTTTCAATATACGAGGGCTGATTTTGTAGATTAAAGCTAAGCTCCGAAACTTGAACCGAACGTTACCCGACTCGGTAATTATTAGAATTTAAAAAGGTTGATATTAATTGGAATTTATTTCAAAATGTATAAACAAATAATTAGGCATCGGTTGTGTGTATTCGTTATTAAGGGAAGTTTGCGTCGATTCGACTAAATTAGTAGTAACAATTTATCTTAATAAAATACATTTAAGAGTGATATAAGAAATGAGTAGTTTGCAATATTACATATAGATCATTAGAGCGTGGACGTCTAAGAGCCCACAAAATGCGGTTACAGACTAAAATAGCACAAAAATATCCAAAAATATTTTGAAAGGTCGTAAAGTGAAATTCACAAAGAAAGCTGAATACTTTGAGAAAGTAGGGTCACGCAAGTGAGGAGAGTTTCTTACTACCATTCAATTGGAAAGGAACGATTCTTTTGCATATGGCTCAAGCTGCTCACGACTTCCGGTTTTAGACCAAATATCCTCGGGGTAACCAGCGGACATCCGTCTGGAGGCGAGCTAAAGTGAGAAGGCGAAGCGGTTGTGCGTAGAATTTAGGACCCACCACATAAAAAAAAAACTCCCCAAGGAAAGATCAAACTTTGGATATTCTTAGTCTATTAAAAGCAAGAACATCTAAGTAGTTCTTAGAGTTCTTCAATTGTAATAAAAACAAATATTGGCGATATGTGACACTAGATGAAGTACGGTTCCATTATTCCACTCTAAAGGTCAAAAGACAGTCATCCGATTTGACCACACACCAAGAACCGAATGAAAAGCGTGTTAGTACGCAACGTTCAGTTGGATAAGTGCTGATGATTTATTTCGGTATTTACAAAATTATTCTGATCAATAATCCTGAAAAAGACATTATTTGTAGGACGAAGTAGCAAAAACACGGCTGCTTTTGAAGAAGAGTTAAGTGAGTTCGTGTCAAAGAATTGTGACCATGTTTGAAGTGATTTGTCTATTGGATCTCCACAACCATCTGGTACAGACTTCTGTCGTTCTTTCACTAGATCGTGGATAAACCATATTTCAATTCAACTGTCGGAATTTCGAAATTTCCTCGGAAGTTTTATCGATAGATTAAACTACTACCTCCTTGTTTGAGCAATACCAAGAACGATTATGAAGAGGATACTACAAAAAGATATTTGATGCATTAGAGATGAAACGTCTGAGCTATTCGAAAAGTAATCGGGAATATAACGAACTGACAGCTGAGTTTATAACTAATTCTCGTTCGTCCGTCTGATTGACACTAACTTTTGCGGAACCTTGGCAATTCGGCACATTTTTACAAAATTGTTTCTCTTTTTTACAAATTTTTTTAATGACTTTGAACAAAAAAATTAGATTATATGCTACAAAGTCAGTACTCTAAAATGTATGAACCCTGAATGTATGCTATAAAAATAGAAATACTGGATATGAACCCTGAATGTATGCTATAAAAATAGAAATACTGGATATGAGTATATATGGGTATGTGGGCTTAGATATCGGTAATTTCATCGCTGTTTAAAAAAGTTATTTTTGGAGAAAAATTGGCACAATATTGTCACGGCGCCGAAAATTGCACTAAACTATCACTCAATGAAATGAAATGAATTCCTGCCAAGGCCTTCTGTGCTATTAAATTTAAGACTTTCTCCCTCCCTTATTGGTGTTATTATTGACAACTTGAAAGTAATATTAACCATATGTATATTATGCATTTTGTTGCTTGTAATAAATCTCAAAGCAACTTTTGTTTTAGCTTACTGCCTTTTCACGGCTACTACTGCCGCTGCCAGTTTGTGCCTTGAATTTATGCTAATTTTACGCTGATCTTCAACATTAATACGCAACATTCGCTTTAATAATTGACATGTCGAGGACATTTGGCGCGCGTAAAATAAGTAAATAACAAATTGAATGCTGATTTATATGCGCACATATTCAATTATTATCACTTATAGCGAATCTATGCTTAAGATAGTCTTATATGTAGTGGGTGCGAGGAAAATAATGCATACATATATACATACAGATATTGATAGATAGTTATAGATATACAAATATACAGAAGTCAAGCTAAGTTAATAATGCTGAGGAGTGATTTGTATACATGTATGTATGTGTTGGAAATCTCTTTGTATATTTTCATGATATGTATATATGTAAGTATATATGTCTCCACACTTAGTCATGATCACATTGTTTCTTATGAGTATTCTAAGACACAGTGGCTTTATGGGGTGATAAAAAAAAGCAGACAAAGCATGAAATTGGAACAATAAAGCCAACAGTCGCACTAATATATTTATATATGTATGTATATACTATGTATGTATGCCTATAATTTCATATAAATATGTATATGTATGTGCCTGCCTTTGTTCATCAAAACGAAGCGTGATTTATGCATAGTCATTTGTAGTATCCAATAAAATAGGCGACGTCCAAGGAGTCACCCAATACCAATACAAACACACACAGAATCAGAATCACTCAAACAAGCAAAGCTACTCAGGCAGTCAGTCAGTCAGTCACACGGTTGGTGTGCCAAATGAAAGAGGCGAAGACAAAGTGAAGACAAAGCATTAAAAGAATTTGTTGCTAAGACAGGACATTACAGCTACTACTATAAAGGCGCCTACAATGTACACATGTACATATATACATATACACATGGATACAGTAGATAAATTGAGTATTGAGTATTTTATTATATCTACTCACTTTGGTGTTTTTAAAAAGGCACTGAAGACTTGCTCATATGTGCGGCTAAGACAAATGATAGAATAGCATGCTTGCCTAACAACAAAAAACATACATACATATGTAAATAAAAATAAAATATGTGTTAGTGTGCGTGTGCACGCGTGTGTGACCTCCCTTTTGTAGGCCCACAATGGAAATGACAAATTAATTTAATTTGCTACACTACAAAGTGGCAAAAAGAGCAATGAATAAGCATATGTGTGGCGGAAGAATGTATGTATGTATGTGTGTGTGAGTTTTGTGGTTTTGTGTGTATTTGTTTATTGTAAAACAAAGAAGTAATATGATATTGTGCTTTGTAGACCACAGAGCGACAGGATTGCAGGACAAAAAGTTAGGCGGCAATGAGTATGCATACATATATATATATATTTCTATTTATATCAATGTATGTGTATATTGCCATCGAAGAGTGCGTAAATGAATGAGTGTGGCCATTTATTTCATTCATCAGTGACTTTAACTAGATATGCCTACGTATATACATGTGTACTTTATAAATGAATTTGGGTTGGTTCAACATGTGTGAGCGGAGGCTTAGGGTGTTGCAGAGCTGACATCACTCTGATGCTTTAAAAGCAGCAATTCGTTTGTATTCAATAAAATATGCTAACTTGAGTTCACGAAAGTTAGTTGAAAGCACTAAAACTACTTTAGTTAACGAAAGAAGTGTAGGAAAGGTGTGGAAGGCAGGTGAAAAAGGTTAAGAAACAATCAAACAGCGCTTACTGTGATTAATAAATATCAATGGAGGCTAATTATTTAGCTCTCCAAGGTGTTTCACAAGTGATTCTTCGAAAGTTAATATATTTACATATATAAATCATATAAATGCTTCTTAAAATCAAGGCAGATGATAATTTAGGTCTCTAAATCTCAAAAAATCGGGACAGATTAGGACGGAATAATCTTCTCTTTATAATCATTTAGTTACAGCGACTGTATAAATCAAAAATTAATTATAATTCGACGTCCTGAATACCGAAAGGTCATGATCATAAAGTACTCGAAAAAAGTACTACCAGAAGTTTCAGAGCTGAGGATGCGGGCACCTAACGTCCGTTAGTAATCAGATTTTATCCCAGAAACCTCTCCTGGTGACTACTTTTTCAGCTCTGCCCTATAAATACACGCTATGCAATTAAAAGAAACAGCACACTTTCTAAACTGGAGGTCAAATTAATACCATATAGTAATACTCCAGCACCAGGAAGTCCTAGAATGCGAAAATTTAAAGTATATAACTTATTACGAACACAAAGACTTTTGAAAGATATCGTGAATGATGTTGGATATACAACTGAATATCTCTTTGAATCACTAGAGTCTCGATGTTACAAATCTTGTTATTGAATTGAACTTAACTTAAGTAAAATGTGTAAAATCTTTCTATGATCGGATCCAATAATATTTCCAACACAATTTAAAGCTATTCGTTAGCGGACTACACTCTCGTAACACGCGATTATTGATTAAATAAAGATATAGTCGGACATATGTGGTGTACATGTGACCCAATAAGTGAAACCTCATATCAAAAACATAGATAATACTGGAATTTGTGCAGTTCATGGTAATAATGAAAAATATGTTTTGCATTGACTAAGAACTATCTTCGAGACTCTGACAATGTCTTAAGGGGGTTATCCATGTGATGGGTTTAACATTTTTGTATAATGAATTGATTTCTTAACACGTCTAGAATAAGGTAGTAAAGTGATTTTTAGAAATTTGAAGTCGTTTTAAAGATACAGCAGTTAGAAGGATATATTCGAAGCGCTCAGTTGGCAGCTGGGAACTTTGAACACGTTTTTCTCAAAACTGTATGTTTTCAAACTTTGCTCCATCGTATCTCAAAAACGCCTTGACGGAATGAGATTAAATTTGTTGAGTGCACTTAGCACATGTCAATGCATGGAACGTTCTATTATTACTCAAATATTCCGAAAACTTCGATTTTCAATAGCAACAATCTTCAAATGCCTACCAAAAGTCCACTTTATCGTAGTGCGTCCCATGCATTTACGCTTACAGATTAAAAAGCCGCTAACTTTTTTCGTTTCCGATAAGCCAATCAGCCGGAATCGTGGAGGAAGTGCAAACCCGTTTTTTTCGAGGCCAAGGTGTTGAGAACCCCAATAAGACAGATGAGGAGAATCTGACGATTTTCTTTTGGAAATTCATCATCAGAAGAATCGCCTTCTCTAAAGACCTGTGCAATGGTTTGATGACACTTAACACCACAACGGAACAACTATTCATCGAGCTCATAAAATCTAGTAAGTCCAGGGTGTAAACCAAAATTATTAGCTAATATATAATTATAAGGATAATACTTCCAAAATACTATCTTGGCAATGATAGATTGAACTGTCATTCTATGACAAACGGTATTACGTATCACTCTAAAATAATATATTTAATTTAAAGCAATAAGATGATGTTGAAAGTCTTCGAATAAATTTAAAATATGAGCCTCTTTAGTAGGTCATGAAACATTCTAAACCCAAAACAAAATTCTGTACTTATTTCAGCCCACTCATTGCACACATAGAACTAAGTACTAAAGGGTGATTTTTTAAGAGCTTGATAACTTTAAAAAAAAAAAAAAACGCATAAAATTTGCAAAATCTCATCGGTTCTTTATTTGAAACGTTAGATTGGTTCATGACATTTACTTTTTGAAGATAATTTCATTTAAATGTTGACCGCGGCTGCGTCTTAGGTGGTCCATTCGGAAAGTCCAATTTTGGGCAACTTTTTCGAGCATTTCGGCCGGAATAGCCCGAATTTCTTCGGAAATGTTGTCTTCCAAAGCTGGAATAGTTGCTGGCTTATTTCTGTAGACTTTAGACTTGACGTAGCCCCACAAAAAATAGTCTAAAGGCGTTAAATCGCATGATCTTGGTGGCCAACTTACGGGTCCATTTGTTCTCCGAAGTTTTCCCTCAAAATGGCCATAGAATCGCGAGCTGTGTGGCATGTAGCGCCATCTTGTTGAAACCACATGTCAACCAAGTTCAGTTCTTCCATTTTTGGCAACAAAAAGTTTGTTAGCATCGAACGATAGCGATCGCCATTCACCGTAACGTTGCGTCCAACAGCATCTTTGAAAAAATACGGTCCAATGATTCCACCAGCGTACAAACCACACCAAACAGTGCATTTTTCGGGATGCATGGGCAGTTCTTGAACGGCTTCTGGTTGCTCTTCACCCCAAATGCGGCAATTTTGCTTATTTACGTAGCCATTCAACCAGAAATGAGCCTCATCGCTGAACAAAATTTGTCGATAAAAAATTTTCGAACCGAACACTGATTTTGGTAATAAGTGTTCGGTGATTTGCAAGCGTTGCTCGTTAGTAAGTCTATTCATGATGAAATGTCAAAGCATACTGAGCATCTTTCTCTTTGACACCATGTCTGAAATCCCACGTGATCTGTCAAATACTAATGCATGAAAATCCTAACCTCAAAAAAATCACCCGTTATAATAAATATTTATAATAAATGACCCTAGTAATGAATGGTAGATGAATTCTTCTATGTGTAGCTCTTAAGTAAAGTAAAGTAATATTAAATGCTTTTAAATTAGCAAAATTTACAAATTGCAAAAGAAAATGAGTTTATAATTCGAATTTCGCTTGCTCTGGCTCCGAGACACGAACCCAAACCTACATAGAAACAAATGTGTTAGTCAAAAAAGGGCATTTCGAATCATTAATTTAACTGACAACTGCCATATGTGAAATGTGCATAGAAATAGATACTCACACACATACATATCTACTTCTATATATAACCTAATATCTAAAAGCATATATGTAAATCCACATGTCTATGCTCACACACACACACACACACCACACCACATAGAGAAAGGAAAGCCAGCCAACCATTCAACCAGGAAGTCATTCATAATCGACGAAAAAGCCACACTAAGCTCAAACGAGTAACAAATGGGCAACGGCACCACAGCCATTAGCGAGAACAATGTATTTAACCGAAAAAGCGGCGTGCAGACACAAAAGCCGAATGGTAAATATGTACATATTATATTTATTTAGAAAAGTTGGGATAAACCTGCAGACGAGTGCAATAATTATGGTAAATTGCGGTAAATTCTGTGCGGTGCCTCAGCGAACAGACCGGACTTATTGAAATGTGAGGGAAGAACCGTTCGGAATTTAACAAAATGTTGTGGCTTCAGAGATGATCCGAACCTTATACGAGGAAATTTCAGAGATTTAGGGAGAAACTGGAGAACTTGGGACCAGAGAGAAGAACCCGCCGAAATTTTGTGCATCAAATAATTACTGGTTGGAATATTAAGAAGGTCAAGCCCTCAGAAAAATACGTGGCACAAATGAAAAGAATATTGGGGTCTCAGCCAAGAACTGGAATTATGGAAGGGGATTTTTTGGTATAGGGAAGACCTAGATGGAATAAGCTGAGATTTCGACATCTCAGAGAATAACAGAACTAAATAACAAAATATGTATATAATTCGGGGCTTCAGAGAACATATTGCCGGAGTATAAGAAGGGTATAAAGAGCAATGAAGAACAGGCCGAAGCCTTAGAAAAGAACTAGTCGAAATATAAGGAGGAAAGCTGTCCAAATATGACGAAAGGTCGGACCTTAGTGAAAAACTCATGGAAATATGAAATTCACTCAAGACCTTGTTTGAATATAAGAAGATCGGATCTTCTAGGACAGCTTGAAGATGATAAAGTATGGGGCCTAAGAGCAAAAATCGCAACAATATGATGAAAATGTGAGACCTTACCGAAAAATTCTCGAAAATTTTATACTGCTCGTCCAGATCCAGAAGAACTGGTCGGAATATGGATATATTTCTCATTGAGCACTTTTCTTACGTATCCATGAGAACTCCCTCTGCCCTGATCGATTGGATGGGGAGATATAACGAAAAAATATCAATGGATATGTCGAGGCTTTTCATTATATTGGAGTGAACTTCTTCGGAAGACGATCTTTGTGACAAAAAATGCTACGATTAGTGCTTCTACTAAATTACATATATTTTAGAGGGATTGAAAAGCAAAAAATAAATATTTTATACTGGTAATGGTGTTATTGTAAGGACCAGCTTCCACTGGACTAAAACTACCACTGGGATATGAAATACATACACATATATGATATCTGCATATAAACCAATTAGGACATTCGTAATTGAATACAAAGCTAAAAATGTTTAAGCAAAACCTTACACAAATATTAGGGCACTCATTAGAATAATTATTTATGTATATACATACAGTGGGGAGCAAAACCGTCAACATGTTTACTGAATGCGACTAAAGGTCCTTATATCTTTTTTTCTACTAGCAGTATCGGCAACATTTATACACCAAAATAAAGATAATAATTCAATTTATTAAAAATAGAAAACAGAACAGCTTTTTTTTATTCTTGAACGAAAATGTACGATAAATTCGATTTACAAGTCATTTTGACAGTTTTGCACCACTGTATAAGTATGCCATGAAAGTCCCGCTATATTTACCGGAATGGCTGGGTTCGGTAATTCAATGGAAGTTCTGAGTAGAGACGGAGTTAACAATTTATATTAGTAACGTTTTGTCTGTCGTGGCGATTACTAAAAATTTTTCCAGGGGTTTTTTGTGAACCAAAAAAAAAAAATGCGAAAGTTACTGCGAGACGTCGAAGATAAAGTTATTGTTTTAATTAAAAACGGCTATTCAGCTAGGAAAATTGCTGAAAAGTTAAATATAAGTCGACAAACGGTAATAAATGTGAAGAAAAGACAAAATATTGTCCAAGTTGTAAACGCTGGAGGCCGCCCGCGGAAGCTTACCGATGGTGATGCCCGTGCTGTTGAGCGATTATTACGCAAAAATGAATGTAGGACTCCTCGAGAAGCTGCTGCTAAGTTAGAACTTCAAGCGAGTACATGGACAGTTCGACGCTCTTTAAATAAAATTGGTATGGTTGCTGCGGTTAAACAAAAAAAACCTGCTTTATCTGAACGAAATGTTAAAGCTAGACTTCATTTTTGCCGAGAACGGAAAGATTGGACAATTGAGGACTGGAAAAGGGTTATATGGTCAGATGAGACGAAAATTAACAGGTATCAATCTGATGGTAAGGCATATTTTTGGCATCGTCCGCAAGAAAAGCTTCAGCGTGGACAGGTAAAGCAAACTGTCAAATTCGGTGGCGGAAGTTTGATGATTTGGGGTTGCTTCACGTGGTGGCATATTGGTCCTTTGTTTAGAATAAGTGGAATAATGAATAAGGAGATATATCTGCATATTCTAAATTCACAGTTGCCTGACTTCGTGGACGAATGTGCCTATCCAGCGGAGGAAATAATTTTTCAACAAGATGGCGACCCGAAACATACGGCGAAAATTGTCCAAGAATGGCTCCAAAATCAAAGTTTTAAAACTTTCAAATGGCCAGCACAAAGTCCCGACCTTAACCCGATAGAAAATCTGTGGGCATACGTTAAGCAGCAGCTGGCTAAGTATCGAAATCCGCCTTCCAACATGGACGAACTGTGGAGTCGGGTACAGACGGAGTGGAGAAATATACCCCACTCAATTATTGAAAACTTGGTTGAAAGTATGCCCAGACGCATAAAAAGCGTAATAAAAAATAAAGGTCTATGGACAAAGTACTAAGCCCTGTGAAGAACTTAGGTCTAAGTGTATAAGTGCAAAACTGTCAAAATGACTTGTAAATGGAATTTATCGTATATTTTCGTTCAAGAATAAAAAAAAGCTGTTCTGTTTTCTATTTTTAATAAATTGAATTATTATCTTTATTTTGGTGTATAAATGTTGCCGATACTGCTAGTAGAAAAAAAGATATAAAGACCTTTAGTCGCATTCAGTAAACATGTTGACGGTTTTGCTCCCCACTGTATGTATATGTATTTATGCTAAACTGGACATATACGAAGACATTTATGTAAATGTAGCCATATTTAGCTTGAACACTGAGTTTGACACAGGCAAAGGCGCATCAAGAAAACATTAAATTCACTCATTTGTTCATTTGTATATTTACACATACGAAGCACATAAGCAGTTATCTAAGATGACATATGTACAGTTACATTTTGCCCTAACCTTAAATTAGAATGTAACTAATGACAGTGAAGTGAAGGCGTATGGAATCTAACAAATTCATTGCTGTCATATTAATATAACTGTAACTAACTCGTAACATGTCTACATGTAAACACACATACATACATGCAGATCTAAGCTCTAGTAGCAGGTTTACTAATGTGACAGGCAGCAGCGACAAATGATGACAAAATCATTTCATTTGCTGAATTACACGCTACTCGCTGCTCGCTGGTGGCGTAAACTCCTAGAACCGGAAGCCGCTGCAGCACGCCTACAATTACACATCTACATTGATGTCTGTTTGTATGTATGTTCGTTTGTATACAAACTTGTAACCAGTCAGCGAATGAGAATGCCTTCGCGCGCTGTTCAAGTACAATTAATAACAATGACAGGGCGTGTCGGCACCTCTCGTGCGTGTGCTGTTGCGTATACTCGATGCGTTGATTGTATTCTGACGGGGTCTATGCCACTTCGTCGCAGATCTTCTTCTGCGTGCAATAAATTTGACTAAGTCGTTGACTGACGCAATGAAGCGATGGGACACAGTGGGGAGGTCTAGTTATATGTGATTTGTTATTAATATTTTATAATGCGTGTGCTCACACTGATTTTTTTAGAGAAAAATTATTATAACGTTGCCTACAATTAGGCGCCCAAACTAAAATTTTATCAAGGACACATACCTAAGAGATACGATGAATGGACACGTATCTTCTTTAAGAAGCATTTTCTTTTCGATAAGCTACTTTGGTATCCGACTTGTGTAGGTCAGTGTGGAATCGTTGGAAACTGTAAAGCGGATAATCATGCAAGAGAGGGTACTCTTGCAACATTAACTCCGGAATGGGAGCGAATTGGCAGTCCATGGTCCACTTGTGCACCAGCGCTGGACTTACAGACATCGTATGAGCTCGCCAAGCGGTGGACAACAAACAGTGGACCATTTGACCCGCAGTAGAACGTAAAAGGTCCTCCGGACTGCTTTCGCTTAACAAGATTCATTTCGGCTTTATCATAGGTGTGTTCACTGGACACTGTCCTCTAGGCACACAAGCAGTAAGACTAGGGTTCCTGGCAGATACAAGCTGTCAAAGCTGTTTGGAAGAAAGCGGCGTGAAAATATCCAAGCATTTCCTCCTCCAATGCGAGGTTGAAACACCTTAGTAGGCACACTTTCGGCGAACCTAGCGAATTGGCTAGACTTGACATTAGCCGTCTACAGAAATTTGTAATAGATGTCAAGCGCATTGTCGAACAGTCTTTTGGTCTTTCCGATCCGTTAGGAGTTTTTTGGTCCGACAAAGGACATTCATAACTGTCTAAGTGAGATCTTCTGAAAGTGTAGAAATCAGCCTTTGAACCTAACCTAAAGGTTTAAAGCGATAACTGTCGCTAAACAGTTTATACGCTTTAGCCTTTCTTGAACTGGAAGCCACAAGAGAGAAACTAATGTCTAACTTCGAAAAAGTCAAAATATCATTATCGAATATTAAATATCGGACAGATCGGCTTCCGTGTGGGAAGAATCGATTTTCAGATGAGTTGTAGGATTGTATATGCTTTTTGAGTGGTAAAAAAGAAGGGCTGTAGTCGACATATTCAATGTTCCTTGCTTAGTTCCAAATTTCTATCATGTTCAAGAAGAAGCACCATCTTTTTTGGCTAGCAGAGCGTAGAGACTAATTATGTAATGCAATTTTCTGCCACAAGATTGCGTTAATTTTTTATCGTTGCAACGCTCTGAGGTCTGAGATACGCATTAATGTCCGTCCACAAATAACTCGCAACAACTAATGTGGCACGTTGCAGGCTGCATGTATGAAATATATGTAGGCATGTATGCATTCATCACCGTCGCAACACCACAGTCAACCTTTCACACCAAATAACCAATTGGATGCCTTGCTGCCAAGGATATTTATGAAAGCGGCAAGAGGCAGGAGAGCCTTGCATTATCCTTTACTACTGACACCAGAGACAAATGCGGCCATACATACATACATACATATGAAAGCAAGTAGTACAAGGAGGAGCAGCAAAAAAAAGGGGAGCAAAAACGAAGTAGAAGTGACAACACAAATGAAACTACTCACCATTAATCACGTGCACCATGACGCTAGCGCTGCTCGCCGTTGTCGGCTGACAAGTGTAATTCCCTGTATCCGTTGTCTGTGCATTCGAGATGCGCAACCTGATGATGGGTGGCATGATGATGAAAAAACAGGAGAAGTACCGAGAAGAAGAAAGAGAAGAATGTGCTCATATTAATGGAGACATATACAAGTTGCGGCGCTGATGTGTCGGTGTGTCGGCGTGTGTGTGGAAATGTAAGATGACGCTGGAACGCATGATAGTCCCGCGCTGACGCGATAAATATATGCGCGCATGTGTGTGTGTGTGCTTTGGTTGACATGCCGTGGCAAAGGCAGCGACTTGAGCTATCGAAGGCAATGAATTGAAATGTAAAGGCGCAAATATTTATTTATGCTGCCACCGCGCCGCAACGTACACAGTAATCAAAGCCAAAGTGACAAGTGCAACAAGAGCGGCGTGTGCAACACAAAGATAGCCAAGCGCAGCAACTGGAATGCCACAGTACTTTGCCACATGCATTTGCATGTTGACACGCACAAAGAGCTGACAGCTCTGACAGCGCTTTCCATTTCACCTTTGCTCGCTTAAGTCTTAACGTCGTCTCCACGCCACGCCACACCACACCACATCACACACGACACGCGACACCTGATTGTGGCTTATGGACGGCTGGCCGGAAGGCGTCTGTGCCGCGCGCTTACCTTGATTTCATTGTGTCGCCCAACTGTGATTCCATCGCAATGCGCGCCGTAAAGTCCGGCGTAATGTCGTTGCTTAAGCCGTCATGCGGCGCTGTGACCGCCATTGCTGCGCCCATGCTGCTACCACTGCCTCCTCTACCGCCGCCGCCAGCAGCAGTCAATGCATTGGCATTCGTTATCGTCGCTGTCACATCGGCCGCTAGCTCATTGTTCAGCAGTGCTGGTGCAGCCATGCCACCGCTATGCAGACTATGCTGGTTGTTGTTGTTCGCGCTGTCGCTCTCTTCATCTTCGTGCAGCTCGAATGGCGTAATTATATGCTCGCCGCGATACCAATAAATCGGTCCAATATCACGAATGCTCGGCTGTTGCACATGGCAGCTGAGTATGATGGCGCTGCCGACTTTGAAATGCAGATCCGCGGGGCCGCTGATGATGGCGCGCGAATCGGCGGGTATCTCTGTGGTGGTGACACAAGCAAAGTAGAGCAGAGAAAAATGGAAAATGCGTAAGTAAATATAAATATTGGTTAAAATAACAAATAACAACAATTCAGAAAATTAAAATTAAGTTGATAATAAAATTTCGAGGCATATCCGTATACATATATACATAAAATTCATGTATGTAAATATATAAATAAAATTTCAACCTCACAATGACAAATATAGTATAAACAAAATTATTTAAATAATGAAAAGAAAATTCACAATTATTCATTAAACATTATTTCTTAAATTACAACAACAACAATAAAAATTAATGGCTGTAAACAATATAAAAAAAACGAATTTACTTTCATAAATATTTGCGAGAAATTAGCACAAATTTTTATTCAGAAATAAATATAATAATACAAAAAAGTAAGGAAGGCATAAGTACGGGTCAAACGAAATTAAATGCTAATTTAAGAATTTATTCCACCTATAATAAAAAAATTAAAAAAATTGGGCGAGTTTAATCTTATTAAAGGCAGTCGGTCAGATGAAATAAAAGATACTATCGGTATAAGTATAGTAGCAAAGGGAACGTATCTATCGAATATTTCGACTTTTGGACTTTCGACTTTCGCTGTAAATTTGGGATTTCTTACCGGTGGAACAAGAGTCATTACATTCGAAATATGTGGACTTGTGGAAACATAAACCGATCTCTCAGATTTTAGAAAGCCTACGATTCCGATTCCGATTCTTATCTAGTTTTACTATGATGTGATATTTCCCCGGATATTTACAGAATAACTACAGTCGGACGACGGAGAGCGTTATATTTGGAGATGATATTGAAACAGATTTCATCGAATATAAGGTTTGATCATTATTATAAATGGGCTACTCGGCACGAATTTCATTGAAATTTCAGTAAAAGACATGCCCAAAGTGAAGCTTCAGCGTCCTTGACTTATATGAAACCAGGCAGCCAGAGCTCGGCGAAGACCGCGGGTTTGTACCTTCTTTATTCCGATAAAACAAGTAATCAACCTCGAAGCAGTGACACAAAGGCTTATCGCCTCACAACCACAGAATAATCTCACCTAATATAACCAGCAGTACGTTCCCAAAGACGTTTTCTATGATCAAAGAATATTTAAAAAACATAGAAAAACCTTTGTATGATACATTTTACTTTAACTAAGAGACTTACAGAGTTGTAGAACTTTATGTGCCCTTTGGTAGAATGGACATTTCTTTGGGATCAATTGGAATTCCACTGACTATTTTGAGATATGTACATAACCTATTTCGAAATATCGGACTTAGGCTTTAACCAAAATAATAACAAAGAACGTAGGGAGTTACATAATTCAGCATTTCAACTTTCAAATGCAACAATGACTCTGTCAGCTGTCAACTGTCATATCAATTTCCTAAGTAGCTAAGTCTTCTAAAGCTATTGTTTATAAAAGGGATTAATGTAACCATACAAAGGTGAGTGAATCCGGTTAATTAAAACCGAATATAAATCACAGAATGCTACTGGACCAAATTCGAAAGTACTCATCATATTTCTTATTGATCTCGTCGATTACATTGAGATGTAAATTGCCTGTTCTGAAGCTTTGATGTTAAATTTATCATATTTTTCGCCACTTCAACATATACAACGCGTTGCAATGAGTTCGACTGAATCCTTCGATTGAAAAACCACAGAATAACCAAAGAAACTCGATTGCGTCTTCTGAGCTCATAAGTAATTTCAGAAATGTATTATTTTTGTGTATTAAAAATATTTTTTCATGCCACAAAGTAAGCATACCAATTTGTAATTCTGAAAAACAGACATACATAAATAGTTACTTATGTAGATGTTGCATACAGCAGCTTGCATGGCAATTTGGTACTGGCTGCCGGCAAGAGCGGCGATTCCGCAGCTAATTAGCGAGCTGGCAATTGCATTCAGCGGCGCCACAGCGATGAGCACTGTGCTGGTAGCTTGTTGGCTTTGGCCGCGCCACAATAAGCCACTGCATTCGCCAATTTGCGGTATTTTTGCGTGCAGCAGATTTTTACATAAGTGAATGCATAGTTTAATTAGGCGCCGAAAAAAGTATAAAAATAAACCAGCACTGCGAGCGGATGAGCGGGCAAGCCGACAAGTTGTCTTAATTAAAACTCTGCAGCTCAGCCGCAACTTTAATATTGCCTTGCTTCCTCCTGTAGGTTGCTGCAGCAAATGAGCGCTGATTCAAGGCCATTTCAGAAGTCATGGCGCATAAAGTCCGAAGAAATGCCGCATAAGAATTTAATTTGAATGCACCAAAATGGTGGTGGCGGCGGTGAGAGGGGAAACACAAACGCCTTGTGCGCGCTTAAATTGCTTGCTGCTGCAATGCAAATGAGGCTGCGCCTTTAAAATAACACACCGTTACGTGCCGTGTTCTCATTTTCTCTGTAGCTTTGTCTTTGTTGCTTTTTGCTGTTGCAGCTGGCGCTTGGCTTGGTCTGTTGGTGCAACAATGTTGCAAAAAAATCAAATGTAATTTGCTTAAACACACTCCCAACCAACACTGGCGAGCATAGCTTAATTAACTCTTAATTGTGAACGCATATTGTGATCAGCTGTGAGCCTAATTGTTGTTTTGTGGTATCACAAAGAGTATCAAGACCCGGATTTTAACAATAAGAGTAATAAATGTACTATTTTTTTATTTTAATTCAAGAAAAAAATCAAACAGGCAGCTGTTTTGGCGTGAATTAAATAATTCTTTAGGTCATCCTAAATGTAGGCAACGTTTTATTAATATAACGTTAGAATAACGTTGCCTACATTTAGGCATATTTTTCAAATAATACTCAGAATCTAATCTTGATTACATAATGATTATTAAAGAAACTTGAATTCCATAACCTCGACAGACAAAATAAAGTACAGCCAACAGAAGGAGATGTTCTGTCCTAATTGATAGATTTTACTCCTCAGGTTGCTGTCTTCCAAACAAGAAATATAGAAGTTTTGTAATTTTATTCATTTATTACTTCTTTAAGACGTATTTTTATATTAATAACCCAGATAATATAATTCGAGATAACGTCTTGAGCTCGAGATCCCTCTGCTAAAGAATATTATTTTAAAAATTTTCAAACAGACAACAGACAGAGACACAACAAGAGACAACAGACTGAAACACGAATCACTTTAATACGTTGATATGTACATATATGAGTCAATCTCCATCTTATAGCTGTTAAAAATTCAGACCCTTCAGGTCGCTTGGTGCGAAAAATATAAAGACTAAGAAATAATTCGAATGGATGGCTGTCGGCTCTATCCTTCCCTGAAATAGTTACTCTATTAATATATTCTGTGATTAGATTATTGGTTATATATTTCTAGGAGCAAAGTGGAAGAATGTTCATGACAATATTCTTCTGCGAAGTAGTTGTGAGAAGAAAGTTTTATATTAAACCACGCGGAGTGGAGAGTGGAAGGTGGAAATATACAAGCTTTAAGTGCTACTCGGATATGGAAGTAATCTGGGTTCGTTGTCCTCTCTAGGTTTCAAAATAATAATCTCAGGTGAACTAATATATTCACAGTAATTCTGTAAATAATTATTTTTAGCTTGAGAAGGCTCCATTAAGAAGCGGGAACTTTTGGTGATATGTAGAACATTTAATATCTCAATCCGTATCGCTAATATCTCACTTATTAATAAAAATAATTTTAGACCACTTTTCTTTCTGCCAGTAATTTCAACTTTCTGCACTAACACCTCTCTCTTTTTTTTGCCACCAATGTTAACAACCGTTAAAACTTTATCTCAATCTGTCGCGTTTAAACCACTCGCCGCATGGCCATGAAGTATTGCATGCCACATATAAATATGACGAGCACACACTGTTATTACCACTTGCTCATTCGCCGAGAGTGCCAATTAACGCGAAATGTTTCGCGGCGACAGAAAACATGTTTAAATGCCAGTTATAATATGCAATTTTTACGCCACGTAAATATCACACATACCTATTATACATACATATATAGAAGACCTCGAATTGTATGTGGCATTTCAGTGCGAAAGAGTGAAAATGTTTAACGACATTAATCAGTTGTGGGGTTTGGAATGAGCCGTTTCGCTGTATAAATTTGCATTTAAATTGAACGCCGAACGTTCGTTCGCCAATGTGTATTTGTGGCCTTTTAATTTTATCGATTCTTTTAATTACCCAGAAAAGATTTTTTCCATTTGGCATTTTCCGCTATCGCTGCTGTGATTTCATTAATTTGTATGTGGAAATTTGCAAACTTGCATTTATGATTTTTTTAATGTATTTAAAAAATGCATTTTTTTGCATTAAAGATTCATATTTAACATAACAATTTGTTGTGGTTTTATGTCACGAAGCGTTGTATAATAAATTTATATATAAAAGTAAAAGATATTTCCAAATAATGGGAATTGAAGTTAAAATTGGTGGGCGATTAGCACAGCTGGATATTGATTGTCTTTAGGATTGCTAGCTTTTAGGATTCTCTTTACGATGATATTATCGCCAAATTTGGTCTGTGGTGATCTGACGGGCGTTAAATTACTAGCTTAGGCACACACCTCAAAGGCATGTCACCACTATTAAAAAATGTTTTTAAAGCCAATCAGAGTGCAATGAAGAGGACAGTTTTTGGGGAATCCATGACTAAAGGTCTAAATCTTTATAAGAACTCAACATCTGCATACTTCAGTTTGACTAAAAGTAAAAGCAAAAAGGCCTGTCAATTTCTCAGTTGTATTCATTGCTTACTTGGTCTATAGCAGTCACTAACAGCATTTTCGCACAGCCAAATTAATTAATCAATTAAAAATTTAATTGAGAAACCAGTTTTTGCCCTTCGCACAGCCGGCTACTCGATAATCGATTAGCTGTTATAAATTTTTGTTTTGCTTTTCATAAGAAGTTGATAAGTTTCAACAGCTGATTATTTTTTTTTCAATAACCACAACCATTATTTCCAGCTGCGACATCTACCGTCAAGTAGTATTACTTACAAAAAGACGTTCTTTGCCGCAGAGTTGCATTTCATTTTCAACTCGATTAAAATTCTATTAAAAACAAGAAAAAATGTTAACTTCGTCTGTTCCGAAGCTAATATACCCTTCACAGGTGCATTTCTTTTAGTAACTATGTGTTTAAGCAAATCTAAAGACGTAAGAAAAAGTAAGTAAAAAAAAGAAAACATTTTACTAATTCTTTTAAGCCGATCTGAACAATTTCTTTGGAGATTATATTATGAAGATACCACGTCAAATGCGAAAATTTTCCATGCAAGCAATTGATTCCGATCGGTCGGAACCTATGCTATAGTGAACCGATCTGAACAATTTTTTCGGAGATTAAATTATTATAAATTTCTATGAGCAATAACTCACACTAAATTTCGTGAAGATATGTAGTAAAATGCGGAAGTTTTCCATACAAGCCCTTGATTCCGATCGTTCAGTTTGTATGGCAGCTATATGTTATAGTGAACCGATCTGTACAATTTTTTCGGAGATTAAATTATTATAAATTTCTATGAGCAATAACTCACACCAAATTTCGTGAAGATATGTAGTAAAATGCGGAAGTTTTCCAAACAAGCCCTTGATTCTGATCGTTCAGTTTTTGGCAGCTATATGATATAGTGGTCCGATATCAGCAGTTCCGACAAATGAGCAGCTTCTTGAAGAGAAAATAACCTTTGCAAAATTTCAAATCGATATCTTAAAAACTGAAGGACTAGTTCGTATATATGTATACAGACAGACGGACATGGCTAAATCGACTATTTTGTATGGTAAATCGATTTAAACCAGCGCTTTAATTGAGCAAACCTTGGTTAATTGAGCAATTAGCTCCTGTGCGCAAAGGCTACAAGGCTAGACGGTTTTTATGAGGTTGACGATTTTCGTTTTTAAAAGCTCACACTTCATTGCTTTTTCATGAATTATTTGCCAAAAACAATACTACAACGATTCCCTAGCCTCCATATTCGCCAGACATTATTCCGTGCGACGTTTTCCTATTTCCAATAATAAATAGAGCTTCGTTTTACAAGCAAAGGAGAAATAGCTGAAAGAGCCAAATACTATCAAGTTGGAGTAGTGTTTCGATGAGTGGCAGATACCCTGCATAACGAAAGGGAACTATTTAAAAGGCGACGAAATTAATATAGATGAATGAATAAATATTATTTTCAAAAAATGAAAATTCCCGTTATTTTTTGAACACACCTCGTATTTTACTATACTTCCTGAGGCAAAAGTTAATAAAACTCCTCTTTTGTTGGCTTGCAATATTTACTTGATTTGAGAAGTAACCTTTAATTGGAAATTTCTAATATTGAGAAATTCCAAACAAAAGATGAGTTCATCATTTCAGATTTTTCTAATTGAAATCGCTACCACCGGCTAGCCACAAACTCAATTCGCACACAAATGTATGTAAATATTAAATACTCGTCAAAATTTCACAGTCATTTACCGCAATATAGCCAACAGATAAATGAATATTACTGCGTACACAATTATTAGAAAATACAGAAAATCGGCTTGTCTAGCAATCAAAAACAGAAATTCGAAAAATGCGCTAAATTTTCATGAATGATTACAACAAACAACAAAATTTATTTCAAAGCATATTTTCAACTGAAATTGTAGCTACATTGCATTTAACGATGGCTGATTGGTAGTAGTGAAGGCAGTCAGTCAGTCAGTGTGATTGGTGCTACATGGCGTATGAGTGATGCATGAATTGATACTGATGATTATGCTTTGTAAATTACAATTGTGGCATATGAATAGATTAAAACTTACTTCTCTAATGGTATTGATGGACAGAAAAATTAAGCAAGTGTACTGGGAGTCTTATTCGAAGATTTGGAATAGTCAAAAGGTATTATATAGAAATACTGACGATTGAGTTAACAACTAGACTCAACTCTGTTAGTAGTGATTAAACCGTATACATCCATTTTCCCAATATCCACCTATAGGTCTATTCTTTTTGCCTTCAACCCCAAACTTCGCTTGTTTAATGCTTTTTAGTATGCTTAATGTCCACTGAAGTCCTTCTATATAATTTCTTTATAAAAACTCTTTTTTGTACCTTTTGTTGTACCAAATTAGCTACAATTTAATGTCAACTTTGTAGTGTAGCATATTTGAACGAGCCATCGTCGACCATCTGTTCCTAAAACTGTAATAATTTATTCACAATTTCTTTCGTCGGCAATTTTTTCGCCTATCAGCATATTGTTGCTCATACGCACCGTTGGACAGGTAAATTGAACGACAATTTAATTTAAATGTGAAATTACATACAAATCATAATATCATGAGTAAGTATAATGGAAATAATATTACAATTTTGTATAATTTAAAATAATAACACGCACATTAAAAATTAATAATTTTTTTTTGTTTTTTTTATTTAATACACTGAGCGACAAAAATAAAGTGATTTTGAATGAAAAAATAATTAGAAAATGGCAAAATTAAACATATTGTTTTTCAAATCGTTGTATTATAATTAAAAATATTGCAGGGTTGTTCTAGGAAGGGCATATTTGGATGTAATTTTTTTGGAAAAGTGGGCGTGGCCACTAAGTATTATGTACATATCTCGTAAACTACTGAAGCTATATCAACGAAACTTTCAGGAGTCGATTTTTTCAGTAATTTCCTGATATAGTCCAAAAATGGAGTAAATCGGATTATAACCACGCCCACCTCCCATACAAAGGTTACGTTGAAAACCACTAATAATGCTTTAATTCAGTAATGAACACCAACAAAAACCTTAAATTTCATTATAAAGAAGATACAGAAGAGCTGCACTCAAAATGATATACAAAATTTTAAATGGGCGTGATTCCGCCCACTTATCGATCAAAAACCATATCTCCGAAACTACTCGACTAATTTCAATGAAATTCTATTCGTAATATTTTCCTTGCATCCCAATGATATGTTGTGAAAATAGACCAAATCGGTTCACAACTACGCCTATCTCCCATATACCAGAACTTTGAAGACGATCTGAACCGTTTACTTTACAATATATAAAGTAAGCACTAGTGAAGATATCGGTGCAGAACTTTGCACAAATACTATGTTAATAGTGTGGCAGCCCCATTCTAAAAATCGCCAAAATCGTTTCAAGGTTTTCAAGCCCCATACATCGAACACGAGGACCTCTGGGCTTCTATTTTTTTACCAAAAATATACGTAAGCCTCTCAGATATTTTGAAGAAATTCGGAGAGAATATCTTTCTTTTAATAATATATCTCCGTGCCTAAAATACGTGAAATCGGGTCATAACTTCACCTAACTCCCATATACCTAATATTAGGGTTTCCAACTTTCAATGAACTTTATACCATATATATGCCGAATATGTGAGTCAAATTGTTTGTTATATTAATTGTTCATGCCAGATGAACACAACCCTGCATTGTCCTATAATACGAATTAAAGGACAATGCAATAATGCACAACAGCGCCAACATAACGCGCGAATATACACACAACAATAGAAAACAACAACCCAAGAAGAAGAACCCACGGACGGACAATACGGCGCCAAAACAACTCACCGCGGATCAACCCAGATCTACAACAACAGCACCAGAGGATAACCCATCCAACCAACGCGGGATTACCCACCCATACAACAGGTTTAAATATACGTCTAATATTAACTTAAATATAAGATTAAATTGTAACCTACTTACATATAAACACTCTCACCCTTTTGTGTACCACTAACAAATTGTACATTTCGTATGCCCAAACAAATTGTATGTAATTTATACCCCACACACCCAAATACACTAAATTCAATTTATATAAAAAACTAATTATCTTATTTTATTTGGCACACCGGAAACTCAACGTCGAGTACCTCGACATTTTGGTCCTTCGAGCCGGATTAGTGCCCGATAAACTAGGAACCCACCCAATTAACCACCACTTGGACACTCAGGATTTGAATATTCATCGACCCACCAACAAAAATTGCATCGTTGGAATAACCCGCAGGCAAATCCTACCGCAACAACAAACCCTTACCAACTACAACAAAATTATAAAAACTCAACATACGTGGAAAATATTGTAAGTGAAGTGACCCAAATTTATTTTAAAATTTATTTATTTTAAATATAATTAACAAGTGCGAAACGGAATAGAAGTGTAAAAAAGCAAATATTGCATTTAACGCGAATTAAATACAAAATATTTGCAAATTCGTTTTTGCCATATTCCGCTTTGCACTTTGTATAATACTGACACGTATATACATACATACGTCAATACATATTAACTTACATATTTTTCGGGAGTTAAATAGCTCTCCTCTCAAGAAAACATTCATACCCACACGTACATACAAATATAATTGCATTACCCGCTCTGCTCAGAGCATTGCTAGTGCAAGCAGAACAAACTGCACGTAAAGCACAATACCCGGTAGGAAAAATTTGCGAATACCCATTAGGAAATTTTTTGTTCATCGGAACTTTAAAATTTTTGCGACCCAAGCTCAAATATTGTGTACATATAAGGCACAAACAAAAAAAACATTTTAACAATTAACCCTCTAACCACCCAGAGGACAAAATAATTTTACTCGCCACTTTTCGGAATTCGTTTTTTGGCTATTCAAATAAAGAACTTTAACTCAAATTCCAAATTTGTTTTACTTAAGTTTTAATATTTATTCCGACCCGACTCTTTAAATACTTTACACTTTTATTGAAAATGGAAGACTTTAAATTTTGTATTTCCGATTTGTTCGAATACATTGAGGAACATTACGACACCCTACCCGAAGATGAGTCAGTCCATACTCTTGAAATAAAAAGAGTTGAACTCAATGCCATTTACGATAAGGCAAATAAATCGTACGACGCTTTTCGCAGAGCCCCACACAAACCCGAGGATATTGACTTCGCTAAAGTCAAAGAAGAATTTAAAAAAGGACATAAATCATATCTCAAATGTTTGGGATCAATCAATCAAACTATTGATGATCTCAAGACCCCAATACCACTAAAGGAACCCGCTGCAGAAGAAAACTCATCGATGGACACGAGACCCTCAATGCAGCTGCCCCCGTGTGACACGGATATATTTTATGGCGATTTCGAAACATGGCCCTCTTTCAGAGACGTGTTCACCGCTGTATATATACACAACCAAAAAATTAGCAACGTGGAGAGACTCTTTCATCTTGTTCAAAAAACCCGAGGAGAAGCAAGAGACATAGTCAAAAACGCCCCTTTAACGAATGATGGTTTCGTGATGGCCTGGAGGGACCTCGTATTACAATACGAAAACAAACGAGTTCAGGTCAACGCGCAATTAAAAGTTTTGTTCAATTTACCCTATGCAACCCAAGAAAATGCAAGCGCGATCAAATACCTCCAGAGGACCGTCAACAATTGTCTTACGAATCTGCATAATGTTTATATAGACACCAGCAGTTGGGACCCTATCTTAATATTCTTATGCGGATTGAAATTACCCAAGACCCTACTTCATCAGTTTGAAGACACACTACAAGACAACTCAGAAGTACCATCATGGAAAACTTTCGATGCGTTTCTCACCCATAAACATAAATCTATGGAAGCAGTAGAAAACCTGATTGACCCCGCTCCAGTTACCCCATCCAACAGTGGACCCTACAAAAAGGACAGGAAATTTAATAGCTTTCACCCAAACGTCTCTGGAATTTCGACCCTTCATTTCTTACACTCAACAGAAAACCCTAAAAGAGGCAGCAGCTTCTCAAAACAAGCTTTAGACATCGAAAGTTGCAAATTATGTAGAGCACAACATTCCATTCGAGAATGCCCGAAATTTTTACACATGAGTGTTGAAACCCGAATATCCACCGTAAAAAATAATGGATACTGCTTTAATTGCCTCGCATTATCGCACAGTTTCAAGGACTGCAAGAGCAAATATTCTTGCAGAATATGCAGAGGGAAACACCACACTCTTCTGCATAGAGAGATCACACCCAGATCACATTCCCCCCCGCAAGGACCAAGAGCCTCAAACCCGGCTCTTGATTCAAACCCATGTAGTACCTCCCAAACCCAAACTCCCAATACAAATCCGCAAGCCTACACAACCCTATTACAGTCCACTCAAAATAGAACCCAAGACCCACTCAACTCAAATAGGAAGCAGATTTTGTTAGGTACTGCTATAGTGCAAGTGTATCACAAAGGCAAATTACACACAGCCAGAGCACTCATAGACTCGGGATCAGAGGCCACATTAATTTCTGAAAATTTACAAAGAAGATTGGACATACCCACAACCCAAAGAAATGCGCAAGTGATTGGATTAAACAACACAGTATCCGCAACAGCTACCAAAACTTGCGAACTCACCCTACGATCATCAACAAACAAAGAATTTCAAATAACAACCCACGCACTCAACTTAAAAACTTTAACCGATAATTTACCCAATCACCCACTCGACCCAAAAATTGTCAATGAAAAACTCGGTTTTAGATTAGCGGACCCTTACTTCTATAAACCCAGACCCGTGGACATCATAATTGGAAGTGATTTGTACCCACAAATTGTACTCAGTGGAGTACAAAGAAATGTTTTTGGGACACTACTAGCTCAGGAAACAGAATTCGGCTGGATTCTGTCTGGACCCACACCTGAAAAATCCATGTCATCCTTGATAAAGTCATTCTTTAATAAAAATGACCCCAAATAATGACACAGGAACTTTGCGGAGCCGTTCTTCCGACAAATTTAGTGGATGCGACCCTACCCTAATTAAACTACACCCAGTATCGCACTCAACTTTGGACGGACTCTACAATTGCAAGCCTTCATGCTTACGCACAACCCTTGTGCCCCAACGAGGATATTCCAATGCACATAAAATCACAAGACCCATACACAACGTTGGAAATAACAACACGACCCACACGAAGCTAAATATTTTAACCCGAAGAAAGTACCTCCAGGAGGAATATGACGCTTTGACCCAAAGAACGAACACACCCAGGAAAAGTTCTATTTGACCCTAGACCCTTTAATCGACCCCAAATGTATCATGCAAGTTAATAGTCGATTGAGTAATTCAACCGCACTATCACCCGATCATAATACCCTATAGAAGTCGATAAATATCAATACTTACCCAATTTACCCACTCAATTACTCTACATGATGACCCAAGTCTTACTACTCATGGATGGATGAAAATTTGGATACCGAGACCCACATCACGTCCACCAACCATCAGTGCACAAGTTACGTATGACACAAGAAGAGTGAAATACAACCCAGACAACGGCATCGTGATCGCACAAAACACCGCACTCGGTTGGACTCTAACCGGTGCTTGTGCGATTTAGACCCCAAGTATAAGCTAAACCCATTCAAGATTACTGATTAACCCATATCAAGACCCTTAACTAATAATTTTTATTCGCAGACCCTTCAAGGCGGCCGGGATGTTCATGCCAGATGAACACAACCCTGCATTGTCCTATAATACGAATTAAAGGACAATGCAATAATGCACAACAGCGCCAACATAACCCGCGAATATACACAATAATAAGAAAACAACCCAAGAAGAAGAACCCACGGACGGACAATACGGCGCCAAAACAACTCACCGCGGATCAACCCAGATCTACAACAACAGCACCAGAGGATAACCCATCCAACCAACGCGGGATTACCCACCCATACAACAGGTTTAAATATACGTCTAATATTAACTTAAATATAAGATTAAATTGTAACCTACTTACATATAAACACTCTCACCCTTTTGTGTACCACTAACAAATTGTACATTTCGTATACCCAAACAAATTGTATGTAATTTATACCCCACACACCCAAATACACAAAACTTAAATTATATCAAAAATTAATCATCTTATTTTATTTGGCACACCGGCAACTCAACGTCGAGTACCTCGACATTAATAATATGTATTTAATAAATTGCGAGAGTATAAAATGTTCGGTTACACCCGAACTTAGCCCTTCCTTACTTGTTATTATGAGATTTGACTCCCTATAATATTTTGTATATTTTCGAAGCTCAATTTTTCTATCTGGGTACGAACTCTACATCTTTTGACGTCATAAAAAGAATATGCTGAAGTCTTTTTCGGTATTCTAATGATAATTTCTTGTTTGATCCCCAAAAAAAAAAAACATAAACCTTCTACTGCCGCACACTGTTCCCGCCCGTTCAAATTATACCATTAAATATGTTCAACTTCATACTGACAATTATTGCCTCAATGACCATAGTCAAAATAAATAGCTATTTTTGAAAGCGCAAAAAATACAAAATTGCAAATTTCAATATAATAAATATTTTAAACTCTACACAAAAACAACAGTTACTAGTATAAGTGCGTATTAAGAGTCAACAGTTTTCATAAAATGTAACAACGCGTGCAATTTGCTAAACAAGCGTAATTATGGGCATTATTTGCTTACGCCTATGACGTAATTATATACACTTATACCGTTATGCTGCGTATGTGTCAAAACAAATTTGTGGTTGTGTGAGTGTCATGATGATAGGCTTATAAGTATGCTAACGGCTTATTTCAAATATATGCGAGTTTTTCGCTATCGAATTAAATGCAAATAAATGTGAGCGATTTATTTTAATACCGATATTTTGTGATAATTTACTCGTATATAATTATTTTGCATTTAAGTGTGCGTGTGTGTGTGTGGCCTCACAGTAATATGCAGTTTACATATGCATAATTGGTAATAAATGTTGAAATTGGAAAGGGAATGTGTGTATGTATGGAAATATAATATGAAAATACTTTAATTTTAAACATTTTGGAATATTTATAATTTTGATGTAAATTTATGAAATGGTCCCGTAAATAAATATAATTTTTTATATGAATGGGTCTAACGGCATTTATATGTAACCAATTTTATATTTTAATCCTTTCTGTTGCTGTTTGACTAATTAATCTTCTTCTTCTTCTTCTTCTTCTTGACTGGCGTAGACACCGCTTACGCGGTTATAGCCGAGTCCAAAAAAAAAATTAATACGTGATTTAAATTATGTCAAATTCAATGACAACCATAAATGAAAATGTCAATTTGAATTGTGATGCCACTTCACTATAACTTGATTGACCAACAATAATTTGAATGTTTCCCAAAATGAAATACGAAAGGTGTTGTCATAAATTTAAAGACAAAGGTTCTCATTGATTTGACTATGACTGTCATTAAATTTGACACATTTAAATTGTTAATGCTTATCTCATTGGGTTTCATATTAATTTCATGCAATATATTTTAAATAATTTGGACTAATACACTATTTACATAACGTCAAATTTAATGGCATTATGACAAATGTAAAAATCAGATTTTCATTTTAATTATAATGACATTTCATTGACAATTTGATTCAGCAAAAATAATTTGATTATTTCAAAATAATAAATCCAAAAAGTCTATGACAATACTCAATATTTTAATATTTAAATTACCACCATTTCATTGATATGACTACGACTGTCATTAAATTTGACATACTGAAAACTGTACATTATGAACTGTACAAATTGGTACTGGTACACTGTTATGTTAGGTGTTAAAATATATTCAATTTCATGTTGCCCAAAACGACGTAAAATTTATTACAGAGATGGAAAAATAATGCTGACTGTGGACGATTTAAAAACTGTTCTCAATATGACAGATTAGAACAAATTATGACAGAACCATGACACGATTGACATAAAAAGCACAAATAAGTTTGAGATCTAACTAAAGTCGAAGTATTTCTAAAAAAACATATTTAAGTGCCGTCCTATTTCGGTCTTTGATCTATTAAGCGGCTATACCAGTGTAAACCCATGAAAAATTAGGCGAGTTTTGTGAATTTTTTTAAAAGAAAGTACTCGATTGAATCTTTCGAAGGATTTGGACATAATAAGGTATATTTTCAGCTATATTTAAATTTTTTTTTTTTACAAAAATATTGAAAAATAACGGAGTTATGTGCTATCTTCGAAGGTTCCCAAAAAAAGTTCCCCAACTGCTGACATGATTCCGGCCGAATAAGTTACAAAACAAAAAACAAATCAGAAAGGTTATTAAATTTGAAGGTATTTGATAAACTTTGGCCTACGAATTTTTGGCAAATATCAAAAATTAATAAAATTGCGTAATTCTGATAAAAAAAAGTTTCGTTTTTTTAGGTAAAAATGGGTTGTTTTTTAATGCCAAATTGACAATTTTCATCCCATCAAAAATATCATTACATAGGAAATATATTTAAGAATACTCAGTTTCAATTTAAAGTCGATCGGTTAATATGTCGTTGAGTCACGATGTCAGCATTTTTGAAAAATGTCGGTTCGAGAAAAACGCGTTTAAAGTTTCAACTAAAGAGGTATAACCTGCTAGCTGTCGCTCTTTATAACGCTGCCATTCGAAAACCATGCAAGATACGAACTTGACGATTTCACAGCATATTTTTTAAAGTACAACTGACTACAATTATGGCAGTACTATGTCAAGGTTGTTTTAAGGTAATTCTTAAGTGGATTTGGGATAACAACCAGCACCTGTGGTGCAGTGGCGAAGTCCGCTGTGGAATGTGAAAAGTCCTTTTCTCTTGGCAAGGTCCATCTCAGCGCGATCATATGCGCATGCGTTGAGACTCGGGATCGTGGCAGATGCAAGTTGCCAAAGCTGTATAGAGGAATGCGAGGTGGAATCCAGCTTTTGCCGGACTGAGGTTGAAACACCTCGGAAGGCCCATTTTCGGCGATCCCAGCGAATTTGCATGATTCGACATTAGCCGACTAAAGAAATTCGTAACAAATTCCAAGCGTTCTGCTGAATCTTAAGGGTCCTTTTCCATCGGGAGTTTACTGGTGTCACAATGGAACTGGATTTGCAGAGATCTGCCTACAAACCTAACCTAAGTGGATTTGAAACTCGGACATAGCAAAACATATCAGTGAGACGATAATGCCATGTAATTCTTCAATGAAATATATAAAGACCTCGAAGAGGATTTGTATTAAGAAAAATATTAAAAAAACTTACAAAAGATTTGAAGATACAATTAAAGGCCTTCTAAAAAATTGCAAAAATCGTCGACTAACCATTTCTGTTAACTGTCTATAACAAGCATAAAAGATACACATAAAAAATAACAAATATTTTTCAGAAAGAGCAGAATTGCGTTATCTACGCGTACATAAAAAAAAATTGAAATTTCAAAAATAAAAAATCAAAATTCCGTGAAAATCTATAAACTATATATCTATCTATATATGTATACACAGATGAATATTTGCAGCATATTCTCACTTACCAATGATGTTCAATTGAAATGCCATTGACATTTTCGGTTCGGTATTCACTTGACATTCATAGATACCGGTGTCACGTGCCTGCGGCGATTTCACATGCAACGTCCATTCGCGTCCATCTTTCGACGAAGTCACCTGGAATGCAAAAAAATATATAAATGTACTGGTAAACTGATGTATATATGTTTGCATTTGCATGTGCAATAAAAGTGGATATAAAGTGCATTTGCAGTGCAGCGTAGAAAACTCAATAAAAACTGAAATTTACGATAGCAGCTTGATGCGCCAATGACTTCGAATGTCCGACGTAGCTGGTGACCAGTTGACTGCAGTTGCATGTATCTCTTTAATGGTTATAACTTCCTGTTGTGAATTGTTTATTTGCTCCGAATCTGTTGCGAATGGGTCACACAACTTGAGAGGGGTGAAAATGTGTCGGTAGAGGGGGCATCTTTTGGAGTGATATTCCTAGTAAATAGTTCTGACTTGTCACTGTTCTAAGAGCACTTAGATATCAATTGTAGAAACGTCTGGAAGGCTCATCAACAATCATCTCAGCAATGTCTTCTTGCCTGTTTCATTTCCTGACCTCCAGAGAAAGAGAGAGAGCGAACAGAACCTTCCTTCTACTTCAGAAGAAGAGAGAAGCCTTCCGTTGACTTCAAAGAGGGAGAGCGAAATATAAACTAATAGTTGATTTCAGAGAGAGTGACATAGCAAATCCGTTTACCCTTAAAGATCGGAAATCAGAGTTCCATCGTATATTCGTTCGTCGTATTAAAGTTTGCCTCCTACATTTTCATTAATTTTTCGTTTCAAAAATTAGAACAATTTCTCTAGATTATAGGCACTTATCGGTCCACCCTTGAAATATTAACGACACAATTGTAAACTGCATCGAAAATTCTGCCAAATGGAATTTCCTACATCCGACATAAAAGATGCACATCTGACATACCTAAATATGTATGGTAAGTAATGGATCACTGCTCTTATGTAGGGCATCGGATGTTGGACAATACAGACACTTGTATACCTATCTATACGTAACAGCATTTACACTCACTTGATTATGCACTCACCAAATGTGAGGTGAGTATTGCTAGATTGTGCCATTGGAAAGAATTAAGCTCGTTGAAGTTGATTGAAATGTGTCATTTACCGGGAGTTGAGTAGGTGTACATATCTATTTCTCTACATATGAGACTGACATGTTCCTATGCTTTACTGCCTTTAATGTTAAATATATGGACGGAAGGACAAGGGTGTCTAATTGCTTTCCATTCCGTTTTCGAAAATTCAGAAAAATCGCAACTGTGAATGAAATATAGCTGCAGTGGATTCTTCGGTTTTATTGAATGAGTGTTTAACTTACACCAAGCTGACCTATAGGATTCGTGAATAACGTTTTCCAACTCGACTAGTATTGAATTCGTAAGAACCGTCTATCAGAATTCATAACGCAGACTTCGATGGATAAGACCTAAGGACAATTGAACCGAAGGCAGTTCTACATACTGTTGAAAAACACTTGTCCAATCAGGGAAGTCCAACTTCAGCTTTCGAGAAGACGGAAAATATTCAAAAGCTTGGTCAGGGGAATAAACTTTTAATCTAAAATCTCCTTGAAGCACCCGAAATTGAAATATAGTATCCGTTCCAGTCAAATTAGAATATGAATTACAGCGATTGCAGGTTTTTGGGACCGCTGAACAGCGTTTGATGACACGACTTCAAATCGAAATCCACCCAAGTTATGTAGGATCGCCAGTCTCTTCAGAAAGTTGCTTGAAAAGCAGGGACTTCCAAGGGCCATCAAGAGGGAATACCTAAAATTAGATTTCGTACAGAAACCCATCCCACGCGATGTCGTGCTAAACTTCGTGGGAGTCAAAATAATACCAAATATAGAGGAAAACTGGATAGATAGAACCGGTGGACCAACCTTGTGGTCCATTCGCAGACCAAACTTTAAGTAACGCCGATGAACTTTAACTAAAGCCTCAACCAACAACAACAATAACAAGAAATTAATGGGCGCTCTTACCATCATATGGAGTGGATCATATACACACTATTATCTTCATTACTTTCACTTTTCTGTTTAAGTACCACAAGTATCCATAAAAGCCATCCACATGTAGAGGTACAAATGGAGCTTCATATTAACCTTTTTACTCACATGTGTATTTAAACACTCACAGTTCAAACGAATTATTAATTTGTTAGACAAGTGTTAAGTAGTAGCACTCGCGTTGGGTGTGAATCGTGTGTATGCGCTCACCTGAAAGCGTTTATCCGATGTGTACGTCGCTGTGGCTACGGTCAGTATATGCAAATCACGTTTGCGGATCCACGAGACCTGTTGATGACCGCCCATCCATCCATTCAGCACGGACCAAGTCAACCGAACAACCAACCATCCATCGCAGTCAGTCGACAACCAGGTGCAGCAGCGTGCCAAAGTAGTCAAAGCAGCCACAGCGAGTGATGGTCCGATGGTCGAAAGCGAAGCACCGAGAAAGAAAATTGAAAAAAAGTGAGGTTAGTGTGTGAAAATGGAAAGTTCGACATATAAAGTGAACCGAAAGTGTATTAAAAAACTATAAAAAATTACGAATTCGCAGCTGTAAAGCAAGCGAAAGGAATGTGTTATTTACTTTTCATCCAAAAAAAATCGAGTGAAAATCGGTAGAACCGCAACCGTAACGGAAGTGGCAAACGGAAATTGATTAATGAGCCTCGATCAAAATGAGAAATGATTGCGTGGGTTAAGAGGAAATTAAATAAAACTACCATTGATGTGGCATTAAAATGCGAAGCGACGACGCAACGTCGAGTCAATCAGTCGTAAACAGCATTCGGCTGCAAATGGTGTGAGTGTGTGTACGGGCTCTCAAGGGTTATGGCGTTGAGTAGCGCTTGAGGCATCCCCCGCTTCCCTTTATGACGCTTTCTTTCTCTTGTTTTCTGGGTTGAGTGTGTAAATGAAATGGTAAAACCACAAAAGAGCATATAAGTGGGTGAAGTGAAGTGAGCTACGGCTTTTTTCGACCTTCTGCACTTCAGCCGCTTGAGCATGATATTTTTTGGCACTGTTTACATTTGGGAAAATGTGGAAAATTTTTGTGGCGCTGCAAGCTGTTTGAGTTCACATTAAAGCACCTTTATTACAACATTTAGAAACAATTCTTTACCTTTATTACAATGCCTGTCTCCACAGGAAATGGTCTGGACTGAGGTGGATGCAATAGATCGAGACCTGTGAGAGTTGCAGGTTTTTTGGTGGAACTTTTAGATAGACCTTGAGCTTGGTTTTCATCTTAAACTTGAAAAAGAAATAAGATAGCTTCCCTTCGATTCACAAATCAACACTGATGTAAGAATGAGTCTAAGCTCGAATCTAACCCGAAGTCTGGTTATTGTTTTGACCGACACAATAAAGCTCTTGGGTATTTAGAGATCGTGGTCACATGGAATTCCATTAGAAGATCTGGGCATACTCCTTTCTCATTTAAAAAAGAATCCCAGAAGGAGGAAAATGTGTTCAGAGGGATCTATCTGATAATCAAAATGGAGCTAGAGGTCAAAAGATCAAGCGAAGGACGTTCTTTGGGAATTGAACTTAAAACTTAAAGAAAAGACTCAGCTTTGGTTGATCAAAAAGGAGCTTATTTAGAAAACATATTTAATCTAAAGGTGCTTCTAGAAGAAAGTCTTGACATAATTATTTCTCATTTAAAAAAGAGTTCCAGAAGAGAAATGTGGTCGAAGGGATTTATCTGGTGATAAAAAGGAGCTTTTTAAAATATTTAAGGAGGTCAAAAGATCAAGCGAAACGAAATACGTCTTGACGACTTGAACACAAAACTTAAAGGAGATACTTAAATTTGGATGATCAAAAAAGGAGCTGGGAAGGAGAAGAAGACGGAAAGAGAAGAGAGCATTTAGTATAACGTATATGGCGAACTCAATCACGACCTTCACGACGTATAAGACCTAGTTTTATATACAGTTCATACATAAAGGTCTTTGTTTTCGCCACATTTTACTATTTTCTCACACTTTTAGATTGTTCACACCGTTCACACTCGCCCCCATAAATTACCTTTGTTCTGCGCTTTGCAATTACACGCTGTTTTCGACAATTTCTACTTCATCGCAACCACTTCTAGATCCGAGACTGCGGTTTACCGTGCGACCTCTTCTACTGCCAACCAACATCCACAATATAGACACTATGGTTACATATCTACACCACACCACATCCACTTACCGACTTATCGTCCAATCGCTCGACTCGACATTTAATTGCAGCTTCCGCTTGACCGGTACGTGCCGTTATATTACGCGGCAAGCCAAAGTCAAAGATTGGCAGCTGATTTACGTCACCCTGCTCCGCCTCCGCCGCCTCGACGAGAGTGGAAGAGAGACTCTTCAAGGTGTCCGTGTAACTGCTGCCGTTCAACACCTCAATATCCATCATACGGTTGAGTATTGGTGGTGGTGGTGGGGGCTGCGTTGTGTGTCGGTGATTGTAATTATGCGCTGAAGACGGAGGGAAGGTGCTGTCGCTACTCGTGTTGTTGCTGTTGTTGTTGTGCTGTGAGTGTTGCTCCATCCTTTGTTGTGACAGCAAGAGCAATGAGTTTTGCGCCACAAACGGTGCCGCCGTCACCGTGGCCGTAGCGGCCGTCAGCGCAGTGAAGAGGAGACAGCGTAAAACTGAAAGTAGTGAAAAGAATTGCGAAAAGCGATAAGTGGAAAATGTCCATAATAAATATATATGTATGTATGTCGGTGGGTGTGTTTTTGTGTGTTTGCAGAGTGTAAATGCGCTTAAGTTAACATTAATTTATGAGGAAAATTGTATAAATATTTATGCAGCCGCGCGTTGTGCGCTAATTTAATTTCTTCCAGCTCGCTGCCTTCTGCGCGCTACTGCCGCGGAATGCAATTTAATTATTTTCATTTAATTATATTTATTTACTATTCTTTTATAATTTTTACGATCTCCGGCGAGTTATTAGAGATTGTAGATAACGGCTGCAAAATATCTAGGTTATTGGAATTTATAGTTGGCAAGCTCACGGTTTTTTTGCTTGTCTCCGACTTTATGACTTGCAGATAATATTATGAAGTAGCATTGCGTTGAGTAATGGGAAATAAATAGAATTACGTCCTTAAATTGAATCAAAGTTTAAATTCTGTGGTGATTGGGATATGAAAACTCATAACAGTAGATATGACTCTACGCCATAGACTCTCACGGGACGTCTTATCTACTTGATAGCAACTGATTGGATCGGGACCCTATATTAAAGAAAGCTCTGTACATCATTAGAGTAACGGATCCTAGCCACAAATGAAAAATAGTAACCCACAAACCAGTTGAGTTTTTTGAAGGACTTAATGCTATGAAGTATTAACTGTGTTCATTTCTCTCTCATTCTCTCTGTTCATTTTTCTCTTGAAAGCTATCTCGGTATGAACCAGTAAGATCAACACTGTAAGCAGAAAATTCCATTTCTAGATTAATGAACGTCTCAGAAATCTCAAAGAGTAAAGCGCAGTTCCTCACCTCCAGGAGTGGTAGCTATATTTGAATTGCTAACTGTGGAAGCAAGTCTCAGTTTGTTAGAAGATGAAGAAAACTGTCAAAATACGAACCACAATCATTTGAAGAGTCTTCGTTAGAGCCTATGACGAAATAGTTCGGATTAAAGTAAGGCACTGAAAAATGGTGGCCATAAAATCTGCGTGCTGGAAACAAAGCTCAGCTGTTATTATAAACGCAGTTAAAAATTCGAGGCCACCTGAGAACATGCTTAGAAAGACCACCGAAGGTATTTGAAATCGAATTTTGACAAAAAAAAATGTCATCAGATTGTTAGACAAATAATTTTCCACATCATAAATATATATATAAACATATGGTTTGTGAAAAGTTGCAAAATATACCTTGACATAATATCAAATCCGATAATCCAAATCTTAAATCAAAATATTACTAAACGACCTACATATAGTTAGCATGTATTCAGATTCGGTATATAGTATAAGTGCGACTAATGTGCGGTTTGGAATATGTCAAATTCAATGACACTAAATTGACAACTTTGATTCTGAAAATTCAGTTTTCGTGACTAATTTTTCATATATGACCATTTAAATCGAAAAGTGTTGTCATAATTTGTTGTAAAAATGAAAAGACAACGGTTTTCATTGGTTTGACTTCGACTGTCAGTGAATTTGACATAATACTAGTTTCAACTTATAAAGACAAATCACTTCTAAACAACATTTTTTCGTAATTTGTAGATTTTAGTAAAAATATGAGATTATATCACCTGTCATCGCTTTAAAACTGGTAGAAAATTAATATAATGACAGAATTATGACACGACTGTGACAAAGCGTCCAAATCCTTAAGTATTTCATAATACAGTCAGCATGAGACAGTAGTATCTTGTTTGGTGATTCTATAGAATCAGTTCTAGTTGGGATTAATTATTCATACATTCAAATAAGCTTAGCTATTTTTCAATAATTAAAATAATTAATATATTATCAATATTCTTCTTTTGGTGAAGCAAAGTAAATAGTGGATCACACAGATGTATTCGTACTCATTTTCTATTTTCAGAATTTATCTTCTTCTCTGAAAATGTATATCCAAAGGATTTAATCTGCTCCGCTTTATATGCCGCTATTGGAGTGTGACAAATTGTAAAGTCTATTAAAACTTTCGATGTCAATGTATTAGAGAACACAGAAATAAATTTCGCTTACAGTTAAGTATAGCTATACAGCTATATTTAGTAGCACTCTCGTTGACGCTATAAAAAACGATTTTCAATTAAACTTTAATGACAAAGACACAACAACACAACACAACACACTTGAGCTCAACAGCAACACAACTACATATGTATGTATGTACATATATTTAAATATACATATGTTTGCAAGTGTATGCGCCATTTTGTTGGCTTACAGCCATATTGTGGCACTGTGATTGTCAACTAGTCAGTTTGAACAATAAAACAGCTATTCACTAGAATTTCCAACTAACTAAGTTGCTGCCACTGCCGTAGTCACAGCATTTGCATTTGCATTTGTATTTATTTAGATTTGTGTGGTAAAAGTCGTAAACAACAACAACAACAACAATTTCAATGTATGTTACATGCTTACAATTGAAAGTACACAGGAATAAATATAAAATACATTGAAAGTAAAGTTTTCAGGGAGATTCAGGGAGAACATCGTGTACGATTGCTAACAATTTGTTCAATATATTATTGTTGTTGTTGGTATATTAAATGCACAGTTTGCGAAAATGTTAGGTGTGTTATTGTAGTAGAAGCATGGTATGAATCGACGGTGATCTGATAAGATTATTGTAAGAAGGTTTAGAATTATTGATTTAGATTATGTTATTTGAGGTCTTAGATTGACCAATACTGAAATAATAAAGTTGGAAGAGTCGAAACAAAACGAACTTGAATTTTATTTAATATGAGAGAGAACTCATTATTTAAAAGAGGGCATGATCTTGCCTTTCAATATATAATATTAATAAAATATATCTCATGAAATAAACGGTATGTCTAAAATAGTGGGATTAAAATTTTCTAAAAGATCTATATTTGGATATTGAATAATTGGACTAAGGACAGGACACAGTCCACTTTTAAATTAAATGTTATGTTACAAAAACAATTAAACAAATTTAGTGAATAATATTCTCTTTATGATCTGACAAAATCGCTTCAATGTTTTCTATCTCGTTCTCAATCAGTCGTATGAGACCTTGTATGTATGTGATTGGCATAGAAACCGTTTAGCCGGTTAAAGCCGAATCGATGATAGCGCGCCACTCCTCTCATTCCCATCACACTTCTTGGATGGCGGTGATGTCAGTCTTTAGTCGTATGAGGACATCGACCAGCTGGGCGGAGACACCTTCCTAATTAAGGGTTCCAGGTGCATGTCCTCAAATCATAGTGCTTAAAACGTTTGCAGGTGTCCTTATCAAAAGGAGGGTTTCTCATCCGAGGCTATCGAAGAAAGGTACTTCGTTTTTATGTGGTATGTCTCAAGCCCTACGCAACACCGCAGAAGCGGATTCGCCTTCTCACTTTAGCTCGCCTCCAAACGGCTGTTTGCTGGCTACCCTGAGGATACTTGGTCTAAAACCGGAAACCGTGAGCTGCTTGAACCATGTGGAGAAAAATCGTTTCTGGCCACTCCCAAATGAATGACAATTAAAAACTTTCCTCACTTACGTGAACTTTATACATGACTCATTCCCCCTTATCTTTGAAAAAATGAGCAACATCGGTCAGAGACAGATGGATAGATCTCTATGTGCTGATATACATATATAAAGGGATTTCGAATAAATTGGTTTCGCTCTCTCCTTGTTGACTTTGGATCGTATGATCATTGGTTATTTAGGATATTAGTAAAAATTAATTAGCATAGCAATTTATGAAATTGAAATATGGACGAAATCGGACCAAAACTCACCCTTAGAGAACTTGTATCATGGACCAGGTATAGAGGTAGCCGTCGTTGCGGTTTATATCAAGTCTATATCAGGGGTATCTTAATAAAGTAATTCTAAAGCGTTATATAAAATGAGTTTTTATCGCTTTCTTAGCTCTGCTATAGAGAATATAATATAATAGTGGCCTGTAAATGATATTTCAGATAATTAGGAAGACATTTAAATGACTATGTACAAGAATGTCGACTTTGAAATGAAACAAAATAAGCATGAAAGATAATCGGTTTTTTTTATGATTTCTTCAATGAGAGTTTTCATATGCGATTTCGATTAAAATTAGCTCTTTATCACACATTTCTTTTCATTCGGTCTTTAAGTTAAAACATAAAATTTTTTATATCAAAATAAACCCTCACATTTTTATTTTGTAAAAACAAACTAAGCTAAGCTTAAATCTCAAATGAAGTTAAATTATGTAGGAAGTATAAAAAAGAAAGTACTAAATTTAAGTGAAAGTTAACCCCGTTGTTAATACTTTCCATTTCATTTTTACTACGCGCTGCTCTTCATTTTCGACCTTTCAAATGCACTTGTAGAGAGCACATTTAATTTCCTTTTGCATTCAGCATTTATTTGTTTCCTACTTTTTAGTTTCAATTTATATGCTGTTTTGATTTTTCCGATTTGCAATGCAACAGGCAATGTGGCAATGACAATACACAATTTCACTGTCGAACAAACAACACAAGCACAGATATTCACACATACAAAAACATACATATATTCTCATACATATATACATATATATACAGCATGTAATAACGGTACAAAAGCAGCAGCATGTGTGTTTGTCAATGAAAAAACAATTAAATGCACATATATGGCTTTGCAAGTGTTATTGTTGTTCTTGTATGCCTGGATGTGTGTGTGTTTGCGTGGGTGTTACGAGCTGTTGCCTGCTCATTTCCGTTACTTTGTATGCCTTAAGCTTTATTGCGTTTTTCATTGCGCCCTTTTCACCCTTCCATCCAACACCTCAACGCCTACAAATCTATGCTTTATTGCAAACATACTTCTATATATACATATATGTATCTCCATATGTATGTACGTATGTATCGGTATACCGAAGCTTGTTTATTCGCTTGTATGGCTGCATAGATTTTCCTGTCATTTGTTTTACAATTGCGCAATGTGACACACACACATACACTCACATATACACATTTCAACTTTTTGTTTAAATTCAAGCTCTTGTTGTTGTTATTCTTTCATTGTTGTTGTTGTTTCTCACTGTGTTTTGTTGCTGCTTTTTAATGTAAATTGCACTTGTGAAACGTTTGATTGCGCTGCCAGGCAGGTGTAACAACAACAAAAAAATCATACACAACTTCACAACTTAACACCAACAGGAGGGTGGGGGCGTATACTTTACCACGAAGGAAGTAACGGCGTGTGGGTTAAAAATAGAGTCTTAAGCGGCTGAGACGAAGTGGATGGTGGTGGTGCTGCGGTTTCAGTGGGTGTTGTGTCGTTTAAAGTGTGTAGGCTGCGCTGAGATCGCAATCGTTTCGGCGATGAGCTGGAATTAATCGCTCGAGGAAAGAAATTTTATCAGTTTTGTAAGAGAAAGGGGGTATGCTACTCATGTACTTTTGTTGCTATTGAAAATAAAAATAAATTTCGAAATCAGCTAATTAAGAGAAAAATCATCGTAACTGATTGATAACATCATAGCGGTCTCTATCTCACGGCTAAAGCACTACTTGAGTCTATACAGCTCAAACACGCCAAAGCGTGAATAAATGGTTAAACTAACTACTCCATCTTCTATCTCAAAGTTAGAATCACACTCGATAAAATTTCTGAAGAAAGCTATTTTAGATTCTGACTCTTCGGCACATAAAAATTAAATAACTATATTGAAATAACTGACCTCACCTCTGGTGGACTGGGGAGATTGGCCAAAATAGTTACGACAGACAACGCCATAACGAGCCGCTTTGACTTTGGCCAATCTGTATCTCCAGAAGTTTACGAAAAGAGCCATTCTCTCATATAATCTCAATACATATTTTTATAACTGTAAGGTATCACCATACAAGTCTTCGGAAATCCATTACAGATCATAAACTAGTTAAACAGATCCATAGAATTTTATGTATTGGAAAAAAACCCGACTAGCTTAATTGCTGCAGCTCCATTATGTTGCTACAGGGATTTTTAGCTAGATATAACCCTATAATTCAACTTGAAATCAACTGTTTGCACAAGAAATCCTAAGATTCTCTTTATAACTATATATACGAATTTAAAAATGGACGCTACAAAAGTTGACCGATAGGGACAGCTAAAGACCCTATATTTTTCCCCGCTCTTTTGGCATTTCTCTTTAGTAAGATTTGCTATTTCATCATGAAAATATATACGATCCAACAACGAGTCGAAATTATTAACATTTACTATCGAAATTCGGAGTCAGTGGCCTCGATGAGGATCATTTCTGGCTGAATGGCTTCGTCAATAAGCAAAATATGTGTTATTGATCAGGCAGCAATCCACACGTACTCAATGAGTCACCATTGCATCACGAAACGGTTTGGTGCGGTTTATGGGCCGGCGGCGTCATTGGGCCGTTCTTCTTCCGTGATGATCCGCCAGGTTGCTGTGAATGAGAATCGTGAATCGCTACCGCTCAATGATAACCGAATATTTTTGGCCCGAATTGGACAATATGGACTTGGACAATATGTTGTTCCAACAGGACGGCGCTACAAGCCACATAGCGAATGTCACAATCCATTTATTGAAACTCAAGTTTGTTGAAGGTGTTATCTCACGAAATGGTCCAGTCAATTGGTCGATCGTGGGATTTGACGGCGTTAGATTATTTTCTGTGAGGCTACGAATATCGAACGTGAAATTGCAGCAGTATCGGCCGATTTATGTTTGAAAACCGTCGAAAATTGGGTTTAGGGTCTAGACATCTGCAAGCGTGCCCGTGGAGATCATGCAAAAGAAATCGAGCTCCTGACTTAATGGCATCGAATGTACTTTCACAGGCATAAAGAGAAGTTCATTGATATCCCAAACCGACTATTTCCATTTTAATCTAATCTAATCATGTTAATCTGCTCAACCCATCAAAGACACTACACTATGGTGTCATTGAAGGTGTGGTGTATATAAAGACAGTATCAATATTTAATAAGTGAGGTTAAGTACGATTTCCATCACTGAGGCTAGCAAGTACATCTTTGACTAATTGAATTTACTTTTCTTTGATAATTTTACTACATAAGATGTTCATGACTCATATCAAAGAGGTGGAATCACACTCCTTCAATTTAAGCTTTTCTCGACCTCAAACTAAATTTACTCACTGGGTCGCTTAAAGCATATCCTAGAGAGTCGTAGATACATATATGTACGTAAACAATTTGGGTGTTTGCATGCGTGCGAATGAGTGCAACCAACAACAGGCGATGAAAATCTGGCACGCAAATGACGCACGCACGAGAGACATTTTGTGTTTTTTTTTTATATAAATATATATGTACATTTTACGCGAAGCTTTTTCAATTATTTTCGCACAACTTTTTGTTGTTGTTGTTGTTTATATTTTCTCGAAAGACTGTTGCGCTCTGGGATATAAGGACTTTGCATTTTGACGTACTGCTTTTTTGGTGTTTTTTTTTTAATTTTTTTTTCAGTTTTGATTCTTCTTCAGCGTAAACAAGAAAGCTACTGTGACAAGGAGAGCGCATAAATGGACTGTTATGTATATTTGTACATGTGCGTATGTGTCTCAAATGTTACGTTTACGCATGAAAATCATAGAAAATGAAATGCTATTAAATTCGATTTTAATAGCTGAGACGATTATGCGCACTCACGCACTTACAAGCATACATATTTAACCATAAATATATTCTGTATTTAAAGAAAAAGGTCTGAGAGTGCTTGAAAAGACATTCGCATGTTGGAAATGATAAAATATTGAAAATATTCACTATTTCATATATGACGCATTTTTCTACCAGCCGATACGAACTGATTGCAACCCACTTTTCAATTTGAAGAAAAGCGCTCATATACTTTAAACCCCGTATACTTCAATCAATCTATGAGAAGTCCGTCCTTTATCACTTTCCAACGTTCTCACTGCCCTGCCGTGTGCTGCTGCGCTGCTCTTTGGTATGCGCTCTGTGGCTTTGGCGTATTCCCCAAGCAGTCAATCAACATAAAAAACTTTGCTCTAATTGTGTTGATTACGTTAGAAGATGACGTTGCCTCTGCGATTTTTCACTTCGAAATAGACTTGTGCTTCATTTCGTTTTTATTTTTATTTTCATTTTATTTTATTTCAGTTCATTTTATGCCTTTTTTGTTTACTCTCTAGACGGCATTAAAATGATTTCGTAGCCTGGAATATTTACATTTCTATGCAAATGCGAGTAACACAAACTGCTTGGTTGCTAGCGTCTCGACTATTTGTCTGGCTGTCTTAGCGTCTCAGATGGCGACGTTGCGCGGGACGGCTCGAGTCGAGGTATCGCTGAGCGCGCTGACAGCAGAAGTCATTGGCCAAAAGTGTGAAGCACAGCAAATAAAATATACCAGAAAAATAAGTGTTTTATTTATTTTTGGAGAGCTTTAAAATTTTTACAACTGCAAAGGGATTGCAAAAAATCTATTCACTTTAAATTTAATTGTCTGCGGAGTAAGGATTTTGAGTATAAAGTGATGTGGGCAGAAAAGGTGATTTAAATGAATTGAGTATGTATCTTTTACTTTATACAGGATACGGTTCTCTAATCACCTGAAGAGAAAAAGTGTTGAAATCTCCGAGGATAGAATTTTTAGGCTGAACATTCGTGAGAGTGTTCAAAAAAGGGAAATCCAAGAAATTTTTTTCTAGATCTTGCAAAGTTCTGGCATTACAAAAGTAAATCTTGGGATGATTCCCCCTCATCTCCGCCAAGCAGTTTCTGTAGTTAGCGTCCGATAAAATGTTTCTAACCGCGTGCACACCAATCGAGCAATAACTAGTTAGAATCCCTATTGCTAGTGAAATTATACTAAATTGAGGGCGAAGGGTTCCCTAGACTTGTGGAGACAGCCATAGAACCTAACCTAACTTAACAATATTAAGTCAGTCGAACCATTCGTCTAATGTTGAGCACAGAGGTCTTAAGATCAGAATGTATCAGATCTATATATTTATAATATATGTACTTCATTGAGATCGTAGTATTTGCTTATTTCAAGAGAGATGATATGGTTCGGTGCCAAAAATCTTAGAATCTCCGCAAAATTATATAAACTAAAGTCACACTTATAATCCAAGGTCTGTCATCGATCTGTCCAGCCGTCCTTGACTCTGAAATCAAAACCAATCTCCGTCAGTTTGAGCGGATCAAGCTATAAGCACTCCGACAAAAAAATCGTTAGTCAGTAGAGTTCCAGACCTCAATTAAATCTAACAATGAGGTATCTCCAAACTGGTAACTGAAACAGAGACAACAAAACTCAGAGTGAATATAGGATCTCACAACATTACACTATATATTGAGATAATGATTCAAATCAGGAAATATCTCAACTCCTATATAATGTTAGGGAGTGTGGTAAATATTTTCCTATAACCTTCCAAGTCCATTAAATCTTTTCCGCTTCTCTGTAGATCTCTATTGGTGCGTGAGATACCTTAATAAGACTTTGTGAGTATAGTCCGCCAAACAGACTGTAGAGTGATAGCAAAAATTGGTGAAATTGGACCATAGTTTCTCAATTCATTGGATAAATTTGACCATACCAATTCCATTAACGCGCTTTTAAAACATTATGAAGGAAAGAAAGACCGGACCCAACCTTTTTTTTCTTTCCCTACAAAACCATTTGGATATATCTTAGTCGACTTGAATCAAGTTACAGTGTTTTCCAAGCCTAAAGCATGGAGTCTGTACTGTATATGTAAGGAGTGAAAGATTAAGGAAAGACCTCAGGGTTCAACTGACTATCTGTTTGTTAGATTAAATATAATTTCCAATAGGTTCAGTAATATACTTTTATATATGACAGATTATTCTAAATTTGGTGTTTAGTTACTAGTCTCAGATTCCTCAGAGCCTACTCTACAAAAAAATTCTATGAAATTTTTTTCCTACTATTTCCAGCATGAGGTTCCTATGTCAAAGGCTTCATTTAACATTCATTAATAATAAATTTGAAGAAAAAGTTTTGCAAATATTTGCAATGCATGTACTAAATGACGTTTTTGACAACAGAAAATCCACAACAACAAAATATTTAACTATTTAACAATGATGAATCAATTATTTTGTGATTTTTTGCTAATACGGCAAAAAAAAGAACTACACAAATTAAAATTTACAAATCAAACTGCAACAAAACAATATGAAATCCCTCAAAGCATTCAAAATAAAGCAATTTTTTCACTCAACAATATTAACACCAGCTGTGCAGAATTATTGCATTTATATAGTTTTTGTCGCCGTTGCGAAATTTTAAGTCACTTTTTGCTGGCGTCACTTTAAATTTAATACATATTTTATTGTTGTTTTTTTTTCCTTGGCACAAAATACGCACGACAGCTGTGCCGAAAATATGAAAATCTTAAATAAAATTTCACAAAATTCCACGCTTCACTTTAAAGCCGCGCCTTCACTGCTACGCAGACTTAGTGTGATTATAATGTCCGTGTCAGCCCATGGACAGCTGGGCGGCTATTGAGCTACGGTGTGTCGCCGTGTGGGCTTCGAAAAAGTTATGCAAATTTAATGAATATCATAAATTTTTAATGCGCCACCAAATGATGGCTGCCGAACAAATGAATTTCTTTTGCGTGCCAAAGTAGCAAAGAAAAGCAACAACAAGCGGTAGAGGTGGCTATAAATAAATAATAATCAAATAATAGATTTTGTGATAAAAGGAAAACTACTTGAATTTGAGTTATGCAAATTTGCTTAGAGCGAATGAAATAGATTTTGCAAAAGCGGAAATTTAATTTTTTATATTATTTATGTGATCAAGTCATATCATAGCAGTCAACCGGAAAAGTGGCTTAAGTCAAATATGAAAGTTTATAGATGCAGCAAATTTGTTTTAAATTTAATGCTAAACTGTTAAACAGTGGAAAGTTTATAGCTTAGAGGTAAGCTCTAAGATTTTAATTTTAAAATGAAAGTTGTCTGCAAAAACGTTGTGAGCCTCAGTACTTCAATTTTGTCAGTTTAGTAACCAATTTCTTTCTTTAACTTGACTTAAGCTGTTTCTTCTTCACACGACTACAAGAGAAATATGTTCGTTAAGACAGTTATTTGTAATATACTTCTGAGATTAGTTTTAAGTCCCCGGAAAATCGGTATAAAATATCTAGTGAAAAGTTTGGACCCATTTCTTTCATATTTCGAAAAGGGTGGCCATATAGCTGACATTTTATGAATAAAGTTGGTATATTTGGGGAATAGATAATTTTTTTGATACTGTTTGGTCAAAAACCAATCTTGGACTACATTTTTTTAAACAACAGTCAATGGAAATCGATGGATTTAGGCTCACCATATATAAGACAAGTGAGGAAAGGCTAAGTTCGGCTGTAACCGAACATTTTATACTTTCGCAATTTTTTTATTTAATTTTATTAATATAACACACAATTCGATATATTCTTCATATATATGGTATGACCCGTAAGTGGGCGGAGCCACACCCATTTAAAATTGTATATACCAATTTGAGTGCAGCCCTTCTGTACCATCTTTATAACGAAATTTAAGGCTTCTGGTGTTTTTTCCTTACAGAATTAGAGCATTGTTAGTAGTTTTCAACATTACCTTTCTATGGGTGGTAGGCGTGGTAATAATCCGATTTCCTCCATTTTCGGACTGTATAAGGGAGCACTTAAAAGAAATAACTGTAGAAAGTTTGGTTGATATATGTTTACGAGATATGTACAAAACACTTATTAGGGGGCGGGGCCCCACTTCACCAAAAAACTTACATTCAAATATACCCCTTCCTAGTGCGATGCTTTGTGTCAAATATTACTTTCATAGCATTATTTATGGCTTAGTTATGTCACTTTATGTGTTTTCGGTTTTTGCCATTTTGTGGGCGTGGCAGTTGTCCGATGTCGCTCATCTTCGAAACAAACCTATGGTACCAAGAAACACTTGAACCAAGTTTCATCAAGATATCTTAATTTTTACTTAAGTTACAGCTTGCACAGACGGACGGACGGACGGACGGACGGACGGACAGACAGACATTCTGATTTGAACTCGTCACCCTGATCATTTTGGTATATATATATCTAACTTTGTTGCGAGAGTATAAAAATGAACTTGTGGAACGGAATGGATAAGAGCTTTATCGTGTCGATGATAACCTTTTCGATGTCTACCATGCTTTACAAAGTAGACTTTTGGGGATTAATAGCTGAGATGAGATATTTCAAAGTGGCGTTGTTTGCAAAGTGGAAGTGGTTGTGATCCGATTTTGTCTGTCTCACAATGTGCAAGTAAGCCGTAAAGGTGATGTTAAGTGCTCAACTGATTCAAATATCTCAAATATATTCTGAGGTATCACATTTCACACAAAAAGAAGGCGGTGCCACATCCATTCTTCCTTTAATTAAATGTAAATCGTCCATAAAATAATTTTACATGTCATTACGTAATGAGAATATAAAAAAAAAATGATTAGACACTTTTCATAAATGAAATAAAGTAAAGTACAGATAATAAATTAAAAGTACTATTCAAAAACTAATGAAAAGAATTTTGAATAAATAAATTTAATATCATAAATTAAAATAGTATACATAGTATATTCTCCAGAAAAAGTTATAACAAAATGTAATTCACAACCTATTCATCTAAAAGAAAGAACAACAATAACAAAAACCTATTTTCATTTCATTTTGAAGTATTTTGCAACAATTCTACAATGACTGTTTGACCTAAATATTTATTTCCACTCATCTGCATGAAACTGTAAAGTTATTTACATATTTACAACCAAAAACACAAAAAAAAAAAGAATTTGAGAAATAAGAAAATTAGAAACGTCTGTTTATAGCAATTTTGTTAATTCAGCACAAAATATTCAGAGAATATGCCAAATGAAGTCGGCTGTTAATAAAACTCGCACTCGGTATAAAAAGTGTAAGCTCAAAATGCCTTCAAAGAGTTACATGAGAGAAATATATGTATCTGTAGCAAATGTAGCAAAAAGAATTGTAGAATGAAATGTAAAAAATTCTGCATACGTCAGCGTGTCGGACATTTTCCGACATATTTCTATGGCACAATGTGAAGAATATTCAGACAATTAGGCAAAATTTCTTGTGTTAACTGAATTCTTTTAATTTAGTACATTTTTCTATACCTATAAACAAATTGAAATATATATGTAAACATAAGAATGTAAATTTACTTAGATTGAAGGGGGAAATCAAGCATAATTTGGCTAAAATTCGAATTTCACTTTTACATCACATGTGTATGTGTGTTAAACTTCAATGAGAAAAATTTGTAAACGTAATTCAAAAACTAGTATCGATTGATTGCTAACAAGAAAGCAATTTTGGGTTTAGTTTTCACAATTAAATTTTCTCATAACCTCATTTCCATTAATCAAGTCACTCACTCACTCAACTAATCATATATGTAGATATAATATTTCTGATGTTCTGGAAATGATGGAAGATTATGGATATTATTGGTAAAAACAGTTAGCCGAAAATATTAAAAGTTCAATACTATTTTCCTCAACCACTAAAACTGTGTATCAAAATAAAAAACTGATATGAAAGATCCAAGCATATACAGTATTATATAAAGAGTTCTTCATTTTTACCTTATATTATATTTTAACCGAAGGTAACCTAATCTTTTTTAGTTTGTTAGGTTCTAGATCTTAAATTAATCTTTAATTTCGACAAACCCTTGATATTTTTGGGCACAAATGAAACAGTTTTCAACACTTATATATCGATCCCGAAATATCGAAAGTCGTGTATTAAGGCGTTATATATGTTGAGATGCGGTAAAATGAGAAAGTATTGATTTTCTGTAGAGATCTGTAACCATATTTGTATTGAATACTTGGTATAAGGCTAGCGTAGTACAATATCTAAACTGTAAAATCAGTTCAAGAACATAAAAAATACTAATAATTGTCAAAGTTATAACATTTTACGCAAATTCTCTTTCAAAGAGGCTTGTCGTGACTACGATTCCAGTCGATCAGCTCACTGAAAGCATAAAACCAAACAAATTTCGTTAGTATGGGGATTTGTAGTGTCCTTGAATGATTCATTGAAATGAGAAAAATTTGCAAAAAAAATGAAATCGGTTGAAAACTCTTTCGGCAAACCAAGTCACCTCAACGACGTTTTCGGAAAAACATGATTTCGAGATAATCGCGTTTAAAGTTTCAAGTACACTTTTGTCTAGTGTAGCGGAGCAAGATGCAAAATTAAATAACTTCGCTTCTACTGCTTAAATCTCTATAAAAAGTTGAGATAACATTCTTAAGAATGAATAATTTAAGATTAAACAATTTAAAAAATTTCGATTTTTTGATCGACTTCAACATAATCAGAAGACCTTAACCTTAAAAACATTCAGTTCTTCGGAATCTTTGGCAATTTTACTGTAATCTGCTTGTTGTACTCTCGCAACAAAGTTGCTAAAGAGAGTATTATAGTTTTGTTCACCTAACGGTTGTTTGTTAGCCATAAAACTAAACGAGTTAGATAAAGGGTTATATATATCCAAATGATCAGGATGACGAGACAAATGGAAATCCGGATGTACATATATCCGTTCGTCCGTCTGTCCGCATAACGTATAACTTAAAAATAAAATATCTTGACGAAACTTGGTACACATGTTCCTTGGGACCGTAGAAGGATGTTTTTAACAAACGGAAAATAGGCGTGGTGTCGCCCACTTATGGATCAAAAACCATATATCAAAAAATAAGTAATATATGGTTGAGGCTTAGGTTCAAATGTAGACATGCTAGAGTATTTAGAATTATATCATTAGACCGGGATACCATGGAGCATTTTCAGGGAGAGTCTTACTAATTTTGAAAATAGTCAAATTTTTGTATACAGGTAATATTTCCGATTTTTCATAACAACTTCAACTGACATTTACAATATAACTTACAAGTATTGGATATTATTAACCACTATAAGTTGTTATAAAAATAGAACTTAAGTATTAAGAAAGATCTCGAAACTAAATTTAGCGTACAGTCGAAATTCACCCTAGACCCAATATAACGAAACTAAGGTTCTCAAGTTTCCGCATTAACTTTCTGCCGTTTGTATAAGTCAATACATGAAACAATCTAATAAAATCAACATAATGAGATATGTTCTCAATACTGGACAATATATGTTGATTTTAACTAGTCTGCTACACTTTGAAGTTGATATTTGAGATATTGTCCATAATATTATATTAATTATATATAAAAAGTGGTCAAAATCACTTAATAAAATCACATAGTAATAAATAGTGATTTCACAAGTTTTTAATTCACACAAATTGCGACTGGAATTAACCAATATTTAGACCACACTATACTTTTTTAATAGCGATATTGCTCACAAACTAAGAAATTGCAACTTTTTAATGAAGTTTTTTAATTACATGCCATCAACTTGATGAGTGAAAGTTTGCTGAAAAACGATTTCGCTTTTTGCCAACAAATCAAATCACATTTATTGTGTATAAACACGAAAAGCACGCACCAAGCATGAGGTTATTATTTGAACAACGAAAACGTTGGGGCAATAAAAATGTTCACAACATTCGATAAGGCAACATAAATGCCACTACGACAACAACAACTATAGAGATGAATGCAATTCCAAACTGCAAGAACAAAAGCAACAACACAAGCAATACAACAACAACACGTGCAAACTCAACTCATTTCGAACACACGAAACAGAACTTTCAATCAACTCGGCTCAACTCTGGCTGAGTCATTTAATTAATTACGTAAGTACGCAAGTGAAACGCCGTTGTGTGGCATGCCACTGCGCAGAGTTTACTTGCTGCAATGCAACGAGCATACATATGTATGTCAAATATACCTGCTTTCGCCTTCGCCTTTTGCCGTAATCAGACTGTTGTTTGTGTTGTATTTGTGTTTCTTTGCGTTTTTTTTTGCGCCTGTTGCACAATTTGCATCGACAACTTGCAACAAATAGTGGCAAATAAACTTTTTGCATTAATTAAATGCACACTTTTTCACTTATTTCACTTATTACATGGGATTCACGGAGGCGGTGGAGGGTGGGAAAAGCAACAGTCTGCAGCAAGTGATGGCAACTCTGTTGGCGGTGAGATGCAAGCTAGTGAAAGCTAGCTTGGTGAAATGTTAAAGCGTTGAAATAGGAAGGAGCCAGCAAACTTTCACTTTAAACACATATTAACTTTGATGGCACGCGATTGCTGGAGGAGTTTTAATTGTTGTTGTTTCACTTTTTTGTTGTTGTTGTTGCTGTTGAGTTGGCAATTAAACGCAACCATATAGAAGTTTTTAATATGAGTAAGAGTTGGAACATTTTTTCACTTATGCTTGATTTCAGTTAAAACTTGTTAAAGTGATGAATCAAACAAGCAAGTGGAATAAATTGGTATAACTGCAATCAACTGGTATAATTGAATACAAATAGCATAGCAAGTGGTTATACCACTTTGTATGTAAATAAATATTTTTAATGTGAGAATTGCGTTCAAACGAGCGAGCTGATCCTAAACACCAATGGAAGACGATGAAATTCTTGTTTCAGAAATCTTTTATGAGGAAATACGAGGAGCAAAAGTGTGGCTAAGAAGAAGAAAAATATGTTGCTACACCGCCAACTAAATATATAGTTCTTAACCAATATATGTAAATGCTGAAAGATACTAATTAGGAACGGATTAAGGCTCTTAAAATTATTCGATTAACCTGAAAACCGATTATTCGAATATCCGGTTTGTAACCGTTCGTACGAATATTAACCGGTTAGCACTATTCGATTAGTCGCAATGTTACAACTATTCGAATAATCGTTCAACTGCGGTTATTCGAATAGTTATGCTGTCACTATTCGAATAAATGAAAATTGTTTGAAATCCAGCAGCCTTTGATTTTTTTTTTGTTTTTACTTGTGAAAATGTCAATTGTGCTCATTTTTCCTGTGTTTCAAATTTTTCAATAAAAATAGAAATTTAATGAACTTACACTATTCGAACAGTCGACAACGAACGGTTAACCGAATAGTCGGACATGAGCGGTTAATCGAATAGTCGATGACTGACGACTATCCGAATAGTGCAAACCGAATATTATTATTCGAATAATGCCCTATTCGGTTAATTCGGTTAGTCGATTAGTCGAATACCAAGAGCTCTAGAACGGATCGTTGTACATCAATTAGAAACTTAAAGCGATTTCAAGTCAGCCTCAGTATATGAATAATTATGAACGAAGTTCCTAAGGCATTTTTGTTCCAATATCAACAGACTGAGAACTATTCGAATCTACTTATTCCTCTTGTGGTCTAGAACTAGACGGCTGGCCCAGAATAGAAGAAAATGTCGCGATTGAACTAATTGCCCTCAGCTACGCTCAACTTGACTAAGAGTAGGGATTCTAACTAGATATTGTCCGATTGGCACATGGGTGAGATTTAGGTCTTTTACGGACACCATTTGTCAAAATTGTTGGAAAAAGGTGAGGCAGAAACATCTCGAAACTTTCTTCTCGGCTGTAAGGCTTTCACCTCTAGGATGTCATACATTAGTTAAATCGTCTGGATTCGAAATTTGCCGTCTCAGTAGATAGGCTCAAAACGCTTAGCGTCTTTTATATATATTTATCTTTGAAATGTTTTGGTATTACAAAGCATAAGTTTATATGCTTGCACAATCGGGTCCACAAATATATCATCGCGTGAATCAGCTTCGACACCTAATTAAGTCTCTATCTACCATCAATAAAAAACAACGAAGTCCTGCCAAGTCAAATATATCTCATAACAATATACCCTTATCTCGATGTTTAATTAGATCAATAGAGGCCTTCTTTCTAAGGCTATCAAAACTATACACAAGTAGAACATCATCAATATTTTAAGTTTCTAGATAATAGTTCTAGACAACAGTAGCCGTATGAAATCTCAAACAAACTAGATTCACGACAGTCGGGCCAAAGTAACATGAAAGGTCTCGGATTTATAAGCAGAATTCTTGTCCAATATGGAAAACTTTCATAAACTTATTTGAAGAGTATTCTCTGGGGTTTTCAATCAATAAAATAGCATAAGAATATTGCTTCGAGTCGTCTTACAGTCACGCCTCACAGTTCATTCACAAAAAACTTAAAAAGTGTTATTAGGTCTACAACTTTGCTTCCGCTGTTTTCCAATAGATGTCTCTAGGGTCAAGCACTGGTCGATTAAATCGATTAAATCGTTTTATATCGATCTTGGACATTTGTATAAACATTAACCCAACAAAATATTTGTAGAGATCTGTTTGCATCGCAAACTTATTCTCAACTGAATATGTCACTTTTTGAGCCGAATTCTCGACATTTGCGAGAAATTTTGCTTTTATTTTTTAATTCCAAGAAAAGTGCGACTGAGGCTCATTGAATGCTTTCGGATACGTACGGCGAGGCTGTCCTAAGTGAAAGAACATGTCGCGAATGGTTTCAACGTTTTAGGAATGGTGATTATGAAGTCGAAGTCGATGAACCGGCATGTGGTGGCTGGGGTGATATATTATGAGCTGTTAAAGCCAAATGAAACCATCACAGGAGATCGATACCGAACGCAATTGATGCGTTTGAGCCGAGCACTAAAAGAAAAACGGCCACAGTACGAGGAAAGACACGATAAAGTAATTCTCCAGCATGACAATGCTCGGCCTCACGTCGCAAAGGTGGTCAAAAAATATTTGGAGACGCTGAAATGGGAGATCTTACCCCACCCGCCGTATTCTCCAGACGTTGCTCCATCTGACTACCACTTGTTCCGATCGATGGCACACGGTCTAGCTAACGAGCACTTCAGTTCTTATGAAGAATTGTATTGATACTTGGATCGACTCGAAAGATGAGGAGTTCTTTCGTCACGGAATACGCATGCTGCCAGAAAGATGGTCAAAAGTAGTAGCTAACGACGGCCAAACGGCGGAAGCAAAGTTGTAGACTCGGAACCTGGAACCTCCCAAACTTTTCAACTATTTTGTGGCGTTGTGAGGTAAGTCAGACAATTCTACAAGTCTCTAGCCTCTACCAAATAAGAGATATTTTTTATGAGATCCTAGAAGATTGAATACTTTCAGGCAAGCAGTTATTGATAAGTTGAGGTTAGGATTTACGTTCCACAAGGTTGTAACTAAGGCAAATTGTTAGGCTATACATGCGTATAGCGCAAGATAAAACGAATACTGAAATTTTAAATTGATATACTGGTATATACACAAGAATATTTAGTATATGTGTGGTTATATTATACTCTAAGCTTTAATATGCGAGTTTAAGTAAATTATCACTTGAAAAGTTGTGTAATTGAATTTGATTTAGAACTTTATAAAAACAACTTTTCATTAAAAGCCAGCAAACTGCATGCCAGCAAATGCACATATATTTGCCTGGATGTTTGAGCACACTTTCGCACCGAGACCCGCAACAGCAGCCGACACACACACACACACAAAACGATAACCAAAGCAATCACCGCTCAATTTCATACAACACAGCCCACATAAGTGAGTCTCAGCCACAAACTGACGTTCTAAACAAATAAGGACGTGCATATTTTAAATAATTTATAAGTATATGTTGGCACCAACGGACCACTAGCACATGCTTCTTCATGTGTGTGTGTGTATTAGTGTCTAACTGTCAATAGACACGATTGTCTGTCGACGACCACACATTGCAACGCCTACTCACCAAGCAGGCAGGCAGGCAGGTAGACAGACAGACCGAGTATGCTTAGTTACCGTTGCGCTGTTGGCTGCAATGTTTGTATTCCACCTGTGCAAATACTACTACTAGTGGCAATCACAACAATAACAACAACAACTGCGAGCAGGCAAAAATATACAACAATTTGCTGTTTACCTATCCGCAGCAAATAAGCAACTAAACTGACAACTATTTTCACAAGCAAGCTGCCATACGAGTTGAAACTAACACGACAACAAAAACAACAACAACAATGAAATTTCCACTATATATTTCTACAATATGTTGTTGGTATTGTTGCTGTTTGCGAGTAAACAAGCCGGTTGCACTCGTTGGGGTATTTAGTGTTACTCATACGCCGTGTACGCCAAGCGCAAAAGCGCATGATGAGGTGATAGCAGCAGCAGCAGCAGCAAGCAAACAACAACAACAATAAATGTGTATTGCAGTGTTACTTTTCAGCTACTTTTACGCTCAAATAAACCGTTGTACAAATACAAAAACACACCAGCAACAACAACAACATATATGGATGACTGCCACCTACATATGTCTGTGACTGTAGGAGCTTGGATGCCAGTGCAGTTCGATAAGTTTTCGAAAAACACACAAGACACCTTGCTGTGTTGCCTGTCAGATTGCTGTTGTGTTTAGTTAAATATGCATATAAACAAGCGTCAAATAAATACACTGCAGTTGCAACATACATATAAATGGTGAAGAGAAGCACTGCAACATTTCAACAACAAGAGTAAAAACAACAACTGCACAACTTGCAACATTTGTGGCTAACAAAACACTCTAGAGGCAGACTCTTAAGAAAATTATTTATTTTTTTCTGCATTTTTGGTAAAATATTTAGTGTAGCAGAGTAGGAAAATGAAAGTAATTGCTTGAATGGTCTTAAGAGCTGGCATTGTGGTGAAATGCAGTAAAATAATCCTTAAGTAAGGATGTTGTGTTTATTCACAGAATTCTGTGAAATGTTGCATGAATAAATGAGGCGTTTGTGGATAATTTGAAAAGTGAAGGAAATCATTTTAAGTGGAATAAATATAAGTAAATAAAGGTTGAAGGAAAGAAATAAATAAATTAAATAAATATAAAAAAATAAAATAAAATAAAAAAATAAATAAAATAAAAAAATAAAATAAAACAAAAATTAAATTAAAATAATATAAAAAAATAAAATAAAATAAAATAAAATTTAATAAAATTAAATAAAATAAAAAAATAAAAAAAAATAAAAAAAAATTGATAAAATTACATGAAATTTAATAAAATAAAATAAAAAATGAAATGAAATTAAATAAAATTAAATAAAATAATAAAATAAAATCAAAAAAAAAAAAAAATAAAAAAAAAATAAAATAAAATTTGATAAAATGAAATGAAATTTAATAAAATAAAATAAAAAAATGAAATGAAATAAAATAAAATAAAATAAAATAAAACAAAATAAAATGAAATGAAATAAAATAATAAAATAAAATAAAATAAAATATAAAAAAAATAAAAAAATAAAATTAAATTAAATAAAATAAAATTTGATAAAATAAAAATAAAATAAAATAAAATAAAATAAAATAAAAAAATAAAATAAAAAAAATAAAATAAAATAAACAAAAATAAAATCAAATGAAATAAAATAAAATTAAAATAAAATAAAAAATAAAGTTAAATAAAATAAAATAAAATAAAATAAAATAAAATAAAATAAAATAAAATAAAATAAAATAAAATAAAATAAAATAAAGTAAAATAATAATATAAAATAAAATAAAACAAAATACAATAAAATAAAATAAAATAAAATAAAATAAAATAAAATAAAACAAAATAAAAATGAAATGAAATAAAATAATAAAATAAAATAAAATAAAATATAAAAAAATAAAAAAAATAAAAAAATAAAATTAAATTAAATAAAATAAAATAAAATTTGATAAAATAAAAATAAAATAAAGTAAAATATTATAAAATAAAATAAAATAAAATAATAATATAAAATAAAACAAAATAAAATAAAATAAAATAAAGTAAAATAATAATATAAAATAAAATAAAACAAAATACAATAAAATAAAATAAAATAAAATGAAATAAAACAAAATAAAATAAAACAAAATAAAATAAAATAAAATAAAGTAAAATAAAATAAATTAAAATAGAAAATAAAATAAAATAATATAAAATAAAATAAAACAAAATAAAATAAATTGGCATAGTTGAGATTAAATTATTAATTTGAAATAGTTAATTTAAACGATTAACTTATATTTTATTAAATGATATTTAATAAAAAAAATTTAATTAAAAAAAAAAACATAATTTAAATTAAACAAAATTAAATAAATTTAAATTAAATTAATTATACATTTTTCTTTTCACACAGTCAAATTAACTGATTCTTTGTCGCAGAGTTGCATTTCAATTTCAAGTCGATTAAAATTCACTGAAATGTTAATGGAGATTTTTATTTTGTATGGTAAATCGAACTTAATCAGCGTTTTAATCGAGTGAAACTAAATTGCATTACAATTAATAAATGTAAGTTAATTGCCTAAAATTTAATCAAATTAAATTGCATTAAAGTAATTAAATTGAATGGAAATAAAATTAACTTAAATACTGATAAATTGAAACAATTAAAATTTTAAAATTATACACAATTAAATTAACTCAATTTATACTAAATTAACTTCGCATAAAGATAATGACAAATTTTAATTTAAATAAATTGGAGCTAAATTATACTATTCCAGGTTCCAAATACAAAGTATACCGAGTCTGCAATTAATTGAAATAAAAATTAGTTTTAATTAATAATACTAAATTAGTATTAAATTAGGTGAAATGAATACCTTAAATTGAAAAAAAATAAAATATACCGTCAATTAGCTTGTCATAAACAACAAAAGAATTGTTATTGATTGATTTATTCATTGATCGTTTTATTCAATCGTATAAATTAAATTTAGCCGAACTGAAACAAATTAAGGAAGAGATAGCAGAATGAGAAAAATTCACGCGATTACGTTCGCATATCTTATAAATGATGACCAAATTATTCTTAAAGGAAGTTGTACTTCGACTGGGAGTATTTTTATAAACAATTTATCTCATTCTGAGGCTAATACGCTTACATAATTTTATTAAGACACTGAACTACTTCAATCAGGTAAAGAAAACGCTTCTTAGAATTTAATTAGGATATGTCATACATTAGCTAATACAAATGGAATACAATAGCATAGCACTAAGGGTAAATATTCGGTATAGAGGATTCTGAGAGATAACATGGCACAATTTCGACTAACTTTCTTTCAGAGATGCCTGAGACAGTTTTTACTTTGTTTTTTTGAAACAACTTTCTTAAAAGTACAAGTAGTGAACCCGTTGATATATAATTATTCTTGATAACATCAATTAATCGAGGTAAATACAGCGAACTTACTGCTTTAAATCAGCAAATAAAAACAAATTTTCTGAAAACTTTAATTTCTTCAAACTAACATGAGAAAATATATTATTTACTGGAAATCATAAGAAAACTGCAAAACTTGGAACGTAAAATATTAATCTGTTTGATGGGTTCTCTGTACAAATTATTTGCAAAGCAAATAATATAATTTAAAGAAATGTATTTCACTCGAATACACTCTTTCTGTGCTCGAATTCTAATTCTAGAATGACTTCTCTTTTAATCCCTTTTCAGAAACTACAATTAATCACATACCACACTTAGAGAATAATATGTAACATATTTCATTCTTCTAAATTTACGTATAAATAGTTTTTTATTTTCCAAAATTTACAAGCACATGAACTGCCAGCTACATAAAAATATATAAGAAATATTCACACAGTAGCTCTATCAAATACCCGAAATCCCTATGGACTTTATGGTTTTACGATGTATTTAGTTATCACCAGAATAATAAAATATATTTTAAATATTCCAAAACACACATATGGCTTAGCTTCTCTCAAGTGGCAAATTCTTCAAAAATACAGAAAGCTGCAAAATACAGAAACTAATACAAAACGAAAATGCCGCAACACAAAAATCTTCTCTTTTCAACTTTAAACTTTCATATTTTTTTTTGGTTTTCGTAGCAGAGTATTCGAAGTGAAATAGTATTTATTTTAACTTCTCCCCAAATGCAGTGGCATGCAACAACAACAACAATGGCAATAAAAATAAATAGTTGATGGCGACCAGTGAGGCACAATGGTGTACGTGGTGGCACACAGAATGCATATAAAATGCATACATAAATAGACACAAGTGGTATATGGAGATATTCCATATTCCATAGTATTCAAGGACCCTGCAAGGAAATGCAATGGTAAAATAAAATTGGTTTCCAAAATCGAAATGTCGGCTTTCCAAAATAATTTGACGAAGGTTACTGTGAAAACATAAAATATGTAGGGGCTCTAGTCCATAAGAGCAGGTAACGAATTGTCAACATCTCTTAGATCTAGAAGGAACATTTCCCATAATTCCGAACTTATACGAAGTAACTAATGACAATTTTTCTGTCCTCGAAAATTAAAGAACGAACGCGAGCTTCATGTTGATGAGTTCAGGATTCAGATCATCGCAAAAAAAACAATATTTGGCTCATAACAACCATTTGAAGAAACCCGAATATTTGGTCTTAGTTGCCGAACTATAGATTTCTCTGACCAGTTACCATTTTCCTATAGGGTTGAAGCTTTTATTTATTTGCCTATGAAAAAGTATGTACATATGTTGCAACAAAGCTCAAAATAAATATTGGGCTGATAGCAAAAGTTTGGCGGTATTTTCGAAAAGTCGAAAGTGCGCTTGAAGATGTCAACTTTGGTTATATGTGAGCTACAATATTTTGCAAAATTAATATATTGTAGAGCGGAATACTTATAAGGAGTAAAAAAAAATACTACAGTTTTCTGACAGACTTCAGGAGTTCAAAGTTTATTCAAAAATAGTAGGTTACTTTTTGTATGCTTAATTCCGTCTGAGACAGTATGAGTAGAGCTCCAGTCCTTAGAACCTTTTCATTGACAATTTTAAGCTAGATAAATTGAAGATCAACTGAGAAGATTATTGTAAATAGTTTGCCATAGATAATAGTTATTAGGAATCCGTAGAACCGTATTAATTTCACTAAGGAAGTATGACTCTGTGAAAACAACTCAACACAATATTTTTTCTGAAATTTTCAACTAAAGAACTGGGCTTCCACTTAGTACAGCTTCGGATGATGTTTTTGAAATTTCAAATTAGGATTAGGGCAGGGATTATGGCTTCGAATAATGTATGAGTATATTACTGTTCAAGTTATTAGGATGAGTGTCAAAGTTCAGCTATTAATTGTGTCTCAATTTAGTTGCAAAGGCCAGTTTGATCATTTGCTAAGAAATTAAAAGTCTTTATGAAGATTATTCTTGAAAGATTTAACATGAGACTACTGAGGGCAGTCGACTTATTCTCTTGGGTTTCACCAATATTTTAGGGTTAACGTGAAGTCTAAACTTTTTGAAATATATAACCAGAACCATTATATGGTAAAGATTTGCAGTAGATTGTTATACGACAGATAAACTTTAAATCTCTTTTAAATCTCTCCATCCAGGGTATCTGCTTTAAGTGAAAAATAGCCAGCCTTCAATCGCATCATAACCAAAAAAACCGCTTGTAATAATGTAAAAATTCCTTAGACCTTCTATAGCACTCAATGTTGATTTACCAGAATTTCTAGTAAAAAATTTAAATTGTTATGTTCAATGCCATATTGCTGTTTTAATATTTTGTTGCCTTTTGTGCTCAATTGAAAATAATATTTAAATCTCCACACTTCTCTTAATCGCCGACCATTGAATTTGATCGGATTAATGTGCCAATAAGCAAAATATTTACAGCAAAAAGTTATTTTGCATAAAAAATGCCATTCACCAAAATAAGTAAGCATGTTGTTTACAAATATATTTATGTACATTTCCAATCAATATTGTGTGACTAAAAATAGCTGCCGAAATTCTAATGCAAATTTAGTTGAGCTTAAAAGCAAAAAAAAAAACAAAAACATATTTGTACGGTTATTTTTCGGTTGATTGTGGAAAGCTTCAACTAGTTGATGTATTTGTGTTACACTCGTAACATATTGCGGAAGGTAGAATGGCTTTGTTCATCCAACAGTTGTTTGTATCAACATGATGAATATGAAGAGACGAATTTCCGGTTGCGTGTTTCGTTCTACCTTAAGCCATGTTTATATTCGAAATTCTATTAATACATTGAAATAAAATATTCGCTTCATAAATATATCTGAAATATATCTGATATATGAATCTATCTGACTCATGAACTAATGCTAGTTTTATTATGTCAAATTCAAAAACGCTAAGCTGACGAGAATGACAACAAGTTCTTAGCTTGAATTATGATGACAATTCACAACAATTCAACTAAGGAACAATAATTTCCCTTTCTCACTAAGGTTTTACCAATTTGCCCCCTGAAGTTCAACATTTAAAGATTTGCCAAAAACTGTCATTAAATTTGACACTGAAAACCACACCTTGCACCGCAGCGTTATACTTTACATTTAGATTAGTCTGGGTTCCTGGCCACTTCGGACTCGCGGGGAATTGTAAGGCTGATGAGCTTGCAATGTTAGAAACGACGGACTCACTACTAGAATCATGGAAGCAAGCACCATTGGCCTATTGCGGTTTGCTGATGGGCAGATGAGTCTCGGCTGAGCTGGGTAGGCGCTGATCAGTTACTAACACATGCACATTCGCAAGATCCTTCTGGCCTACCGAACTTTTCGCCCTCAGTAAACCTAACCTCTTCTTAGTCCTAGGGGTTCTTACTGGCTATTGTCCCATCAGGATCCACACTCCAAGGTTAAAAATCTTACCCGACGCTAGCTGTAGAATCAGCATGGAGGAGGATAAGGTGGAATCATCTCATCATTTTCTTCTGGAATGTCCCGCCTTTGCGAGATCAAGAAAGAGATTCCTTAGGTCTCACTTTTTCGAGCAGGTTCGCGAAATAGCGAATATAGAAGTTAAAAATTTGTAATATTAGGTACAATAGATGTCTCTAGGGTCAAGCACTGGTCGATTAAATCGCTTTATATCGATCGTGGACATTTGTGTCAACATTAACCCAACAAAATATTTGTAGAGATCTGTTTGCATCCCAAACTTATTCTCAACTGAAAATGTCACTTTTTGAGCCGAATTCTCGACATTTGCGGGAAATTTTGCTTGTCTTTTTTAGTTCCAAGAAAAGTGCGGATAAGGCTCACCGACATTTTTAACCGTTTTTATACAAAAAAAACGGTGGAAGCAAAGTTGTAGACCTAATTCATAGGTTTAGGGCGCTTTGTCGACTCTTGGATCCAGGCTTCACAAAGGATTGTATTTTAAAGTCTACGTGTGTTTCCCTTTGGGAAACATCCTTACAACCTAACCTAACCTATATTCTCATGACGACGATTTCAAAATGTCAGTAAATTTAACAAAAATAATGGCGGAATTATAACAAATAATAATAAAATTTTCTGGCTAATTTAAAATTCGGTTCCGCTCGAATCCACCACTAACTTACTAATTCTGCGCTAAATTCACGCAATTTTTTTAGCGGCCTATTAAATTTCGATATTTTAAATTAATTCTAAAATATTTAGCAGTCAAAAAATTACATATTTTATATCAAAAATCAGTAAACAAGGCGCAGTGTTGCGTGTAAATTTCGCCACCAGCATATTTACGCTTCATGCAAATATATATTTATGCATGTCAGTAAAAAAAATGCTACATTAATTTATTATTTAAAAACTAATTTTTCTAATTTTGTTTCATTTTATGTAACACAAGGGAATTGTAAAATATTGATGGTCTAATTTCAACACTTTTTATAACGCGCTTATTTTCGCGTATGTGTGAGTAAGCAGCTGTCAAAATAAACTGTAATAAAATGACAGCTGTACATGTTACTTGTTAAAATATTGTTCCATTTTAGTTCTATTGAGATATTAATGCATATGCTTTCAAATCACCTGCCCAAATTCCTTTTTTTTATATGTAAATAAGATTTGGCAATATAATTTGACAGCTGCGTTAATGGTCACTAAATCAATAAATGAAATTTTGGCAATTTAAGTGCATATAGCTGTAATGGCATTATTGATATACGTAGAAAAAATGTAAAACATAAAATGCAATTCAATATTTGAACATGATTAGATATTTAATAGCTCAGCTTGACGCTTTTAGTATGACAGCTGACAGATGACAACTATTAATCTTCATTTTATATGTAAAATATGCAAATATATTTTCGGAAGAAATAAATTGGACAATAAAAGTGTTAATAAAGTGATTATTAGTTGAGAGGTGACTGAGTTATGGGTGACAAATCTAAAGTGACCCGTGATAGTTGTCAATAAGTAAGTGACAGCGTATAAATGACCGATGACAAGTGAGAACTAAGAGCTTGAATGCGGTATTGAGTCACTTCGAACGACTTTAATAAGATTGTTAGACCATCTAATTTAGCATAGAAAAGTATTGGAACTCTCTAAGAATTCAAGAGTGTGGATAACTAGAAAGTTAGTTAGATGACGGAAAAGATATGAAAGCGACTTTCTTAGGGAAAATGTAATTTTCACTTTAAGTCGACATCAAAATAGACGGATTTTTCACAAAAAATATATCCATAAGCTCTCGTAAAATTGGTCGCGGACTTACTACCAGAATTTTTATACTCTCATAACAAAAGTTGCTAAGAGATTATTATAGTTTTGTCCAGATAACGGTCGTTTGTAAGTACTAAAACTAAGCGAGTTAGATATAAGGTTATATATATCAAAGTGATTAGGGTGACGAGTAAAGTTCAAATCCGGATGTCTCTCTGTCCGTTCGTCCGTCTCTTCGTTCGTGCAAGCTGTAACTTGAGTAAAAATTGAGATATCTTAATGAAACTTGGAACACGTGTGCGGAATCGGATGGGCGGAATCGGACCACTGCCACGCCCACAAAATGGCGAAAACCTAAAACACATAAAGAGCTATAACTAAGCCATAATTAAGCTATGAAAGTGAAATTTGGTACAAGAGATTGCTCTAAGAAAGCCATATTTGGATGTAATTTTTTGGGAAAGTGGGCGTAGCCCCGCCCCCTGCTAAGTTTTTTGTATATATCTCGTAAACTACTAAAGCTATATCAACGAAACTCTCAGGAGTCGTTTTTTTCCGGGCATTTCCTTATATAGTCCAAAACGCCCACCTCCCATACAAAGGTTATGTTGAAAACTACTAAAAATGCTTTAATTCAGAAAGGAAAACCAACAGAAACCTTAAATTTCACTATAAACAAGGTACAGAAGAGCTGCACAAAATTTTAAATGGGCGTGGCTCCGCCCACTTATGGGTCAGAAACCATATCTCTCGACCAATTTCAATGAAATTCGGTTTGTAATATTATCCTTGCATCCCAATGGTATGTTCTGAAAATAGGCCAAATCGGTTCACAACCACGCCTACTTCCTATATACCAGAACTTTGAAGACGATCTGAATCGTTTACTTTACAATATATAAAGTAAGCACTAGTGAAGATATTGGTGCAGAGCTTTGCACAAATACTATGTTTATAGTGTGGCATCGCCCTTCTAAAAATCGCCGAAATCGGACCATAAATTTTCAAGGCCCCATATATCGATCATAAGACCTCAGTGTTTCTATTTTTTTTTTACCGAAAATATAGGTAAGTCTCTCAGATATTTTGAAGAAATTCGGAGGGAATATCTTTCTTTTAATAATATGTCTCCGTGTCTAAAATACGTGAAATCGGGTCATAATATCACCTAACTCCTATATGCTTAATATTAGGGTTTTCAAACCTTCAATGGACTTTATACCATATACTATATATAACGAAAATGTGGGTCAAATTGTGTGTTATATTAATAAAGTTAAATATATAAATTGCGAGAGTATAAAATGAACTTAGTTAGCCCTTCCTTACTTGTGTTAAATAGTTTTAACGCGTCTTAGTCGAAATATATATATTTTTAGGACCTCAAAATGTTTCTATTTGTGGAAGATCCGGTAGATTCTTTGTCGTTTCCTGTCAGCCAAGAGCGCTAGAACGCTCTCGACAAACATTTCGGATAAATATGAAACTAGAAAAATTGTGAGGTCGTTTTGAAGGCTCAATTGTCTTGAGATCGATGCAGAAGCATTTACAAAATCTTTAGATAAAGCTCACTGCAACGCAACTGTGATCACAAATGTTATATTATTTAGACTGTCGAAGTCTAAATGCTACCAAATCAGGATTGAGTTGCAAGCGAATAATATAGAGAGAGAGGCTAAAGATTACAACGCGGGTTGAGAGAGTCCTGATGATTTTGAAACGGATGGGGTTACTGAGAATTTGAAATACACGAATTTTAAACAAAATTCCAAATCTACGCCACTTTGAGGGCACTGACTACATGTAACTGATTGGTCTAATCAACCGCTTAAGCCAAAACTGGCACGTTAGGACATGTATGTGGGTGTGACAAAACTGAGATAACAAAAGCGTTGAATGATATTCGAGCAAGAAAGCTACATTAGCAATTAGAAACTACGCCAAACTACACGGAGCCAATAACAAAGGACAAAGTACAGACAACAACATGAAATTACAACTGAGGCACAGACTACTAATTAGTATGCACCGCAATTAGAGAGAGGACAGAGGACGCCAACGGAAAGGCAACCGCACACCCAAGCAACACTTAAGGACACACACGCAGCGATAAGGATAAAGGCAGTGCGTGCATACACACAATCAAGATAACCGCCAACAACCGCTACAAACAGACGCACACACATTTAAGCACATTTAAGCACATTATCACACAATAGATGACTGAAAATTATCATTTATGTGATTGTATGTGTGTTTCTATGTATGTGTGTTCCAACTTCGCCGCAAATGTACCGCAATCCTCTTATAGTTTCCGTTGTTTACTGATATGCTGCAGATAAAATGTCTACAATGTGTCTATAATGAGTGACCATTCCACAGGACACTTATCAAATTGTGCAAACATGCCCGCAAATTCCACAGCAACCCCCCCTCGGCGCGCCCATCACTCTCCTCTCGCCATTAGCTGCTGACACAATTGTGTGCAATTCGCCACACCAATTCGGCGACTATTCTAATTTACATTTAATTATTATTTGCTTCGCTGCGCATACATTGACTCCATTTAGGACGACAGTCCATACAGTGTGTAGACAGCATCGCAGCGTTGTTGTTGTTATTGCTGCCGTTAAGTCGCAAGATTCAATTAAATCTCTGTCAATTGGCTGCGAAACCCAAATCTATTTCGATCAAATTAAATCACTGCAGTGGCGTAAATACAATGTGTGATGCGTGAGGCTGTGTGTGTGAGAATGTGTTGAATTGTAGATGGACGCATACGATTCGGTTGTGGAAGCACTAACGACAGATGGCGCGCGCAGAAAATTTCAGTTAAATGGGTTGAGTGGCTTTACAGTAAGGGTTTAACTAGTCTAGTGAGGCTTGTAGGTTGTTAAGTGTAGTACTTCTGAGTAATAAACTCAGATGTCTTTAGATCGTCTACCAGAAATTGGATAAGATGATGGATGAATCTGAAAATGACCACAGACCAATGTCGCTATATACTTTATATTGAGTTTAGAATGAGACTCTGATGACTTCACGAAGCTATAACAACAACAATTAGGATCTCGATCGCCACGAGAAAACAAGTATTTTTCAGCAAGAACAAACGTTTCAGAAAAATGGCTTTGACAGTCTAAAATAGTTCGTGTTTCAGATTTTTTGGAAACGAAGGTCTTAATTAGCAGTAAACTCTACAAATATTAAGATCTGAAAGCTGTTTTTCTATGTAGATGCAGAAGTTTATTAACTTAAATGCAAAAGAATAAAGAGGTCATCAAGTGACTCCTTCTTAAAGTTATTCTAAAGGTCTGTTTCGTCCGAAGGAATTTGATTCATCCACAGCTTTATGGTTTTCTGAAAATAATTGTGATTCTTCACTCTCCTCATTGAGCTTAGAAACGATATAACAGATATATCTCCAAGAACGTGGAGACCAAGACTACGACTTGGATGATATATGACCTATGACATGAGATCTATGGCATGAGAACTTTGAATGAGATTTAATACTGGAAATTTAGAACATCGTATTCGTACCAGGATTGATGAGCTTTCCTATACAGACAGGGTAAGATTGAGATCAGACTACCAATTGCAAATTCTGTCAACATAAGACCCAACCTGTTAGTGTGGCAAGCCTAAGCCACGCCATAGGCCAGTTTTGGTCATTAGCGATACCAGACGGAGTTCTGTCACATAGTTCATGAGGTGTAGTCATCCTTTAGGAATTTCAGAAAGTTAATTGGCTTCACTACCGATACTTCTTTCAGTTTCTCATACTGTTGGGCGTCCAAATTTTGGAAGGCAATTGAACTCCGTTCGCCACAGGGACATATGATTTGTAATAGATAGCTTACAACTAAAGATGAGCTCCCCTGTTAGGGTTCAAAATGATTAATTGGTCGCTACACTTACGATTGGTGTTATGCATTACGAGCTCTCTAAAACTTAAAAACTCATCAAATGGATTTTAGGAAAAGTTCAACATACTCACGTTCTTTTTTTTTGTTTCTCCAGTTTTCTTTTCTGTTTCTCTATTTATCTATGTGTCCCTCTCCCCATCTGTCTATGAATCCCTTACAATCTATATATCTCTCTCCCCATCTATCTATCTATATTTTTCTCCAACTATATACATATGTAACTCTCTCCATCTATCTATCTATCCCTCTATCTCTCTGTCCATCTCTCCCCATCTGTCTATGAATCCCTTTCAATCTATTTATATCTCCCCATCTATCTATCTCTTTCTCGAACTATATACATATGTAACTCTCTCTATCTATTTATCTGTCTGCATCTATCTATCTATCTCTCTGTCCATCTCTCTCTCTATCTTTCACTATCACCATCCCTCTCTAAATATCTTTCACTACCACTATCTCTCTCTGTCTATCCCCCTCTCCCCATCTTGGAGTATCACTATCTCTCTCATTATTTATTACTCTTATATCTTTAAACGGTTTTAATCAAATTTGAGTTCCTGTTCCTGTGAAGGAAGTTATCACCGGTGACCATATTGGTGAAAATATTTGCAACACTTTAAGAGTACCTTTAGGCCAATATATAATTTTAAATATTTAAGCTCGTTCTAAGTGCTGTTAAGTAAAAGTAAAGAGCAGAGAAGACAGGCGAAAATAACCCTCAGGATAGCTAGTCTCAAATTTAATGCTCCAGATTCCGATTTCATAATCTACTTTAAATAGATTATAAATTCAACTATTACGACTAAACACCGCTGCGAGCGCAATGCATTGCTTTTGTTATTGTATCCCTAGAGATTATTGCGGATATTAATTTAAACAGATAATTCAAATATTGACAAACGAAGCGCGGCAAGACAGGGCAAGGTGGGATGAGCAACGCCACAACGTAGACAAAACGTGGGCGTTTCTGCTGTGGCAACCACAAATCAGTACGCTGCTAAACTAAGAGCACTTCTAAGCGGAGGCGGCGGCGGCAGCGCGCGCTAAACGCCCAGCTACTTAAAGCAAATTACACTTCTTCGCGGATAATTAGAGCGCGTGGGAAGAGAGTGCAGGGAGGGAGGTACCTTACTTAGAGCGCGTATGAAATTAATGTTTTGTGTCAAGGACATCACGAGTGAAGTCTCAGTGCAAACGGCATTGCACAATAACAACAACAACAGCAACACAACAACAAATAATAATGGCGCTCAAGACACAGTGGTAAATTGAATTTGCTGGCAAATTGAATTCCAAGATATTCATTGGCTGTCATGACATTTGCCGTTGACTGCCTGACTGCCTCGGTTGGCCCCCAACTGTGGTGGATAATATAATATTTGAAGGATTTGCAGCAACACACATATTATTGTTTTTGTATTTGTAGATTGCGACCGTCGCTTAGTGTGTGTGTCTGTGGTCATGTCTGCGCTGTTGTTGTTAATTTACTAATATTAATTTGTGTGTGTGTGTCCATATAATTTCATAAGGACATACATACAAAAACACATATCTATAAATACACATTTGTGTCCTTTCTTGATTAAATATTTGATTTATTGTACTCAAATGAAATCGTGTGGACGCGCGCTTTTGTTGCTAAATTATCGAAATACTCACTCAATTTATCAGCGCATATTTCATGCAGACAAGTTATTCATGCACACCGATCCAAACTCATGCACACAGTCGCAAATATCGCCAGCTTATTTAAGCTATGACTGATTAGCTAACCTATATTTATATTAATTCTATTCTGTGCTTAATCAATGCGTCGCTGCAAATTTGCTGATTTTAACTAGATTTAAGGGTATTAAAGGATTCGCGCTTCATAGGACTGCCAAGAAGCCAATTATAATGAGTTTAGGGATTTCACTGCGCAAAACTTCAATGATTAATTTTGGATTTTATTAGCAATTATTTAAGATAAGGGTTGCATTTAGAGGAGTATTAATATCAGTGATGATATAGAGAAATGTGATTTTTGGTAATCTTTTGCGAAACTAATAAATTTTGGGACTTTTTGAAGCTAAACACTAATTTTTTTTTTGTACTGTTGGCATACCAAAAACAAGCCGACAGCATTCCCCAAATAATTTCCCTTGACCAGTGATAATTTTAGGTTCAAGGCCGATCCGAAATATACCTTAGCGTATTCGGAATACAAAAACATAAGGTTCTGTAGGGATCATCTAAAGTTCGGCCGGACCTTTGACTATCACATGAGTCAAAAGTAGGCAGAGCTGTCAAAATACCCAAGTGGAGTTATCTATTATTACTAGATTTCCGAGACCGCTAGCATCTTGGAAGACATTGAAAGATTACATTCCCAAAACGGAGATGGTTCTTCAAAGACCTACTTCAAACCTTACTCTTCTTCTTCTTCTTGACTGGCGTAGACACCGCTTACGCGGTTATAGCCGAGTCCAAAACAGCGCGCCACGTATCCCTCCTTCTGGCAGTTTGGCGCCAATTGGTTATACCAAGCGAAGCCAGGTCCCTCTCCACTTGGTCCTTCCATCGGAGTGGAGGTCTCACTCTTCCTCGGCTTCCACCACCGGGTACTGCATCGAATACTTTCAGAGCTGGAGCACTTTCATCCATTCGTCATACAACATGACCTAGCCAGCGTAGCCGCTGTCTTTTTATTCGCTGGACTATGTCTATGTCGTCGAATAACACATACATACACATCGTTCCATCGTCTGCGGTATTCGCCGTTGCCAATGTTTAAGGGACCATAAATCTTCCGCAAAACCTTTCTCTCGAAAACTCCTAGTGCCGTCTGATCGGATGTTGTCATCGTCCACGCTTCTGCACCGTAAAGTAGGACGGGAATGATGAGAGACTTGTAGTGTTTGGTTTTTGTTCGTCGAGAGAGGACTTTACTTTTCAATTGCCTACTTAGTCCATAGTAGCACCTGTGGCAAGAGTGATTCTGCGTTGGATTTCCAGGCTGACATTGTTATTGCTGTTAATGCTGGTGCCCAGGTAGACGAAATTATCTACTACTTCAAAGTTATGACTGTCGTGACGTGGGAGCCAAGACGCGTTTGACGACAAACTTCTAGAATATTAGAGTTATTACATAGAAAACAACATCCCTCAAAGACTTGCCGCATCGCTGAACCAAGTAGATTACGGAGTCCTGACTTTGGTTGGTATATATCTCTCTTTTGCTACACGGAAGAGATTTCTCGATAATCGGTACCCTTTCAAACAAATTAAAGCCGAACTGTTTCCTTGTAAAATCAGGGAGGACACCTATAGCTAAAGGAAGTCAAGCTCAATAATTTTGTACAAGGCGTCCGTGTTTTCTCTTTTTTATAGCATCCGGCGATATGACTTATTCATTTAAACACATCTAGGGATCACTTCACATTCTCTTAAAGATCAACACATTTCGAAAAAGGACTGTACAACGACATAAGAATGCAGTTCGCTTGAAACCGGAAGGAGAAGGAGAGTATAGTTGGAAAACCTCATCTCCAATAACCAAATTTTTCTAGAGTTAACCACTAATTCCCACTGGAACTTCGAGTACTTTACTTCAATTCAACACAATCTATTCAGCATATATATATTCAAATTTAAGACAATGAAACTTCAGAGTTCGAAGATTTTTCGATTCGATGCCGGAAAGCTTGTTTTTAACAACAGCTAGAACAATCGCTTTTAGTATATTAGATATTATGCTCCTTCCTTCTCAACACTTTCTCAGGCATTAATAACGAAGAGATTGAGTAATCTTAGTATATACTAATGCGACGATTGGCTTACATAAGAGTACTAGCTAGAAATTGAGGCTTGGAATTCATCAGTTCCATCGCAGAGCTCAGGGAAAGGTTTGTCGACCAGTTAAACAATTTTTTAAGCCAATTGATGTTACTCATTTAATTTTATTTAGTCTCACTATACCTCCTGATACTGCTGCAACTGAATTTTCCAATTTTCTAACACACTTCAAAAGGCAATCTAAATCACATCATTAAATTCACTTCGAACCACTGACAATATATTACAACGAACCCTAACATTGGCAACATTTATCTTTTCATTTTAATGCAAAAACTTCGCTTATAAATCGTTGAGATCGTTACATAATAGTACGGGCAGGACATGCGTACGCACAAAGTAACTAAGTCCCTTAAATCAACTGAGTTATTACAACACTTAACATGTCACGACATTGTTGCAGTTGAAAGATGCTGAAAGGTAAATGCGGAAACAATGAAATTAAGTATTTTATTGCTGCAGACATTTGGCAACACACCCACAACCGAGACAATGTGGACTCGGACGCGTAATGGGAGTCAAGCGCTGCAGTGGGAGGAGCAACTTAACTCAACAAAGTGTTGTAAATAAATACAATACAATACAATAGCCAAAAGGAAAACTACAAAGTAATTGAAAAAATCGTAAAGAAGACTTTTAAATTGTATACAGGGTGCTGCGAAAGGAGATTAACTATATAATTTTTAATTTTAGAAAACTTTGCTTTATAAACTCAATTGGTTCTTGTTGAAGGGGTTGAAGTTCCAACTTAACAAAGCTACTTAGCTGGCGATCGGAATGTCTTCTCTCAGGTTCGGAGGGTTCTGTGTAGACTTCTGAGAAGCTGAGCACCCATTTCGCTAAGCTTAGATATCTATATAAGGCAATAACCTAAAAATGTTATGTTTCACTTGAAAAAAGTCGCGCCGAAATGAAAAAACCCATATCAGATATAAACCATAGAGTTCTAACATTGATCTTAGAAATGTTGACAATGGGTAAAAAGATAGCGGATAGTGATGAAATGAAAGAAACGGTAAATCGTGTAATCCACATCAAAGACGTCGGTTATGCATTGGAAATTCACAAGAATATAGAGCAATATTTTTAAAGGCAGAGTCTAGAGCCATGGACTGAAGAAGGCCAAACTAAATGAACGAACCCCAAAAAAATATTATCCTCAATATTACAAGAGAATGTTTGGTAATCAACAAGTGGGAGTTTCTTCAATATATTATTGATGATGTGGCAAAAGAAAGACTTTTAGTAAGTATTAGGAAATCTTTACATAAACCATATTTTATAATAGAGTTGCCACCGATAGAGAAAATTCAAACTGTACAAAATATTATAAAATTATACCAGAATCTAAAGCTCAAAGAAAAATATAAATAATTGTGAATTATTTAAATTAAACATATTTTGAAATAGTGTTGCCACCTAATTAAAATTGTAAAACAACTAAATATTACAAATAATGGACAAAACTAATTAGTTAAAAAACAAACATTTAGGAAAGGGTAAAATTTTTTTCTTACTTTTTTGTGAAACAGAGTTGCCACCTAAAAAGATTTTTAACTAATAGTTTTATAAAAATGATACAAACATGTGTTAATAAAGTGTTTATTAAATAATTCCGAAAAGTTTTCAAATATTTTATGTGAGCAAAATTGGCAAGTGTTGCCACCTATAGAAAAAGTAATACTTTTTAACCCTGGAAGGTCATCGCTATTTTTAAAAAGTTGAGGTCATCCCTCGTCGATTCGACGACGGCATTACTCAAAGTCCTTAATATATTATCCTACCTATCAAAACCTACTAAAATCAATATATTCACATTACCTGGTTTATATATCTTCTAAATAAAACAATATCAAACAGTTTTTCTTAAATCTTTTATTAAATAAATAAAATTTTCACAGCCCTGATTCATTCGGCTTTTGTACAAAATAAACACTCGCGTCGTCGAAACGACGAGGCATGACTTTCCAGGGTTAAAACTTAACGATATAATGCAAAACATTGAAAAACTAATTAGCTAAAGAAAACACACAGGAAAGTATTTTGGGAGACTAGAAGTAAAATTTTTGGAACAGAGTTGCCATCTATCGAATAATTAAAAGTGAAACTTTTACAAAATTTATACAAAACTAAGCATGTGTTTATGTTATTTCTCCGAAAAATAGTAAATTATTTTATGAAAGCAAAAATGGCAAGAGTTGCCACCTATAGAGAAAGTAAGACTTTTTAAGACTTTACGAAATAGTACAAATCATTGAATAAAACTAATCAGCTAAAGAATACATTGGGGAAAGTAGACAACAATTAAACTATTTGAAACAGAGTTGCCATCAAACGAAGAATCAAAACTGGAAATTTTACAAAATTGATCTAAACTTAAATTGTTTAATAAATCGTTTCGAAAAATCGGCTAGCACTCTATGAGAATTTTTTTTCGGTAAGAGTTGCCATCTGTAGTGAAAGAAAACTTATTGAAAATTTAGAAAATTGGTTACTTAGTATATTAATTAGATATATTGATATTGCCTCTGAGTATATTTTAAATGTCATCAGCCACATCAGTAACGATTGGGAACTTAGAAGATTGTTTAGTATTTTCATAACCTCAAAAAAATAATTCTTCGAAAAATTTGACTAAAAGTCTACTTTCTGGCGCATTTCATCATTAACCCTGCCAGCCAGGCCTAACCACTTTCCCCTCATGTTTCTTCAATTACTAACACCAACGCACACGTTTGGGTTGTTTTGTTTTTGTATTCGTACGTGTGAGGGGAATAGTGGTTAAAAAACTCACAAGCAGCTATGCTGGCCTATGGCAAACTCACCACTTTTTTTTACCACTTTTGTGGGTTTAAAAAACTTCGGTTTAACCAGCTTTTTCACCACCTTTGGCTGGCAGGGAATATATTTTTAGACACTCTATATTATTTACTTTGCCTGTGAGTGTATGTATTACTTATAGCAACAAACGTCACACATAACCTTCAAAAGAAAAATCGTGAATATTTAAATATACCCATATTATTTTGAACATAGATGTGTGTGTAATTTGAGATGAATAGTCTGAACGATTGCTGCATTGACCGTAACACCATTTATTTTAAAATCGTAAATTCACATAAAAACACCTGCAGGACCAACAGACAAACACAAATAAATGCATATAAACAAGAGCGAAATATTTCCAAACACAGACAATAACAATATAAATATACAAGAAATAAAATAAAATTTATTTTATAAATGACTATTATCTTGCGCTCTCGAGTGAATTTACACCAACAACATACACACATACAAAGGCATACTTATTACATTTTTTTACTGAGTGGCAACGCAAAAAAGGACATACAGCCAACTAACCAACTCAACTCTCTCTCGACAAATAATAGCAACAAACAAATAAGCAAACAAACAGCGGCTTAGCAACCAATGAGCCAATGAAGTCAACAACAACTTGCCACCAGACCAATGATTACATGTAAGTGTGTTTATGTCTGTTCATGGAAGTTTATATTTATGTATTTATTTATTTATTTGCCTGGTTTCGGCTGCTGCTGTTGTGGGTCAGCCACTCAACCACTCACCACTCGAGCGTTCAGTCAGCGAAGCGGCAACGTTGACTGTCAGCTTTCACAGCTCACACACACACAACACACAGTGCAGTGCTCGGCTTTGGCGTCCATTTGCGCGCCACCAGTCAACAACAAACTAACTAACTGTAACTGAGTTAATAGCGTGAATGGTGTAGCCAGTCAAAATAAATTACTTGCAACATTGATGGCAGCAACAACAGTAAATAAGCTAGCAAAGAACCCACGAAAAGCAAATACAAAATTTTGGGTAAACAACAACAATTTTTTGCAAATACAACAGTATTTATTTAAGATTTTTTTTGCAAACAACAAAAAAGTAAACAACGGTGTTTTTTGGAATTTGGTATTGGCAGTCAAAAGTTTTTCTTAAACCATTTGTTGTAAAAGTTTTCATTTAAATTTGATTAGATTAGGAGTGTGATGAGTGTTGTTGTATGGGTTAGTAGTTCGACTAACCCATACTGTGACTTCAAACCAGAATAATTTGATATGGACTAAAGGCAAATATTATAGTATTATAACTCAACGGCTTCGGATCTTCAGTCTATATAGCACTTCCCTCACAGTTTGAAAGAGAAAAACTCATTTCACTCTATTTCATTTCATTCTTGGTCTACCTTAAGTGCTATCCCCTATCTATCGCTACCTACTAGAGTGAGCTCTACTAGCAACAGTACGAGTTCTCACGACATCCGAGTCTATGTAAGCGGTACGGAGCTCGGGACGAAGCTCGATCCGACCGTGGTCAGTCAAATCGAGAGCATTCCCCTAAATTTGTTTTTGGAATATTTTCTGACAATACTGAACTACTTTCTGCAGTGCTAGCCGAATTGTTCTATAATAAGTTCTTGAGTTAAAAGTTTTTCGAACGATAGTTCTAAAACTAGAAATGAAACTAATACTGATGTTTTGAAAAACTCCATATATTACCTCTTCCGAAACCTTGAGATTGATGTCATGAGAACTCGCGATGTATGTATGTATGTAGTTGGCGTTCAACAGTTTAGCCGGTTATAGCCGAATCGATGAGAGCGCGCCACTCCTCTCTTTCCTTCGCAGTTCGACGCCAGTTGGAGATTCCAAGTGTAACCTGGTCGATTTCCACCAGGTCCCTCCAACGGAGTGGGAGGCCTTTCCTTCCTTCTCGGCTTCTCCGGCGGGGCTTCGCATCGAACACTTTCAGGGCTGGAGTGTTTTTCGTCCATTCGGACAACATGACCTAGCCAGCGTAGCAGCTGTCTTTTTATTCGCTGAACTATGACAATGTCGTCGTATAACTCGTACAGCTCATCGTTCCATCGTCTACAGTATTTGCCGTTGATATTGTTTTGAGGACCATAAATCTTGCGCAAATTTTTTTCTCTTGAAAACTCCTATTGTCGTCTCATCGGATGTTGACATCGTCCAAGCTTCTGCACCATAAAGCATGACGGGAATGATAAGCGACTTGTAGAGTTTGATTTTGGTTCGTCGAGAGAGGACTTTACTGTTCAATTGCCTACTCAGTCCAAAGTACCACGCTGAATTTCGAGGCTGACATTGTTCGTGTTGTTGATACTGGTTCTCAGGTATACGAAATTATCTACAACTTCGAAGTTATGACTGTCAACAGTGACGTGGAAGCAAGGCACGAACGCGCCGACTGTTTCACGCGATGTATTCACGCATAAAAGGAAACTTCGGATGACAGTCTTCTTTGGAAGAAGTGTGACTGTCGACTATCTGTGTTAGCACGGACATATGACGCAAGCGTAAGGAAAATAAATAAGAATAGTCGCAGTGGCACAAATCTGTATCAAAGCTGTCAACGTTTCAGACACCAACCCAAACTGGATAGAAATCTCTAGTAAAATCCAGAGAATAACCAACATAGACCTTGCAAACTCAATAATGATTGAGAAGTACATACGACTTGTACGGTTCATACTCGAACTTTCGATCTTCACAGCAATATTTTGGTCAGTTTCGTCGAGTTTGTGCTTTGTTTTGTTAAAAATACTGGTTTCTTTCGGCTAAACCCTAGCAAAACAAGTCTAAAACTGGTCCATCCTGGAATTTGAGGATTCCGATAACTGCTTTCTGAAAGTACGCGTTATTCCATGAAGTTCTTGGATTGCAACAACCAAAACTGTGATCGTCTGCTTAGACAGTTTGGGGTTTGTGGAACTTATTCCAGAGATTTAGTAAACCGTGACTATTTTACATCATAAAACCGGGAATGGCTCGGTAATACTTAATCGGAATGGAATGAATAGGCCACCCTATAAATGCGTTGAAACTCATAATAGTCTACTTATCCTATATGAGCCCTTGGATATAGACTACTAAAGGGCATTTGATATGGGACTATTTAACTGAAGAAGCAACGATCACTAGGTTGATAGGATATTGGAACTACTTTTTGCAGTGCATCAACAAATAATCAATGAAGAACTCAAGGAAGTAGAAAATGTTGGACCTAGCCTAATTAGGATTCCAAAGCAAGAAGCAAGAAGTTACATAACGCAGTAGGGTTTCATCAACATGCATTGGGCTTATTGCTTCTGCGACTCTGCGAAGAGAAACTTGAGTTCGAAGTAATCTCCAGAATAAGGAGCCACTTGTGGCTACGGACGCAAACCCCTTTTTACACTTCTCACAAGTGCTGGAGTTGGATGACTTACATCGAGGTATCACAAGTTACATTATAATCTCCCCTTAAGGGGTTATATACAGTTAGACGGCCGAAAAAAATGTATTTTCCAGAATTTTGTCTGAGAAAACTTTTTAATTTATTGATCCAAAAATTTATACACATATTATGGTAGCTTTTAACTGTATTTTAAGATTTAGTACTAGTAAAAATATTTATTTGAAAAGTATTGCTACAGTTGATCTTCCAGGAGCTCCTCTCAAAAAAGACGTTTTGCGGTGACCACTATATCTCGGAACTGGATCATCCGAAATTAAAAAACCAAAACAGGATTTCGTTAAAATAATGTCAAATCTCGTAATTAATCGAAGGAATAAGCAAAATAAAATTTTTTGACAAAATGGCGGTTTCTCAAAGAAAAAAATCGATTCTTCACCGAAATTTCGGCCTTAAATTGTTTATAAAAAAAATATTTATCGGAGAGAAAAAATCTACGATTAATTACTAAAAAATATATTTAAAAAGGTCGTGTTAAAATTTGAGACTAATCGGTCTAGCCGTTTTCGAGTAATGTTGGTCACCGACTTTGAAAACACCATTTTGAGAAAAACGCGTTTAAAGTTTGGACCAGGAGCTCCTCTCAAAAAAGACGTTTTGCGGTGACCACTATATCTCGGAACTGGATCATCCGAAATTAAAAAACCAAACAGATTTCGTTAAAATAATGTCAAATCTCGTAATTAATCGAAGGAATAAGCAAAATAAAATTTTTTGACAAAATGGCGGTTTCTCAAAGAAAAAAATCGATTCTTCACCGAAATTTCGGCCTTAAATTGTTTATAAAAAAAAATATTTATCGGAGAGAAAAAATCTTCGATTAATTACTAAAAAATATATTTAAGAAGGTCGTGTTAAAATTTGAGACTAATCGGTCTAGCCGTTTTCGAGTAATGTTGGTCACCGACTTTGAAAACACCATTTTGAGAAAAACGCGTTTAAAGTTTGGACCTTGTACTTCCAAGCACTCTGAAACGCCTTTTCAAATTTTTCATTTGCTTGTAACTTTGAAAATATTCACCGGAACGAGATGAAATTTTCTATGTGTATTCTTAAATATATGTACATTAAGAAAATTAAATAAAAAAAATCGAATTTTTGAAAATTCTAACTGTATATAACCCCTTAAGCCAATCTCACTCACCTGCAGACACCCTTTTTTATGCAAAAACTTAACGACTTAAGCAACACAGCGCACGCAGAAACTTAAAACAAAGTAGATATTTATAAACAAAGTAACGCGATAAAAGACTCTCGAAACTTTCCATCACCGAATTTATACGAAACACCACTTCATTTACCGTTACAATACGGTTGGTTGCAACGGGGTATAAAAGTGCGCTAAAAACCGTATAATAAACTATTAAGCACAATAAAGGTGCATATTTAGCACAAATGTGTGTGTGTGTGTGAAAGCACAACAGCTTGCAACAATGGCCTGACATGTGCAACGAAAATCAAATAGAGCAACTATTAACTGACGCATGTTGCATGCTGCTGCTGCATGCAATATACTTAAGGACACAACATCAAAATAACGGCAAAGAATATAAAGAGTGCGCCAGTAAATTTGCTTTAGTGTGGAGTAATGCAATTTTAGCTTTTAGTAACAACAACAGCACGTTGTTGCAACAAGCTGTGGCATAATCAATGCTGATGTGTTTTATGTTCAGCGCGAGAGAGAGAGAGAGTGAAGTAGTAGTGTTGCATGCAACAAAGCGCAATGTGGATGGTGTTGTACAACAACAAGAGCAAGTCCAACAACAATTGCAGCAACAACAATTGCAGCACTTACACATATGCATAACGGCTGTTGCTGTCGCTGTCGCTGCCATATTTAATTGGATTGCAATTTAGTTGCCACAACGGACCGAACAACCAACCAACAAGGCAGCTAACGGGAAAGTCAGAAAAATATCTAGAAAATATAAAAAAAAATTAAAAAAAAAAAATTAAAAATGTGAAAAGAGCAAAGTTTATGCCACACGACGTTCGACAGGCTGCACATATGTGCCACAAGTTGTTGCTGCCTGCCACATGCAATGTTGAAGGGCCTCATCGTCGGCGTCATCAACAGCACGCGGCGGCTGCATCATCATCAACGCAACCATTAAATGTGCGGCAATGTTGCACTAAGTGATCGGCAGCAACACCCAGCCACGCGCTCGTGCCACATGCCACATGCTGCGGCAAGTTTTTGCGTAAAAATATTTGTATTTCTTGTTGTTGTTGTTGTTGTAGTTGCCAGGCAGCCAGCGAAACTGGGTCAACTTGAATTTAATGCTGGCGGATGGGTGCAACAAAGCGTGGCGCAACCGAAAATTCTGCTATCACTGCAGAAATGCACGCACACACATGCTGCCTGCCACCTTCAAACTTTCAAGTTTTTACGTTTTTCCTTAAAATTTTTATATTTTTTGTATTTTTTTTCATTTTTGCCTCTGTGTTTTGCTTTGGCCGCTCTTTGTTATCGTTTGTGGCATGCTTCGATTTAACCCTTTCAACTCAGGCGTGCATGCACACACACAACAACAACTACACACGCCTCCTCCTCTTCGCAAATGTGAGTGCATAAGTATGTGTGGCAACCTGTGTTTGTATGTGTGTGGCATGCCGCTTAGTAGCTTTAATGTAGTGCACCACATTGTGTCCTTTGTGCACTCGCTAGTATGTTAGAAAAGCAAAGTAGAAAGAAGAAAATAAAATAAAAATGTGCAAAAACAACACATGCAACTTGGGGCAACAAAAAATGTTCGCATAAAAACTTCAACCGAAAATTGTGGCAAAAAAAGTGTGGCAAAGTCAGTCGTGCAAAGGAAGTGTGTTGTCGTGCTCACGCGTATGCGGCAGCTGCAGTCAGGCATTGCAGTTAGGCAGTGGCATGACTCAAAACAGGGTGTTTAGCAGACAATGAACTCAAAAATATTAAAAATAATGATTTTTCGAGGCACTTAAGTGAATTACGCTATTAAACGGCCTTTCTTAGTCAATTCGCTAAATTTTACCAAAACTTGGAGAGTGGCGAAACGAACAAACAACTGGTATAAAGTCATTAAACTGGTATAAATATAGCTAGAACATCAAACATATATATCCTTTAACATTTCGGAGAGTTGCGAATCGAAAAAGCAACTGGTATAAATTTAATAAACTGGTATAAATACAGTTAGAATAACAAATATGTGTACCCCTTAAAATCTTGGAGAGTTGCGCATCGAACAAACAACTGGTATAAATTCAATAAACTGGTATAAATGCATTAAACTGGCATAAATACAGTTAGAACAACAAATAGGAATACCCCTTATAATCTTGAAGAGTTTGTGAAACGAAGAAACAACTGGTATAAATGTATTATCATATATCCATAGCAATTTATATGAATTATACCACTATAAGCTATGAACATACTCTCTTCACTGAGTTCTATAAACAAAAATGTGTTGTTTCTCAAGAGAGCCTCAAATATAGAGTGGATAATCGAAGGTGGCCAATATAATTAATGCTGGGGTTTACAGGAAGCAAATGGTATAAATAATATAGTATAAATCCCCCTTATAACTATTATCGTAAATGAGAAAGCTAAGAGCGTTAAAGCTAGGAGCACAAAAGCAAAAACCAAAATGTATAACAGCTAATCGGTCGAGTAACCGGCGGTGTGAAGGGCAAAAACTGGTTTCTCAATCAAATTTTAATTGATCAATAAATTTGGCTATTAGCTTCCACAATAATTAAACCTACTTGTACTCAGTTACTCATTCCTTAAGCAGTTCTACATTAATGTAAAATACTGGTCTAAATTAGTATCTCACGTACAAAAAGAACTAGGGACTAACCTACAAACATAATTACTCAACCAATAACTTCATCGAATTCAAGAAGGCAAGTCCTAAATTAATAAGTAGATTCAGAAAGCATAAAAAGACAGTTCTTGGAGTTCTTAATTAACATCTATAAAAAGCGCACTATCAGCGCCGTTTGGTATAATACCAAATCAGCACGTTTCTGACAGAGCTGAAACCTGGACATAGTCCAAAAGATAACCTTCTCAAATCTTATGTTAGAATAAATATCTTTGACACTCCTACCGGTTTCAGAGTGGATGAATTATACAGCCGTATTTTGTGAGTCAAATAGATAATTGAATCCATTTCCTCAAAAACTTTGTGAACAATTCGATGTATTTAAGATGTAATTAAGACACCTAATTCTAATATGTATTGTTATTAGAAAAGATTTCCAAATAGTGGAGAACTGAAAATATTTGTAGAAAATTCGAAATTCTAGGAATTTTTCTGAAATTTATTAATTTTCAAAATCGGAGAAAATGTAATATTGTAGAGAACAAAAAGAAAATGGGAGAGTTTCAAAAATTATAGAGAACTGAAAAAAAATATACTTCAAATCAATTTTAAAGACTTTTAGAGTGTTTTGAAAATTGTAGGGAAACAAAAAAATTGGAGAGTTTTGAATATTGTAGAAAACAAAAAAAATGGGGGAGTTTTGAAAATTTTAGAGAATTGAAAAAAAAAATATTCCAAAGCTAATTTTAAAGAATTTTAGAGATTTAAAAAAAGATTGTGTTTTGAAAATTGTAGAGAATTTAAAAAATTGGAGAGTTTTGAAAAATGTAGAGAATTGAGAAAAAAATATTTCAAAGCAATTTTAAAGACTTTTAGAGTGTTTTAAAAATTGTAGAGAACTAAAAAAATGGAGAGTTTTGAAAATTGTAGAGAATTGAAAAAAAATTGTTTCAAAGCAATTTTAAAGACTTTTAGAGATTTAAAAAAATGATGGTGGTTTGAAAGTTGTAGAGAACTAAAAAAATTGGAGAGTTTGAAAAATGGGAGACTTTTGAAAATTGTAGAGAACTGAAAAAAAAAATATTCCAAGGCTAATTTTATAGACTTTTAGAGATTTAAAAAAATTATGGTGTATTGAAAATTGTAGTGAACTAAAAAAGTGGAGAATTTGAAAAATTTTAGAGAATTGAAATAAATTCACAATCCGAGACATTTACTAAGTACAGACATTTTAAGCCAGTTTTTGTATTACGACAAATCGCATTACAACGTTTAATATGAGAGCACCCAGTTTAACTAATATTACTTGGCATGTACTCATGCACTTATGGAAGATGTAAGTGCACAAAAGTGTCGCATAGCTTTTGTCGCAATGTTGCCAATAGATTGATGAGCGTCCATTAAATGTGACAAACACCAGGCGATGCCCAAATATGTGGCACACAAACACATACATATGTTAAATATATGTACTTAAATATTGGTTAAAGGCAGCAAATTGTAAATGAAGTGGCAACCCTGCAGGGAAATGTTAATATACATGCATAAGTAAAAGCCCAACTTTGTGATGCATGCCACGAATCATACTACAACAAACACACACTCATTCCCAAAGTGTTTATGTACATTAGCAGTCAAAGGGCACACTGAGAAATGACTGAAGAAATTCAGGGAGTGCAACGACATGCAAAATTAAAAACCAAAAAACAAAATTGACAAAAAGTCTACAACAACAAAAGTGAAAAAATCAACACAAGTAAAGCAGCAAAACACAAAGTGGAGAGGCTAACACTTAGGGAGGCATGTGAGTATCTATGTGTGTGGTTAAAAGTGAAAGTAGCACACTACCACAGACACACACACGCAACACACTCTAGTATATATGTATAAGTAATGAGTGCGTGCTTGAAAAATGGCGCAAAAGTCCTTAATGTCGAAACCTAAATGCACTCCAGAAAATTGCTAGTTTCATATAAACTAACAACAACAAGCACACAGTGTGTATAAAATTAAAATGAAATCAGTAAATTACAGGGAACTAAAAATAGTAAGGTTGTACTAAGGACGGTCGCAACCGAAAAATAAAAATACTGTGAAACCTCTATTTGCGGACACCTCCAATAAGCGAACCCTTCCATTAACCGGACAGAAATTGAGAAACCGAGTTTAACGTTGCGTTTTCAGAACAAGTCCTAACAACTGGACTCTCTCATTACCGAACGCGGACTAATTTTTTTATGGTCAGTTTCCGGTGGTGGGAGGTTTCACACACTCTCTTATTTTAGATCCAGTTAAATTTAACACCTGAGTAAGAAAATCCTCATTGAAGTGATACAACCTCTTGCTATTCTATTAAATTATACCAAAAGTATGCATTTATACCAGTTGCTTGATCGATTCAGGTCTCTACAAGGCTTAGCTTTTGCTATATATAATATGTCTATGTAGTTTCATCATTACATCACCGAAAATAACAGCTTTGAAACCAAGGGAACTAATTGAAATTATTAAATTCGAGAAATTGAATGGAATATGTCGCAAAGTAAGAAGCGATCTTACCAATTTTTAGTATCAACCCCCAATTTCTCAAATACAAAAAACTCTATCTATTCTGCAAAAAAATCTCACTTGTTCCGTGATAAATACTTTAGAAGGTCAATAGAGAGTACACAGATTATCCTTGCGGTATATAGAGGCTTGGGAAAGGCAGTGACTTTACCGCCTTTGAATCAAAGTTTTCATATATTCAGAAGTTGATGATCCATTTAAGTAAACTGCCGTCAATTGAGACATTAATTGAAGTCCCTCTTCTCCAAGTATTTCCATATACTGTTTCATTACCAACACAAATAGTTTTGTTGTCGTTTTGAGCTCACTTTTATACCCGTCGTATAATATACGTCTTACCAGAAAACATTGAATATGATTACTTTAAAATCGATCCTATAGAGACGTGTAGACTTCGACATATCGATATCATTTATAAAGGGTTTTTCAAGAAGAGCGCTACAAAGATATCAATGAAATATTGGGTTATCAATTACGCCGCCGGCCTATAAACCGCAGCAACCCGTATTTTTTTCGGGATGCAATGGTTATTCATGGAGTATGTGTGGACTCTTGCCAACAGGTGGTACTATGGACTGAGTAGGCAATTGAAAAGTAAAGTCCTCTCTCGACGAACAAAAACTAAACTCTACAAGTCCCTCATCATTCCCGTCCTACTTTACGGTGCAGAAGCGTGGACGATGTCAATATCCGATGAGACGGCACTAGGTTTTCGAGAGAAAGGTTTTGCGGAACATTTATGGTCCCTTAAACATTGGCAACGGCGAATACCGCAGACGATGGAACGATGAGCTATATGTATTATACGACGACATTGACATAGTTCAGCGAATAAAAAGACAGCGGCTACGCTGGCTAGGTCATTTTGTTCGAATGAATGAAAGTGCTCCAGCTCTGAAAGTATTCGATGCAGTACCCGCTGGTGGAAGCCGAGGAAGAGGGAGACCTCCACTCCGATGAAAGGACCAGGTGGAGAAGGACCTGTCTTCACTTGGTATTACCAATTGGCGCCAAACTGCGGTGTCTACGCCAGTCAAGAAGAAGAAGAAGATGTGTGGATTGCTGCCTAACTAATAACACATATTTTGCTTATCGATCATGCCATTCAGTCAGAAATGAGCCTCATCGCTGAAGATGAATTTACGATGAAAAACCGAATCATTTCCAAGTTGTTGCTCAGCACAATTCACGAACATGCGACGTTTCTGGTGGCCAAGCGGCTTCAGTTCTTGTGTCAATTTGATCTTGTAAGGATGTAGGACAAGATCTTTTCGCAAAATTCACCACAACGACGTCACAGAGATGCCCAACGCTTGAGAACGACGTGTGAGAGACTGATCTGGGTCTATCTCAATTGGTCTGTGTGATAGTAACGGGCTTCAGAATTTCATACGACCGAGATCTTTTTCAGCATTTCTCATAATTTAATGGGGAATGTTTTCTGCCGTCAATACAATAACAACATTATAGTAATGGCTACAATCTCTTTAAATTTAATGTTGTTAAACTTGCTTTTTCCCTTTTGCTATACAAAAATTTGTTATTTCGCAACATTTCAAATTTTCGGACAAACTAAACATTAACTTTTTATGCAAATTTCCTTCCGTCTTCCAAAAAATTGCGTACACCAAGAAATACTAACTCCTGCGGCGCGTATACCCCATCCTCTCGCGGGAATTTAGTGAAGTTTTTCAAATTATTATCGCATTAAAAATAAATTACAACACAATAGACTGCGTGCGCCGTTGACGAAGTGAAATGGCAGTCGAATGGAAGAAACCATTAAAAAAGTACTATAAAATAACAAACATAAAAACTACAAATAACAACAAAATAGCGTCGGCTATAAAAACAACTGAATAAACAACAACAACAAAAGCAGCAAATAACAGATGGAATTTAAAAAGGAATTCAATACAAATTAATTGCGCAAAAAAAAAAACATTTAGAAAATACAGTCATGTGCAAGTATTTAAGTGCACTTATTTGTATTTGCACACAACGAACGGTACTTCCATAATGGCCGTCCGTCCACGTAATGGGTCATTCTCTTGCACTCGATGCCTCATAAAAACGTCGCATAAAAGTAATGTCAAAACAAAATTGAAATAAATAACAAATAAAGCATGCTAGAACAATATTGACAACAACAAAAACAACAGTAACAACAATTGCAGCAATACAACAAACAAAACAATTGCATTTCATGAAATACAACTATTTCCACAAAGAAAGTAAGAAATTATTTGCAAACAATGCAACACACGAGTGAAAAAACACTACAAACGCCAAAGCGACAAATGAAAATAAAGGATAAAGAAAAAACAAAAACAACAACAAAAAATATGTAATAATAAAATAACAGCGCGCAAATGATAAAAAAAAACTAATTTCAAATATGAATTGAAGTGGAATTTTTATTTGGATATTTTACGAGCGAACACGCGGTCATAACGCGCCGTTTGTTGTTAGTATCGTTAGTACCGTTAGTGTGCGCGTATTACACTCGTAGTTGCGGTTAACTGTTGTCCTAATAGTGGGCAACCGACCATTGACCAGCGCGCCAATGCGACTTCATCCCATTGATAGTTTAGTGGCGGACAGCGTGTAACTGCGGAGAGTTTATGAGAGGAGTCTCGGACGGACGGTCAGTTGGTCGGTCAATGGTCAGCAGTTGGTATTGTGTTATGGCACAGTGGTGCATGAATAATAGAGCACTTTTATGGGAGCATAGCTATAAATTATGATTATTAAAAGGAAAAAATAATGGGAAATAAAATTCATGTGAAGAAATTTTAATTTGAAAATAAAAAAAATAAAAAAATATGAATTGCGAGCACTTATAGAGAAAAGAGACAGAGCAAATCGAAATAATTTGTGACCGTAAAATCATAAAAGAACTGAGTGTTATTATAAACAATCCGAAAATCTACCGAAAGTGCCAGATGGGAAACGTTTTAGCTGGCATCTCAAATATAATCAAATTATAAACAACAAATTTATTAATAGAGAGATAGTATAGTCATGAAACCCTAGAAACTCGAACATCCCAGGAAAAAGGTTTGTTGCTCTCTAAGGAATATGAGCTGGGATCAGTAGACCTTGAGGGATGTAAATTTTTAAACAAACCAGATTAATCCGGGTAATTGGGTCTTAATGTGATCCAACCTAACCTCACAAATACTCTCTACTCTGTGATCTTGATTCTTAATGAAAAATTGGAAAATACAAGATAATGTAAAATACCATGGTTCGGGGAGTCAGGAAAAATAATATACGAAAAAACCCCTTTCCTGCATGGAGTCCAATATTTCCTCTGCTTTCCTTATAACTGGTCTTTCCTCAATTGCTATGACAATAGTATTGTCGTCCTTGTCTGATTAACCGACAAAATTTTCTAGTCGGTTCAGTTGATTACATAATATATCGCTCTATCCAATAATACAAGTCCATTTTGGTACTTCCTTTAAAATATTTGTTTAGAGATGTCGAACAGATTGACTTAGTTATTTCGATTCCACGTCGCGGATGCTTATTAATCCCCTGAGATGTGAATAAAATATCAACTGGACAACATAAATGGATAAGAATAAAAATATTCAAGTTCCAAGTACCAGCTTGTAAAAGGAAGGACATAATAAGGATTTTATGATAAAACATTTTAAGTACAGAAGGAGTTGTTCAAGCCTTTTAGTAAGAGGTAAGAGGATTTTTTAGTAAAAAGTCGAAAATAGATGAGAAGTCAGTACTGTCGAATAAATATGGATCTAAGTCAATTAGTATGCTGCCTCTCTAGACGTTCCCAAGAATGATATAAAAGATGCAATGAGACCCTTCCCACGACAGTCTGGTCTCTGTAACCGAAACGGAACCAGAATTTTATCCGACCAAGAACTGAACTCAAAATTATTTGTGGAGTATTTTAAACCACTACAACAACAACAACAATAGATGCATATAGATCATAATTTATTCGAGCCATCGTTGCGCGACACTACTTCTTGCCAAGATTTCATTATTACGATTACATATGGATATTGATTATGACTTCTAACTTTAAGAAGAACACACACTGTACCAACTACCCACTCCTTAATGGTACCAAACTTGGTAGCTCCATAACCTCCAACAGCAGCTTCACAGTCAGCGGCCTATATATTACATATCCATTGTTGTGCGCTTTTAATGAGCTGATTTATTTTCAATAACTCAATTCCATTCATAATTTATTTGTGACCATAATGCACCATACTGTGCGCTGCGCACCAGGGTAAACAATCCTGCTGCGGTTGTTAGTAAACGGAATGCTTTGTTCGGCGCTTAGAATTTGCGGTATGCCGCGCTAAAGTATTTACAATGGATCCTCTTTTCTATTATATTTTAATACACTGAGTGGGAGTGAGTTGGGAGTTTAAAGCGATCGATTACAAATCGCAGTTGTAATGTTAGTAGCCTTTTTATTTTATGGATTTTGTGAATTGTTTTTCGGAGCTCGAGCATAAAAACTATTCAATTTTATAATATCCATTATGTTGCCTAAAAGTATTGTGTTTTTTACCGAATAGTATTAAAATACTTTGGAATAATTGAGTTGGAATTTGTGTTGGTACTGATATTGTTATTGGCATTGTTAATGTTATTGGTAATCGTATTAATAATAACATTAGTAATAGTATTGATATTTAAATTGGTATTGGTGTTGATATTAGTATTTATATTGGTATTGGTAATTACACTGAAATTGATTATTGATATTGGTAATGATACTGAAATTGGTTATTGACATTGGTGTTGATATTCATATTGGTATTGGTACTAGTATTGGTAATGATACTGAAATTGGTTATTGATATTGGTGTTGGTACTTATATTGGTATTGGTAATGGTATTTCATTGATATTGGCATTGATACTTGTACTCTTTCTAATTCTTGATATTGATATAGGTAATGGTATTAGAAATGATATTAGTAATGGTACTGATATTTGGATTGGTATTGGTGTTTAAGTATAAGCTCTTTATAAATTCTTGAAGCTGGTACTGATATTGGTATTGGTAATGGTATTGATATTGAGGATGGAGTCATATGTAGAAGTTCATGCAAGTGAGGAAAGTTTCTGATTGTCATTCACTTGGGGAGTGGGTTTCAGGAATGACTTTTTTTTTACATGTGGCTCAAGCAGCTCACGACTTCCGGTCTTAGACCAAGTATCTCTGGTAGCTAACAGACATCCGTCTGGAGGCGAGTCTAAAGTGAGAAGGCGAAACCCGCTTATGCGGTTGTGTGTAGGGTTTGGGACCCACCACATAAAAACACCCCCAATGAAAAACGACGAAACAGCCTCGGATGAGACCCCAATTTTTGATGACGACCACTGCAAACGCTTTAAAGCGACTGGCGATTTAAGGGCGTTAGCGTACCTGGAATGTCCGGACCCTTAATTGGGAAGGTGCCTCGTTGCCCAGCTGGTTGATGTCCTCGTAAGAGTAAAGGCTGACATCACCGCAATCCAAGAAATGCGATGGACGGGACAAGGACGGAAGAAGGTGGGTCCTTGTGGACATCTACTACAGCGGCCATATAAAGGGAGCGCAAATTCGGTGTGGGATTCGTGGTGGAGAGAGACTCCGTCGTCGAGTCCTGGCATTCACTCCGGTGGATGAACGTCTAGCCACAATCCGCATCAAAGCGAGAAGTTCTTTCCAACATATCGCTGATTTGCGCTCACGCCCTGACGGAAGAGAAGGACGGCGATCAAAGATACCTCTTCTATGCGAGCGCCTAGAACGTACCTATGAGCGCTGCCCCCGCCACGATGTAAAATCGTGCTTTGGCGATTTCAACGCCAGGGTGGGCAGTTAAAGGCGTTCTTTGGCACAACAGTCGGAAAATTCAGCCTCCATGACGAAACATCACCAAACGGTCTGAGGCTGATCGACCCTTCGCCGGGGCCTGAAATATGGTCGTCTGTAGTACTAGATTCCAGCATAAGAAAATCCATCAAGCTACTTTGGCTGTCCCCGGATCGAATCACTCGCAACCAGATCGATCATGTTGTGATAGGATGGACGATATGTCTCCAGTGTCTTTGATGTGCGTACGCTTCGTGGTCCCAACATCGACTCGGACCACTATCTTGTAGCAGCTAAGATACGCACCCGCCTCTGTGTAGGAAAAAGCGCACACGTCAACAAACACAAGGAAGGTTCGACATCAGAGAAGCTGCAATCACAACCGACAGCCGAACGATTTTTCTACTCGACTTTGCACTCCTGCTCTCTGAGTAGCACTTCCATCAGCATCTCGGTATAAGGGAGCTTTCGTGGGACGGCATATCAAACTCCTTACGCAGCCAGCCGCAACTGAAAACCATTGGTTTTCGGAAAGCCAAAAACAGCTGGTATGACGAGGAGTGTCGTCTCGCAGTGGAGAGAAAACAGACCGTTTACCTCGCAATGTTGCGATCGACTGCAACACGGGCGGGATGGGAAAGATACCGAGAGCTGAAGAGGGAAGTTAAGGACGCATTTGCAGACAAAAAAGAAAGAGGCCGGAAAATGCGTGAGTATGAAGAGCTTGACAAGCTGGCCGACAGGGGTAATGCCTCGAAAATTTTACGAAAAGATCCGGCGACTAACTGAAGGTTTTCAAGACCGGAGCGCACTTCCCGTAGGACCCCCAGAGGTGATCTAAAGTTATTGATGACCAGAGTATACTGAGTTTGTGGAGGGAACACTTCTCCAGCCTGCTGAATGGCAGTGAAAGTACAACACCAGGAGATGGCGAACCCGATTTCCCCAATCGACGACGATGGAGCAGATGTTCCACGTTGCCCGACTGTGAAGAAATTCGAATAGCAATTACCCGCTTGAAGAACAATAAGGCTGCGCGGGTGCCGATGGATTACCGGCCGAGCTATTCAAATACGGCGGCGAAGAGCTGATAAGGTGCTTGCATCAGCTTTTTGCAGAATATGGTCGGAAGAAAGCATGCCTGACGATTGGAATCTCAGTGTACTCTGCCCAATACACAAAAAGGGAGACCCCACAATTTGCGCCAATTACCGTGGGATAAGCCTCCTCAACATCGGGGCAAGAAGGGTTCTAAGTCGAGCGTATTGTGTGAAAAAAAGACTAAAGCCCACCGTCAACAAACTGGATTGGACCTTATCAGTGTGGCTTTAGGGACCTGGAAAATCAACAACAGACCAGATATTCACCATGCGCCAAATTTTGAGAAGACTCCGTGAAAATAGGATCGGACACACACCATCTCTTTGTCGACTTTAAAGCTGCTTTCGACAGCAACGAAAAGAGCTGCCTTTTTATGCCGCGAGTTGTTCCATCCTATCCCCTGCAAACCAATACGGCTGTGTAAGCTGACGCTGAGCAACACTCAAAAGCTCCGTCAGGGGATCGGGAAGGACCCTCTCCGAGCCGTTCGATACCAGACGAGGTTTCAGACAAGGTGACTCCACTCGTGTGATTTCTTTAACCTGATGCTGGAGAAAATAATACGAGCTGCAGAGCTAAATCGGGAGAAGGTACAATCTTATAAGAGGTACAGCTATTGGAGGTACGCCGATGATATCGATATCATCGGAAACAACACCCGCGCCGTTAGTTCTGCTTTTCTCCAGACTGGATAAGGAAGCGAAGCGTATGGGTCTGGTGGTGAACGAGGACAAGACGAAATATCTCCTGTCGTCAAACAAATGAAACAGCGCATTTCGCGTCTTGGCTCCCACGTCACCGTTGACAGTCATAACTTTGAAGTTGTAGATAATTTCGTCTACCTGGGAAACCAGCATTAACACCAATAACAATGTCAGCCTGGAACTAAACGCAGAATCACTCTTGCCAACAGGTGCTACTATGGACTAAGTAGGCAATTGAAAAGTAAAGTCCTCTCTCGACGAACAAAAAACCAAACTCTACAAGTTCTCTCATCATTCCCGTCCTACTTTACGGTGCAGAAGCGTGGACGATGTCAACATCCGATGAGACGGCATCTAGGGAGTTTTCAGAGAAAGGTTTTGCGGGAAGATTTATGGTCCCTTAAGAAATTGGCAACGGCAAATACCGCAGTGACGATGGAACGATGAGCTGTATGTGTTATTCGACGACACAGACATAGTCCAGCGAATAAAACAGCGGCTACGCTGGGCTAGGTCATGTTGTCCGAATGGATGAAAGTGCTCCAGCTCTGGAAAGTATTCGATGGCACCGCAATTGGTGGAAGCAGAGGAAGAGGGAGACCTCCACTCCGATGGAAGGACCAGGTGGAGAGGGACCTGGCTTCGCTTGGAATAACCAATTGGCGCCAAACTGCCAGAAGGAGGGATGCGTGGCGCGCTGTTTTGGACTCGGCTATAACCGCGTAAGCGGTGTCTACGCCAGTCAAGAAGAAGAAGAATGGTATTGATATAGATATTGGTAATGTTACTAAAATTGATTATTGATATTGGTGTTGATATTGATATTGGTATTGGTATTGGTATTGGTAATGGTATTGGTAATTACACTGAAATTTATTATTGATATTGGTATTGACATTGGCATTGGTTATGATACTGAAATTGATTATCGATATTCATATAATATTAGTACTGGTATAGTTATTTGTATTGGTAATGATACTTATATGATTTTTGGTTCTGATATTGATATTAAGATTTTTTTAAACATCTAAACAGACAACTTCAGGCATTATGCTTTGTTCTTCGATATTCAGAAATAAAGTAATTTAGAAATATATATGAAAGTCTACATTTGGGGTCATTAAACGCATAAGTCACCTACAAACAATCTCGACTGCGCATAAAGCGAAACCTCAACATAAATTCACCTCTAAATAGTTTATATGTCTATATGTGTGCAATAGTAAAACTTTACAGGAGGAAATTTTGTATTTTGGCCACAAGTTCATATGAACTTTCACTGCACAAAAACAAACGAGATGCTCCACTTTCATACATACAATACATATACTCGAAATACTATAGCCAAATACACACTTAAATACGCCAGTAAGCTGTAACATGTCCGCAGATTTGAGCATTTTATCCTTCACACATGCATGTCTACAGAATGCTCCGCTCTCCGCCCAAACAATTGGGGCATACAGTTGGTCATAAAGGTCAGAGAGGACCCAACAAAAAGCCCACCAAAAAATGAAAAAAACAACAAGAAAACATACCGACGAGCATAATAATAAAAGTGTATAAAATAAAGTGGTGTCCACGCTGATCTCCAGTACCCTTTACACCTCGGCTATATGCACACATGTCCCTCTCCATTGTTGACCAGTGTTTGGGCGATTTCGCGAGGCAAAATAAAAGTGGAGAGGAGGCACCACATCGCTTTGTATGTCCTTCATGACAGTCAACGACTTTCCTGGCGCATTTGGCTCAGTGCCAACAACAGAAACGCCAGCAACAATAACTTTAATTGCATGTAGCCGCTGCGGCCAGTAAGAAACAAACAACTTGAATTGCAGCAGTAGTTTGGAACTCTCGCTGTTGTTGTTGTTGTTGTCTTTTTGAGCTTATTTTATTCTATTATTGTGGTGTTGTTTTTCTTTTATAAATAATAACAGTTTGTACTCATTGATGCTCATATGGCAGTAATTGCATTGTTGGCGTTGCCACTGTCACTGCCATTTTATATTGTACATAGGTGAGGCCGGTCGTGCATTCACCACATGGGGGTCATAGAGTATGATTACAAATATGTTTTGTGTCACGTCCTCAGCTAAGAAGTTTGGTTCACACTAAGCTGGATTAGTGGACAACTGTCGCCTTAAATAGGAGCAGTGTCGGACGTGGTTGGATCCTGCGCCTTTTGAGATCTTTCTTTTATGTTGGACTCCAAAATTAGGAGTGGTCTATTGAGGGAGTGGTCTATTGAGGGATTGAGCTCTCCTCAGATGAACATTTATCCACTAAAATTCATATGGTTTTCCGATTGGTTCCAAAGTAATTTTGGAACACCCTTGCACGGGTCTGATAATAGGAGATCCATATTCTTCTTGCTAACCAAGGGATCCTTAGCATGTTTGGATCTTGCACCACTTAAGATCGGGTCCGATAATAGAAGATCCCTAGTCTACTTTTAACCCCTGACCTATTTCACTCTTTTCTAACTAACCAAGGGATCCTTAGCATGTTTGGATCTTGCACCACTTAAGATCGGGTCCAATAATAGAAGATCCCTAGTCTTCTTTTAACCCCTGACCTATTTCACTCTTTTTTAACTAACCAAGGGACCCTTAGGACGTGTCTGGATCTGGCGCCACTTAAGATCGGGTCCGATAATAGAAGATCCCGAGTCTTCTTTTATCCCCTGACCCATTTCACTCGTTTTTATCTAAACAAGGGACCCTTAGGACGTGTTTGAATCTTGCGCCACTTAAGATCGGATCTGATAACAAGAGGCCCCTACTATTTTTTAAAGAGAAATACGGGTCACCGATAAGGTAGATTTCAAAGTAATAACGTCGAGCTTTGCCTATACACTACCAGATTGCGCTAATGACCTTTTTGTTCAGAGGCTTGTTCAGACTTTTTACTATACAAGATTCCAGTCAACACCACACTCCCTCAAAACAAAATACCGACAAAAAAAGGTGAATATAAAAATCAAATATCAACAAAAACTCGCCAACTCCAGCTAATACTGTAGCCTCAGCTATATTGGCCACTCCTTGGTCACTTCCGCAGCCACAATTTCCACTACTATTTCCACTTCAAAATTTGTAATCCACTTTCCGTTGCACTTTTGTGCCACTCTTAAACCACCACTCTTCTTATCATGCTCGCTGGTGCTATTTACTAGCTGTAGATGGTATGCGATTTATTCCATTTGAAAAATTTTTATAGTTTACCATTTTTGCTGACCCTTTTTGTTTGTATCAGCTAATGCAATTCTTTTCTTTATTATGCAGTAATTCTACTGTTGTTGTTGTTGTTTCGCTGCGTTTTTATGACGTTCGAATCTTCATGTAACATCCAAACCAACCGCCAACCATCCATTGTCCTTCATAGCTCATTTAACATATCGCATTTCCCTCTCTCCTTCCCACTCTCTTACCGCTGCCTATGCATGCTCTTCAGATGTACATTCCAGTTTGGGTCTCTGATTTTCTCTACAGTGTAGGACCGAAGTGTGTGTGTCTTCGCGTTAACTATGAGTAAAGTTCGATTTTTCCGAGTTTTTGGTGCTATTTCGCAAGTTCGAATGGATTTAGCATCCCTTAAGGGTATTCTATAGAGCTTTGATAGATCTTGAAACATTTCAATCATCTGATAATGGATTTAGCTATTAGCTTGTCTCGTCTCTAAACGGACTCATGAGTGTGAACTCTCCAAACAAGTATTTCACTATCTTCCGGAGCATTCCGGACGAGCTTTTAGTCTTTACCGAAAAATGTACAAACTCAAACGTTGTGCTGAGTCCCCAAAGGCCCACAATTAATTTCATGATCTATCTAGTCTCTATATCCGACAGATTCGAGAGAATTTTGTTTCGAAATAATAAATCTTCTTTCAAAATAATAACTGCTTGTGGACCTCACGAGACCCTCGAAATAATATATAATCTCTGAAAGATTAATTACTTGCGAATTTTGCGAAATCGTGGACAAAATAGAACAGCTTGAGAACTGTGGTAAACCTTTGAACAATGATAAGCCCTCGAAATAATAGGTGTCCGAAAAGTTAATTTCTTGAGAACTTTGTCCAACGTTGGAAATAATAGACTGTCTCTAAAAGTCCCTTCTTGAGAACTATGCTAAACTCTCGGGATAATAGACCATCTCTCAAAAAATTATTTTCTTGAGAATCCTACGAAACTCATCTCTGAGAATGTCTTTCCTGAGGACTTTGCGAGATCCTCCACCTTATAAGAGATAAAAAATATTTAAAATCCCTGACTTATCAAATCGCCCTCGTCCCAGCAGATCCGCTTTATCAAACAACTGACTTTTCGGATTTGCTGCATGCCACTGCAGCTGCCACTCAGACAGTCAGCCACAACTATTGCTCCAATATTTTTATATTTTATTATTTTTTTCTATAGCCGTATGTATGTATGTGGAAGCCAGCCGCCAACAGTTTTTCTCTCAATTTGTGACTGTGCGCTCTTGTTACCATTGCGAATTTAGTTGGCTGGCAGTTCCGTTACAGCGTTCGAGGATTTTGTTGCGGATACTTGTGGTTTAAAGCGATTTGTTGTTTTCATTGCCATTGTTAGCGCTAGCTGTCTTTTCTTGTTTCCTGTTGTTGTTGTTTGCGTTTTCTATTATTTGTTGGTTCTGAAGTTTATTCGCTTTTTCTTTTTATTTATTTTCTTTTTGCTCTTCTTTCTCCATTTTGTTTTCATTTCGTTTGCCGTTTTGTTGCAAGCGCTTGTTATTGTTGCATTTGCATTGCAGAACCGCTTAAGTTTTTGTTCTCGCAGAAAATTTCGTTTTATCCGCTTATATAGTTTCATTTGTTATCATTGGCATGTTTTGCTGCAGCTGAATCACCGCAGTGGGTTTGGCTCTGCTGCGATAGAAATCACTTAAGTGGTATGCTAATATTTTTAACGCAATTATGAAATGCGACCAACCAGTCAAGTGGTTATGAATAAAGATTACTAAGCTAAAGAACATGTTAAGTGTACAGTAGTTGCAGTAGTTGAGAAGAAACAGCATTAAAAGAAACAGAAGGCACATCTGGATCATCGAGACTATCGAGCAGATATTTACAATACAGCAGTTGGATCAAAAGATCGGATCATAATTTGCATGAGGTATACACCGGACGAAAAAATCCTCGTAGGCTTTATGCCTCTTTTGAGTCCGATTCGTGAATTACCATAGTAAAGATAAGGCTAAAGAAAACACAATAAGAAAGAACGGTGGAATGAAGGGGACACCTGGAACACTCATATTTCAGTGTTTCGGGTACACGGCATCGATATTAAGGCCGACGACTTTAAGGTAGTTTAGACCAGAAAGCGGTTAAAGGTTAAGCGAACATTTATTGATAAACTTTGTCAGGACCCGTGACTGATTTGTACAACAGTAGTCGATACTTTGATCTATATTTTTGTATATCAAATATAGTAGACACTTCGAAATTACTAGATCCGATACCAAAAACCAAAGAAGTCTAGACTTCGCAGTTAGTTAATCCGATAGAAAGTGCCAAAATAGTCAAGACATCAATACCGAAGAAAGCAACCGGGGTCTCATTTACTTAGAGAAGCTTCAAAAATCATCATCAACTTTAATCTCATAACTCTTCATCCTGGTCACAAGCAACCCAGTTCGACCCAATAACCTTTTATGGTTGAACTCGATAAAACATTTTTAGAAAACCAAAAACAGAGTTCGTTTCAGTTACTGAACTCGTTAACTCTCCAACACACAGTCCGTAAACAATCATCTATATGCAAATATAAATCCATTAATACTTCCATTATTGCTAGTGTTATTGTTATTGCTTACTGTGGCTAGGATTATTATTGTTGTTCTGAATATTTTCTGTTGGTTACTAGGAGTTTTATCGCTCTACCTCTGTCCCTCAGCTGCCGTGGATACAAATTTAATCTCCACAATTATTGCTTTTATGTTTTTGTGATTATTGTTGTTGTTGAAGTTGTGATTTTTGGTGAAAAAAGTTGGCTTAAATAGATTATGGACCAGTAGTTGGACTTTCATGGAAAGGAATGAGAGAAGCTCTACAGTATTAGTAGCTAAAATCTCATATTCGTAAATAAGTAATTGTTGGTATTTGGTATTTGAAGTAGAAAACGAAAGTTAAGGTTAACGAGATTCTCTGAAATTCAGCACTAATCGAAAAGGAAGGGATTACCTTGGAACCATAATTTGTATCACAGAAAAATCTACGAATTTAACAGTACGGAATTTAATTATATACGTGAAACAATTTTCACTCAAACTCTCCTCTTCACTCCTCAAAATTGCTTTGGGAATTATTTGGGGCAATCTTAAGAGCGTGTAAGCATTGTTGAACTCATCCTAAACCTGGTTTATCAGAACTTTGATTTTTAGGTAGTTTGATCTAAGAATTACTCGGTTTGTGAAACGAAATGCTCAACTTTTATGATCCTGCTCTCAATGAGTTAATGTGCTGCTTGCAGCTTTATTTTATCGCAACCTTTAGCAAAATGCAAAAATTATTCGAGCAGATCTGAGAGACTTCATCGCACTCTCATTCTAGGAATATGTTACTTCGAGAAAGTCCTACCAGAAACCATCTAAACTTAACGAATTCGTCCTCAATTTATTCACTAACTACAAGAACTGGAATTACAGAACATTACTGTACAACAGAATTGGTCACAATCCTTGGAACTAGTTCCATGAGCGTCCCCAATTCGGATTTCTTAAAAGTTAATTGATTTGAAGTTACGTTAGTTACCACAACTTTAAATTTTTGAGTCAAAGCAGCAATAAGTTGAAAAAAACTAAAATTTAAAATATTTTTTGTGGAGTGTTGCCACCAGTTCGAAACTGATAATTCAATATGTATGTGATTGGCGTTGCAACCGTTTAGCCGGTTATAGCCGAATCGACGATAGTGCGCCACCTCTCTCTCTCCTTCGCAGTTCGGCGCAAGTTGGAGATCCCAAGTGTAACCAGGTCGCTCTCCACCTGGTCCCTCCAACGGAGTGGAGGCCTTCCCCTTCCTCGGCTTCCTCCGGCGGGTACTGCATCGAACACTTTCAGGGCTGGAGTGTTTTCGTCCATTCGGACAACATGACCTAGCCAGCGTAGCCGCTGTCTTTTTATTCGCTGAACTATGTCAATGTCGTCGTATAACTCGTACAGCTCATCGTTCCATCGTCTGCGGTATTCGCCCTTGCCAATGTTTAAGGGACCATAAATCCGTCTCATTGGATGTTGACACCGTCCACGCTTCTGCACCATAAAGTAGGACGGGAATGATGAGGGACTTGTAGAGTTTAGTTTCGTTCGTCGAGAGAGGACTTTACTGTTCAATTGCCTACTCAGTCCAAAGTAGCACCTGTTGGCAAGAGTTATTGTGCGCTGGATTTCGAGGCTGACATTGTTCGTGTTGTTGATGCTGGTTCCCAGGTATACGAAATTATCTACGACCTCGAAGTTATGACTGTCAACAGTGACGTGGGAGCCAAGACGCGAATGCGCCGACTGTTTGCTTGATGACAGGAGATATTTCGTCTTGTCTTCATTCACCTCCAGACCCATTCGCTTCGCCTCCTTATCCATGCGGGAAAAAGCAGAACAAACGGCGCGGTTGTTGCTTCCGATGATATCAATATCATCGGCGTACGCCAGGAGCTGTACACTCTTGTAGAAGATTGTACCTTCTCGGTTTAGCTCTGCAGCTCTTATAATTTTTTCCAGCATCAGGTTAAAGAAGTCGCACGACAGTGAGTCACCTTGTCTGAAACCTCGTTTGGTATCGAACGGCTCGGAGAGGTCATTCCCAATCATGACGGAGCTTTTGGTGTTTCTCAACGTCAATTCAATAATTCAATAACATTTAATAAAAATGTATTATAGCAAAATGAATATCAAATTATAGGAATTTGAGAAAAAATAGGGAGTAGGGTTGCCACCCTTTGCAATTTTTATTTCATTTTTTATCGATATAATTTGATTATAGGTCAGAATGAAGTTTTGAAACTAAACTGCGTTAGAAACTAGAAAGAAAAAATCAGAGTTGCCACCTAATTCAAATTAACACGCAAAATTATTTTATTCTTTGGATTGATATTGTAGTTATTTATATATGAACGCAAGTTTGAAACTTAAATATCTAAAAATAAAACGTTCCGGGTTGCCACCTGTTTGAAAATTTTTCTTATTTTTAGAATTTTTGATTTTAATTAATACTGACTTTTATCAGCTTAACAGCCATTTGCCTACAAGAGAAGAAAACTGCAGCAGTCTTAACAATAAAGCCTATGAAAGTATGGAACCCAGTAGATTCTACAATGTACAATGTAAGTATTATAAATAAAAGCGAATACAAATTTCACATATGCAGAGAGGCACTTGCATATGTCACACACATGTATGTACGATTGTACCGATTTATGCATGCAAACCGGGGATTTACTGCTCAAGCCACACAATACATACAAACATACACACAGTTGAAGGAATATACAACATGTGGTACATATTCATTAAGTGTGTGCGCGGCAAGCCACTTATGCTTTATGTTTTATTCATTTTTCACATTAAATAACCGAAAATATAAAATGAAATATGTTTTTTTTTCCATACCATACAAAAATAACGGCACAATCACACATACATATACATATGTACTCGCATATGAAATCGGGGATTTTTAAGAGTTTATTATTTCAATTTTTCATTTCTGATTCTTTGCCAGCTAATATAAAGATTTCCTGCACGCTCAGGCTTTCGCACTCACACACACACACACACACACTGCTTCACACTCTTTCTCACTCTTCACCTCTCTCTTTCATTCTCTCTTTACCCGGCCTCTGTGACTACGTTTTGACAATTCCATTTGCTGTTTGGTCATTTGCCATGATTTATGTGGCATTCGGTTGAGGTCAAAAATTTCCATGCGACACAGCATAAGGCGGCCTTGTATGCAATAACAATAGCAACAACAACACGTTGAAGAATAAACATTTATAGCAAATATGTGTATTTGTGCATACGTGCGTCATTTGTTGCATGTCAAAATTAAATAAGTAACATTTTGAGTGAAATGATTGTCAAACACACACACACACATGAACCGTTATAAATGCCTAAATTGCTTTGTTTATACTGTGTGTAAAAACCCATTACACCCTTAGATGTGTGTGTATAAACCTAGAAGTCATCATAGATCATTAATCTTTGACATGCCCAAGCCATAAGTTATATGGCAGAAAACAAGTATTTTATTACGACCGTTAGCCCTTTGTGGGTCCTTAGTGTGGACACTTTACACTTTCATCTCATTTACAATTGTTTTTACTCTTTTTGATAAGATTTTCTTACAATTTCTACTTAGTACAAGTGAGATCTCACACATGATATTGCTTACAACCAAATATGTGGCATGCCGCAGATATGTATGGCATGTCTTTATGTATATTGTTAAGTTGGCTGCTCTTTTCTTTTTGTTTCGATTTCGATTAGTTTATGTCGTTGCCTAGCTAGTTCTATTATTTATTTTTGAATTAACTGAAATTGAGATTATTGTTTTAGAAATATGTCAGATATGGGAACTGGTATAGAAAGGATACTCGGTGGACATATTCAACACTGAGGAAGAAAATTTAATCACAAAAGGCTCACAAACTGCTTTGTAATAAATGATGTCACTCACCAAGATCACTAAGACTTTTGAAAAATAATTTAATAATCCGTTTCCATGACAGTCGGGCCTACGTGTTCAGGATGGACCCAAATTTTGAGCCGACGAAGCACTGTTAACTCGGCAACTTTGATCAGTATTGAGTAATCTTTTCAGTCGCTGTAACAACAACAACAACTACAAGTGAAATCGATAACCTTATTGAGTGTTGGAGACGAAGCTTAATGTCAATGGGTCCGTAATATTCGGTAATAATATACATCATCGCCTGAGAAGGAAAAGGATCAGGAATGTGGCTCATAATTAATTGCTGGAGTGTAGTCTAACTGGTGGATAAATCATAGAAACCCGCCTATATAAGGTAGTCTGGCGTAAAAACATCTCACACAATTTCAGACTTCCTGTACATAGTCTCTGGAACTGTCAAAACAGGAGGTGTTCAAACACAAATTAAGAACATGTACAACAATCGATGGGGTCCAATGGGTAGACGAAGCACAAGGAAGTGGCACCAGCAGCACCACCGGAGGCCAAGTTACCCGCGAAATAACAATCGATAAATAGAGTTTCTAGCGTTTCTCGATTGGTACCCAAACGATTGAAGAAGAAATTACACCGCTATAGACGGTTACTAAGGTTTCGATAACCGTTTCTACTAAAAACAATATTTCTCTACTAGTAGTGGTTGTCCCCCACCCGGCAATGGTGAAACCTTCGAGCAGATTTCATCTACGTCTAATTCTTCCTTTTACTCTAACAGCCTTTGGAGCCTTGGAATGAATAATTTGTTGAATATAAAGAGAGGATCGTGTAAGTGATTTGTAAGCGTAATATATTATTGTATAAGGATGTGAATTCACAAACTATAACCTAAACTTCCTCAAAAGATAACCAGTTCTTCGAATATGTTTCCTTCTGATCTCACCGGTGTATCCGGTTCCATCATTTTCATGGGATATGGTGCTTCGAAATCGCCGACTGTTGTTAAGATATAAAAACTGGATATGTAAGGTTATTGAACAGTAGACTGAGCCACCGTAGTCCCTGGTCAAGGATAGATCTAGCCCTGTTATAGCCGGATATTGGCTCTACATGGGATTGATATGCTAAAAAGCTACAATTCATTAACTTTCAAAACTTTTCTCTTCAAAATACCACAATGAATGGATCCCATTACTCCCACTAGAGTAAGAGTATTAGTTTAAATTAGGTTTTAGGATTACTATTAAGAGAATCGCGCCGTTTGTTCTGCTTTTTTCCGGACTGGATAAGGAAGCGAAGCGAATGAGTCTGGAGCTGAATGTATACAAGACGAAATATCTCCTATCATCAAACAAACAGTCAGCGCAGTCGCGTCTTGACTCCCACGTCACTTTTGACAGTCATAACTTTGAAGTTGTAGATAATTTCGTATACCTAGGCACCACAATCAACACCAATAATAGTTTCAGCCTCGAAAACTAGCGCATGACCAATCTTGCCAACATGTGCTACTTTGGACTGAGTATGCCATTGAAAAGTGAAGTCCTCTCTCGACGAACCAAAATCAAACTCTACAAGTCGCTCGTTATTCCCGTCCTGATGTATGGCGCTGAAACGTGGACGATGACGACATTCGATGAGACGCCTATTAGATTTTTCGAAAGAAAGGTTTTGCAGAAGATTTACGGTCCTCTGAACATTGGCATAAGACAGCAGCTAAGCTGTCTAGGTCATGCTGTACGAACGGATGACTCCAGCTGTGGAAGTGTTCGATGCAGCACCCGCTGGTGAAAGCCGAGAGATAGAGGAAGACCTCCACTCCATTCGAAAGACCAGGTGGAAAGCGACCTGACTTCACTTGGTATTTCCAGTTGGCGCCAAAAAGCAAGAAGGAGGAATGAGTGGCGCACTTTGGTGGATTCGGCTATAATTGCCTAAGCGGTTCCTATGCTGATATATGAAGAGAGTTTCAAGCACTTACATTAGAGTCGAGAATTCATAAAACGAAAGAAATTTAGATATTTTTGAGGCATCCTAAGTTCCCCACAGTTTCTGCTTTCGGGCCGACCGTATGAGAACCAGGAGTTTCAACCAAAGTCTCACTAAAGCGAGAGGATTGTTTTCACTTTCTTTTTGAAAATTTCGGCAGTAAAGACTATAGAACAAAACTCCAAATAAGGCAAGGATCAAGGACATACTGGAATGAATACGGAAACTATTAGACGGAAACTAAAATTAGGTATTTCCTTTTGGCCTTTCGAGTGTCCATAGACTTCAAGAAGATGTGAGCGTGGTCTCAGAAAATCTTCATAGAACTTATTATTAATAAAGCTTTCATTATATGAATTTAAGAAACGCGTTTATCTTATACCTAACCAATAAATTTCTGCTACATTTACACAAATCAACCTAACGGTATATGTCAATGTAAAAATAATTTTCTTCTAAAAAATCTGCCATAGAAGCAATAAAAATTTCGAAACACACACACATATGTACAACCAACAAGGCATTTATACGAATGTCAAGAAGCTGTCGAAAACTTGCCACAAAAGCAGAAAATTGCACCGCAGCGATGCGTGAGTGTATGTGTGGGTGTGTGTGTGTGTGTGTGATTCTAAAGAAAACAATTTTCAAATTGCAAAGTCATTTGCACGTATTTACACGAAGCAATTAAAGTTGTGCAACATTGCAACGTGCATGAAGCGCGTGAATTTGCAAAATACGATTGTTGCTTCAAAATGCCACAACTGAATGTTTCTCTAGATGTGTGCGAATGTGTATGTGTGTGTGGGTGCCAACATGTGACAGTTGCAACTTGCGAAAAAAAATTGTTTTTGTTTTGTTTGACAACGTGAAGGGCACAAGGAATGCAAATTACACACACGCTTACGTGTTAGGCACTTGTATGCAGTGCTGTTGCGCCCTGAAGTATGCAACAGAGTGCAAGAAAACGAGCCTATATAAGGGCGAAACAAGTTGGTTGTGTGTGAAATATGGCATGCACTGCACAAACGTACACATGTACTTGCAATTGCTGATGGAATTTGTGTAAATACAGGGTGATCCAATAGGAGATACGGGATATATTAACCTTTTACTGACCACTCAAGCTTTTTCTAGAACGAAATTAAGGTCAGCAAGCAGAGCAGAACTTTAGTCCCTCGAACGGATAAAAATACGGGTCCATTCTGGTTACGAATACCCGACTATAGAAGGAACGATACCTACTGACTTCCTATTTAATCGAAGTCCAAAGTGATGGAGGTCATTTCTGAAAGAGGACGTTAGATCTCGAGTAAATAGAGCTTCCTAAGTCTATCACACATGGGTTCGATTAGTAGTACCGCACAGTATAAAGGGATCATATGGACCCTCCAAGTATAGAGACTTCAACTGATATTCTTGTAATCTAACTAAGGAGGTTAATGATACGGGAACTGATGAAAGTAGATAAATTCAATCTGAACCTTGGATGAGCGGATAAGAATGGAGCTCATCAATAACATTGACATCATATACCACTATTTAGGGTCATTCGTGAGAAACGTACCTTCACTAAAACTCGTTCCGATCAGTACACTTAGTTCGTCCTTTCAATATCTTCCCCACCCTGTATATTCACACATGTAAGTAATCGGCCCACAGCTCACCAGTGTACCACAATTCGATATATGGTGTGTCTGAAAATCAATACGTGGTGATGTCGAAAATGCGCCGAAAATCCGCGAAAATTGTTAACGGCTTTCAATTTAAGAACTCCCTCGTGTTTACACTGCCTCCTCTACATGGCATTCACTATCGCTTCTTCCCTCATTCGCTGTTTCGCCAACACGCTAACTGACTTAAATGATCTCCAGTGGGGCCATAGCACCACTTGCTCAATGCCGGCTGATAGGCAATGCAATTCAATCGCATGCAATTGGATGATAGAAAGGAACATTGAAATGGAAAGCAATGCGAAGGCACGTGAGATGTGTGTTGCATAATTGGATGGACGGGTGTAGCAAATTGGAAGGAGCTTGGAAGTGGCGAACGTCCCACTTTTTAAAGTAACGATGTTTGCTTTTAGTATATGGAGATCGAACGACTAGTTCGATATAGGGTTTCCATAATGATTCTATCAATGATCAGAACTTTGGGATCTCGAAACTCACTGCCAAATTAGTTGTCGGAACCCTTCACGATTATCAGTTCATCAAATCAAATCAAAGCTTCTCCCAAGTACTGAATACGGAGTTCGTTTAGTCTGGACCACCAGCTTTCGGAAGTTTTAGAACTTGGTCCCTTCAGGCCAGGAACATTGCAATGGAAAGCAACGCGAAGGCTGGGTGCATAATTGGATGGATGGGCGTAGAAGAATTAAAGTGGAGAACGTGCCACTTTTTAACCAACCTTATATTAGGGAATTTCTGGTTCTATGGTTTGGAGACCTTACGACCAGATCGATATCGGATTTACATCATGTTTCCATGGATGATCAGGCATTTGGGATCTTAAAGCTGTCTGTGGAATTAGATTTCCCAATCTTTCATCATCATCAGTTCAAAACACAGAGTTTCTCCTAAATACTGAATACGGAGTGTTTTTAGTCTGGACCGGCAGCCTCCGGAAATCTTTGAACTTGGTCTGAGAGGTCAGCTGGCAAGATCTCTCCATTTTTATGCAGAGTTCGACGGGTTTCCAAAGGCTAAACTTCGGATTCTATAATATTAAAATACTAGGCCTTAAGCTTTAGATATTTCAGGAATACTAAAGACCTCTACCTCTAGCCTTTGACAATTCCGGATGAAAAAGCAGTCGTTTTTGATCGTTTCTACATATAAGTCTCAATACCAGCAACACATGGAGTTAAATAGTGTAGACTTAATCATTTTATCAAATCACAGGATCAGACCCCAAATCCGACTCAACCGAACTAAAGATACCAACGCAGCACCAGCCAATTTCAAACCTTTCGGTTATATAGCGTATATCAATGTTTTTTGTGTGCAAAGACAAGACGAACTTGAATACTCCAAGACAATACATCTCTTTTTTTATTCCCCTAAGCCACATTTAAACCCCACACCAAAGAACGCTTCGAAAGATTTACTATCACATACCTCCATTTTAATGTCTACTTTTCAATTTATTGTACTTCTGTCTTATAATCGGCGAGTGCCACGTCAAAAATACCCTGCGCGTAAGTGGAAAAGGGTTAACTTCTTCGAATAGTTACGCCTTTAGCATCGACTTTCGAGTGGTATTCTGAGCTGCTTGGCTTACTTTGTCTACAATGCAACCGAAACTGGCAATATGCTGGCTTGGTGGTATGTACCAATCACGTACACCTCGCACGGGCTCTTATTCTTTCCTTTCGTCTACTTAACTTGCCGACTATTTGCTCACGCCTGCTTGCCAAGCACACTTTGGTGCGCGCGAGCTTTATTGGCGAACTCTTTTTTGCAGCAGCGCCTCGACGTTTCTTCTACCACTCGCCGCCTAATTGTTTTCGTTTCTTTGCGCGCTCAATATCATTTCGACATAGCGTTGGAAAACAACAACGCCAGAACTTTGCACTGCACTTTGGGTCCCTGGAATAGTTTGTGTGTGCCATGGGTATTTGCTCGTGGCACGCCTGGCTTGCGCTTAAAAATGTCTTTTGCTGGCAGAGTTTTTTGTGCGTTTCTTAATTTCTCTTTTTTTCGCGGCGACATTTTTTCTTTGCGCTTCGCGAGTGTCGCACGCGTGTCGCAGCTTAACTTTTTGGCTGCACTCATTTTGGACCCTTGTTGTAACCTCGTCTATGGCGCCTTGAGTGTCTTAAGTCTTTTTGTCTACGATGGTTTTTTTTGCGCCCCAACATCACAAGCTATTTGCGTTCGTCCTTTGCATTGCTGCTTGCTGCTGCCTTCTGCAGTACTTTCGTCCCGCAAGCGATATAAGTGTGTTGTGTTGTTGTTTTGTTGTATTTTTTCTTTAGTTCTTGCTTCTGCCACGGGTGCCCGCTTAACTTCTGTTAGTTTTGTTGTTGTTGCTGTTGCTGCAGCTTGTGGGCTTCTTCTATTTCATCTTGAATTTCAGTAATGGTTTCTGTTTTGCAGCTGCTGAAGAATTCTCCACATTATTTTTGCGTCTTTTTTTTCGTTTTTTGTTTGTAATTTTTGTACTTAAATTCGCTTTTAAGCCAAGCACAAGTAGTTCGGTTGTTAATACTTTTCTCCATTTTTTCAACTGCAGCATTAAGTCATACGCCATTGTGGGTCTCTCTAAGCAACGAGCTCTTACTCAGTGTGTTAGTTGCCAAAGTGTTAATTTGCTTTTAAGTAAACTTTTTCGCCATTTTAGTTTGTAGATTACAGAACTTATGAGTTTATCACGGAAGTCAGTTTTTAATGTGCGCATCTTAGGATAGATCACGACCTCAATTCACCGGTACCAATTCAATAAAAAAAACATATGACTATCAGAGATAAATAGAGAATGGAAAAAAAGAGAGAGAGAAAGTGAGAGTGATAACGAAAAGAGAGAGAGAGATAAAGTGAGTGAGAGAGAGAAAGAGAGGGGGAGAGAAAAAAGTGAGACATATAAATCCTTTTCTTATCGAGAGAGCACTGAGGAACACCGACACAATTTTTGAGAAAGACTTACAGAAAGAGAACATGATGGTCTTACTGCTTTGAAAATACCAGTGGAGAGACAATACGAATTTCCAAAAAATAACAGTCGAAATGGTCGATGTGGACTCAGCCTAAATCTTAGGAGATTATAATGCCAATGAGGACTAAACGAGATCAGATATTTAATATATCTCTAGAATACAACAAAACGCTTTTGGCAGTCTCTTTAGGCTATGTAGATATTGCCACCTGAACTTTAATACGGAGTATGGAGGGAAACTTTGGACACTCCATATACTGATCGGTTTTCTATTATTTCTTCTTCCTCGATGGTAGAAAAATATCTAAATTGCAATATATTAATTACTTTCAAGTCCCTAGGCACTGAGAGGGTTTGAGCATATGAGTCCGGCCTTTGGGAGATAGAGGTAGACGCAACTTTTTTGACAACAAAGGCAAATAAATGAAGAAACACTTTCGAAATTGCCCACGACTAGTTTTTCGAAGCGTCGGATAGGAAGAACTATCGAGATCATTAATCTTCCCTATAATATGGGAATCGATCGAGGTTTTTCAAGTATAATTCGAAGGAGATTTAATAATTGAAGATCACTTTACTTGAAGGAGACATCCTGTAAAACCTTGAAGCGGCAGTAGAAAAGCATATTTCAAGAAAACTATATTCGAGGCCATAGGTAGACTGAAATCTGTAGAAGGGTTAGAAGAATACATTTCTTTCATAAACAGAGCACTAACAAATGTAAACATCGGTGAGAGTATACTTAGTAAAACCTCGTTGGAAAGGCTGCGAACCCCTTAGAGATATCAGACCAAGAAGAATAAATAAATAAGATAAAATAATTTTCTGTCTTAATCACCAAGGTAATGAAACTAAGAATCGTCTCATAACATTAACAATCTGCTCCACATTATGGATCAAAAGAAATATCGAATCCGTTAGATCAATAAGTAGCCCGAAGGAATCAAAAGGCTACTGGGCTGAGTCTGTCAAAAATAGGATACAAAGTATTGGGAACTAAAGGCCAATTAAAGGCCAGTCTCTAGTCTCTTTTTAATAGTCTCAGGTAGCGGGAGTAAGCAGAGACGTTTAATGAGATTTTCTGAGCTTAGCGAAAATAGCAGCTTTAGTAGCAGTTAATCAGGAACAATTTTACTGAATTGAATGGAAGAACACATACACACACGAATAAAGCATAAAGGACAGCAGATGGCTGATGGCCATTAAAGCTGATTTTCATGTCACTGCTTATGCGATGCGACTATCCTTTGGCATTTTTAGTAGAATTAAGTTCCATTCATTTTATTGCCTGTCACTGCGCTCTTAATTCCTTAAGACTTTGGCAGTCGATAATTTTCTACGCTTTCTTTTCTATGTGTTACGCAATTCTACTACTACTACATACTCTTTCGTTGCGAAATGTGTATAGAAAAAAATGCGTGACACTTTTTCACTCTTATTAAGAGTTTTTGTTGCTTTTTTGCACTCCTTTGCTTCAGATAAGCTTTTATTCAGTCATCATCAATACCTCATTCTTTGCGACAGGAAATTTTTTTGCGAGCGGGTGAAATTGTGTACTTTGCAACGGAATTTCTACTGCTTTAAGCGCGTAGTCGTATTACATACTTTTTTCCTTCCTTTTAATTTATTACACTTCGGCGCCTTTGTTTGGTTTACACTTTTTTGCCGGCTACCTCCCTTGAAAGTGTTGCGCCTTTCGGCATTTACGTAATACTTTGGCGATTTTTTTTTTCCATTTGTTGGATATTTACACACTCATTTTCAGTGGTCAAGTTTTGTAGAAATAATTTTCGGGATCCCGAAATTTCGGGATTGACTTTCGTGATTACCAAGAGTCATAATTAAGTACAATTTGCTTCATATTGAGAGATATTTATATATTGTTAGGTATATTATACACAATAATCTTTAAAATTTTGAAACTGTTCATGTTTAGAAAAAGATTAAGAAACCCTGGATCCCACCTACCCACCTATTTAAAATAACAATTTTCCATAACATCTTAACTTAAGAATAACTTCAATGATTTCATTTACTATTCCCTTCAACTTTCCTTATATTTTGTGTAAAATTATTAAGAAATGAAATGCTGGAACAGAGTTGCCACCTCACTAAAATAGGTACGGTTAAACGAATGATTAAACAAAATTTGTGTTAGAAAACCTTTCACAAAGTTTTCCATAAAATATTCGGGTAATTTAAATTTTGACATATTTGAAACAGAGTTGCCACCTATCAATAAAATTAAAGCTTCTCACAATACTAAAAATCTTTACAATATCTCGGAATATATTTAATAAAAATTCACCATAAATATTCGAATTCAATATAGACATATCTCATTATAACAGAGTTGCCACCTATCAAAACAAATTCAAGCTGATCAAAATATTTAAAAAACATTACGAAAGCTCGGAATATATTTAATAAAAGTTGACGATAAATATGCATAGAATTCAATTTAGCCATATTTGGAACAGAGTTGCCACCTATCGAAAAAAAATTAAGCTGATCAAAATATTAAAAATCTTCACAAATTCTCGGAATATATTTAATAAAAATGTTCCATAAATATTCAAGTTCAAGTTCAATATAGACATATTTTAGAACAAAGTTGCCACCCATCAAACAATTTTAGCTGATCATAATATTAAAAAATTAAAAAAAAACTCGGAATATGTTTAATAAAAATTTTCCATAAATATTCAAGTTCTATCATAGTATTAAAAATCCTTACAAAATCTGGGAATATATTTAATAAAAGTTTCCCATAGATATTCATGCTCAAGTTCAATATAGATATACTTTAGAACAGAGTTGCTACCTATCAAAAAATAAAACTTATAAATTTCTTAAAAAAAAAAAAACATACGGTTGAACAAAATATAAAATAAAAATTCCCCATAACTATTCAAATTCAATTTAGACATATTTGGAACAGAGTTGCCACTATCGAAAAACAATTTCAGCTGATCAAAATATTAACAAAATTTACGAAAGCTCGGAATATATTTAATAAAAAAGTCCCATAGATATTCAAATACAAGTTCAATAAAGAAATATTTTAGAACAGAGTTGCCACCAAAAAAAAAATTTAACTGTCCAAAATATTAAAAATCGTTACAAAATATCGGAATATATTTAATAAAACTTTCCCATAAATATTCAAGTTATATATAGGTATATTTTAGAACAGGGTTGCCATTTATCAATAAAGTTAAAGCTTACAAATTTTTTAAAAAGATAATAAATAGAATACCTGTAATAAAACTCTCCGCTATGTATGCAGAGTCTTTAAGGTAGACACATTTTGGCACGCCAGAGTTGCCATATAACGAAAAAATATAAATTTTCAGGAAATTACAAAATTCCTTTTATTCAAAAATATATCGGAATAGAAAGCTTAAAGATTTTTGAAATAAAAATTTAATTACAAAATTTTGTTACGGATTCCGAGACCTTTATTTCATAATCCCGAAACTGTGGTTTGGAAAAAATAATGCAAATTACAGAATATTATATTATAAAACGATTTATAAACATAAAATAAATAAATGAGGAGTAATTTCACAATAATTGAATTGAATCCCGAAATAGAAATTTTGCAGTCCCGAAATTTCGGGATTGAAAAAGTGATCATTTATTTAAAAAAAATGTTTATATATCACATTCAAGTCATAATTTACGTGAAATAACTAAAAAAATTTACAATCCCGAAATCCTGCAATTTCGGTTGACCCTAAATTACATCACCATGTATATCAGTGATTTATTTATTTGCTCTACAGACCCAGTTTCGCGTCGAAAAAACTTTTAATACATAAATTTACACACTCTCGTGCGGCAGCACACGCAATACATATACAAACAATACACACATGAACCACATAGACACGGCTGAAGCCTGCGAAAAATACTTAACTGTAATATATTTATATTTATAGACGCGATTTCGCCGTAGCCCATATTTGTCGCACTAATTTAAGTATTTCATTTATTTATGGCCATCCGCTGCCGCCGCCGCCGCGCGTTATTGTGCTTGTTGTTATTTACACGCCAGTATACACAGTTATATATTATTTTTACGCCGCTTTATGTAAACTTCTTTTATTATTATTTATTTAAATTTTTTTCTGCGGTGAGATTTCCATTCGCTGTGTGCGACTGCGTGTGTTGTCGACCATATTTTATGCTTTCCTTTAACACATTTATTTATTTATTATTTAATATGTGTTGTTGTTGTCATTATTATTGTTGTTGTATCTCACTCATACCACGGCTTGTTTGGTGTGATTTTCATTTTTATTAACGTCGCTATTTATTGCCGCGTCGCGCGAGCGAATGGAAATTAATTGCGAAATTCCATTTGGCCGTCGTCCGTTGCTGGCGAAGAAAAACAAGCGACAAAAACAAAAAACGAAAACAAAAACAAAATGAGCATCAACAGCAGCAGTTGCTCACAGTTCTCAAAGCGCGACGCGGCGACAGCAATTTACTTGGGTCAAGTTCGCGTCTATCGCGTTTGTTGTGGTCTTTTGTATTACGGCACCGCAGAAGTGGTGGTGGCGACGGCGTTGGTCGACGGCAGCATGCTTCGGCGCGATTTATCTTGTGCGGAGACGACGGCGCGGTGGTGTTCGTTCAACGGAACGACAGCAATCGAGCTGCCGCACACGCGAATGACTTAATTTCAATTATAAATGGGAGCCTCGAGCTCCGAAGCTCCGTAGCTCAGTTAGTACGGTTCTGGTTTTCTTTTTTACATTCTCCTTACAAATTCTTTAATTAGCGTGTGGCAGAGGGTGGCAAAAGTTCTTGCAGTACGCTAGGCGCATGGCAAAGGAGAGTAAATTAGTTAATTTATAGTTTTTCATTGAAAAATGTGCGCATTATGGCGCGGCCCAGAATTTTTCTGCAGACTCATTCAATCAGTTTTTTAATTTACAGATTAATTAATTTAGTTGGTGGAAGGTGCACGTACTTTGTAGACACGTCAAAGACGAGGTCAAAGTTAGCGCGTGCTTATAAACTACTGATCGGTAGCTACTTGTCGCCACTGAAATGAGGTAGAGTGAAGTAGTAAAACTCTGATTTAACAGTTTCAGAGTTCTCCTAAAGACTCCTTTGTCTATACATGAAGAGATGCGACTACGAACCGGTGCTCGAACCATAGTTTGGCATTCGTTGGTTTTATATACATGTAACGATCTTCCAACTTTTCGAACTCGGTTCCAAATAAACCTCTACTATGTCTCGACTAAATTTTTTTCCAACGAGCATCCTCATGAGGTCTCTTGAGAACACGAAAAAGTCGTAAGGAGAAAGAACCGAAGATCACAGCGGATAGAAAGATAGTCGAAACCAGAGTCATCCACTTCGTCGACTCGATTTGCTGTGAGCTCGTGGCGTTCTCTTTTTGTACACAGTTTCGTCTATCCTATTATTCATAAACGAGATGCCCAAACGTTCCTTCGATACCATTAGAGGGTTAGTCATATCGGTCAACATTTGCAGTCATCCGAAATTCTTTCATAGATCTTGAGCTCTACGTCGTCGGTGTTTATCAAAACGATTTAAAGTAAATCCGCAAAAACTCAGAAGAAGGTTCGAAGCCTCACCAAAGATTATTTAGTTCAGTAATAATAATGACCACTGTAGCACAAAAGCAAGACAGTCTTCAGAATGATATCTGAATCCATCACCACTTAGTTGATGGCATGCTTTCGGCTGAGGCTGGATGGTGCTGAATACAGTTCGGTTCGGACTTCTTTTTTATGAAGAAAGTGGCATTGAATGTGGTCAACTTAATGATATTCTTGCAGGTAGTTCATAAATGAAAGTCCGGCTTCAAAGGAAACTATCAATGGACTGTGATCGAGCAACTAAACTACACTACGAGCTCGGAGATCTGGCAGAATGGGAATCAATTTCACCAAAAACTTTGATCCGAATGCAAAAAAAACAACATTATTAGCAGCAGATCAAGTATGTTAGAGGTCTATAATTGACTGCTATCTAGGAAACGTCTGGGTGAACAGCATACAAGAAGGGCAAGAGGTGAAGGAAAGAGCGTCACACTGATATAAAAGAAAGCCGACGACTTCAGAGGCACAACTGAGCCAAAATCATTCTAACGTTCTGTTTGTTCTTTCTTTGAAGTGACCTATTTTATTGTAGTGAGGCAACACCAAAGAGTTCCTTAAGGGGTTATATACAGTTAGACGGCCGAAAAAAAGTGAATTTTCCAGAATTTTTTCTGAAAAAACTTTTTAATTTATTGATCCAAAAATTTATACACATATTATGGTATCTTTTAACTGCATTTTAAGACTTAGTTTTAGTAAAAATATTTATTTGAAAAAGAGCTACAGCTGATCTCCAGGAGCTCCTCTCAAAAAAGACGTTTTGCGGTGACCACTATATCTCGGAACTGGATCATCCGAAATTAAAAAACCAAACAGATTTCGTTAAAATAATGTTAAATCTAGTAATTAATCGAAGGAATATGCAAAATAAAATTTGTTGACAAAATGGCGGTTTCTCAAAAAAAAAAATCGATTTTTCACCGAAATTTCGGCCTTAAATTGTTTATAAAAAAAAAAATATTTATCGGAGAGAAAAAATCTACGATTAATTACTAAAAAATATATTTAAGAAGGTCGTGTTAAAATTTGAGACTAATCGGTCTAGCCGTTTTCGAGTAATGTTGGTCACCGACTTTGAAAACACCATTTTGAGAAAAACGCGTTTAAAGTTTGGACCTTGTACTTAAAAGCACTCTGAAACGCCTTTTCAAATTTTTCATTTGCTTGTAACTTTGAAAATATTCACCGGAACGATATGAAATTTTCTGTGTGTATACTTAAATATATGTACATTAAGAAAATGAAATAAAAAAAAAATTGATTTTTTGAAAATTCTAACTGTATATAACCCCTTAAAGTAACCAAGGGAAGGGCTAAAGACCATTCCAGACTCACAAGACTATTTCATAAATAGCGTATTTCATATTTCCTTAAGTCCACCTGATTAGTTCAAATAAATGCAGTTTTGTTGCTCACATAAGCACAGTATTAGTGCTTCCAAGCGTTCAAAAACGGCTTTCTACAAACACTTTATACTTAATGCGACCTTTTTTCGCACAAAATGTGCCCCAAATTGATACCCAATTGAAGCATAAAATCAATCGATTCATAAAACACACATAAATTGCTGGCAACGACCTTTCAAGCGTGCGCTCAAAAATAAAAATTTAAATTTCAAACTTCATAGACGCGCAAAAGCTTTAAATATTAACTAGCGCTTAGCGCGCACACACGTACAGACAAACACATACAGTCACATGTGTATAAGCCCCTAAGCAACCATGGCAAGTTAAAAGTTAGCTTAGCCAAATGTCAATTTCAACTTGACTGACTTTCGCTTTTTATGCCAACCAGCATACACACACACACACACACGAACGCCCCAGCTTGTCTCGAAATAGAGCACACCACTCATACGTGCAGCGCCCGCTTATTTCGCTTGCAGCTGGAACGCACTTTTGACTTTTCCCTTTCACAGCGTCTTTCGTTGATCTTGAACCGTTTGTGTGCTGGCGTTTTTTTGTTTTTATTTTTGTAATCTTTTTTTTATTTATTTTTTTTTTTTTTAATTTTTTCTCGCTGCTGCCCCAGCTGAAATGTAAACTGTTCCGCTGTTCTGAACTTTTAGCGATTATGAATCTCTCGGGTATGGCGTCAAGGTAAAGTGTACCAAATGCTGGTGCCGTTACAGCGCTGCAGTTGTAGTCAACTAATAACAACAACAATAACAATAATAACAATGGCAATAGGAAAATTCACTTTCAAACTTTTATCTCTTCGTAAATAGTTAGCGAGTAGAGAAGAAGAGTCGAATGAGCGGACGGACGGTCGGTCGGCCGTTGCATGCACTTTGTTTAATTTTTATTTTTCTTATTTGTTATTTGCTGTTTGCATATTTGTATGAGCGGAAGAAAACAAAAACAACGTTTGCCCCTATGCAACTGTGCGAAATTGCATTCATTCATTGTTCGCATTTAGGTATGTTACGTATACGCCATGCTGAGCGCTGCTGGGTGGCAGTGTAATGAAGAAAATTTAGTTGCCGGAGAAAACAGTGAAACAGTGAATTATAAAATAAATGTAAAATATATTGAAAAAAATTAAAAAAAAAAATACAAAACAATTAAAAAAAAATACAAAAAATTAACATATGATTAAAAAATAATTTAAAAAAAAATAAAATTTAATATTACAAAAAAAATTATAAAAAAATAAATAAATAAAATTAAATGATAAATAATTATAAAATAAATTTAAAAAAAATTGAAATATGATTAAAAACAAAAATTAAAAAAAAAATTTAATATAAAATAAAAATAAATAAATTAAAAATATGAGAATAAGCAATTTAATAAAAAATGTCTAATAAAATTTTAAAATATAAAAAAACTAAATATTTAAAAAATACGAAAAAACCAATTAAAAAAATTTAAAAAAAGTTTAAAAACTAAGAAATAAAAAAATTATGTTACGTATACGACATGCTGAGCGCTGCTGGGTGGCAGAGTAATATAGAAAATTTAGTTGCCAGAGCAAACAGTGAAACAGTGAATTATAAAATAAATTTAAAATATATTGAAAAAAAAATTAAAAAAATCAAAATAAATAAAATAAAATTATAAATAATTATAAAATAAATTTAAAAAATATTTAAAAAAAAATCAAAAAAATGTATATGATTAAAAACAAAAAATTAAAATTTGATTTGAAAAAAAAATTTAATATATCAAAATAAATAAAATTATATTATAAATAATTATAAAAAAATTTTATAAAATTTTTATAATAATCAAATAATAACAAAAAATTTAATAAAAAATTTCTAATAAAATTTAAAATATAAAAAAAAACTAAATATTTAAAAAATACGAAAAACCGAATTAAAAAAATTTAAAAAAAGTATAAAAAAATTAAGAAATAAACTAAATTAAAAAATAAAAGAAAATTAAAAAAATATTTTCTAAAAAATATTTCAAATTTATTAAAAAATATCTAATACAATTTTAATAAAAAATATAAAAAAAATTAATTAATTAAAAAATGAGAAAAGGCTTAAAAAATAAATAAAAATTAAAATATGATAAAAAAACTATTAAATAAAAATTTCATAACAAAAAACGAAAATTGAAAAAAAAATATTTTCTGAAAAACTTTAAAATATTAAAAAAGAAAAACTAAAAGAAATAAGAAAAAATATGATAAAAATCTATTAAAAAAAAATGTCATAACAAAAAACGAAAATTGAAAAAAAAAATATTTTCTGAAAAACTTTAAAATATTAAAAAAGAAAAACTAAAAGAAATAAGAAAATTTTCCATATTCAAAAGTAAATATTTAAAAACTTGAAATAGAATTACAAAATATAAAAAAAAATATTTTAAAAAGAGAAGTTTTTTAAATGCAAGAAAATTTAAATAATTGTAAAATATTATTTTCAACAATTTAATAAAAATTCAGAAAAAGTTAAAAAAATTTTAATAAAAACATTTTACGAAAGTAAAAAAAAATTAATTTGCTTTTAATAAAGAAAAAATATACAAAAATAAAAATAAATAAATAAAGAATAATTAAAAATATATAAAATTTAACAAAATTTTTATTTACATCTTTTAAATTGATAAAGAAATTGTAAGAAAATTCTTTTAAATATAATAAAATTTAAATGATTAATTAAAAAATATTCCAAAACATTTTTATAAAAATTCAGAAAAAAGTAAAAAATAGTAAATAAAAATATTCCAAAAAAATTAAAAAAAAAGTAATTTAAAAATATTCTAAAAATATAAAAAAAAATTAATTTACTTTTAATAAATAAAAAAAATAACAAAAAATCGAAAAATTAAAAAAATATATAGAAAAATTAATTAAAAATAATAAAAAAAAAATCTTACACAATTTTAATACACTCCTTTTTAAATTTGTTTACTTCCTTTTTACTATAAAAAATAAACTAAGAAATTTTTTTAAACGTACTAAAATTGAAATAATTGAAAAAAATTTTCCAAAACAATTTTATAAAAAAACAGAAAAAAAGTAAAAATATTAAATAAAAATATTCTAAACAATTAAAAAATTAATTTCCTTTTAATAAACAAAAAAATATCAAAAAAGTAGTTTCTAAAAATGTATGAAAAAAAATAAATAAATAAAGAATAATTAAAAATATATACAAAAAATCTAACAAAATTTTTATTTATTTTTAAATTCTTTTTTCAATCTTTTTAATTCCTTTTAACTATTTTCTACCGAAAAAAATGCTAAATATTAAACAAAAAACCTCAGCTTGTGCAACGCCTAAACACCACACACTCACTGCCATTATTCAATTTCGCTTTCTCCAATGTCGCTGATAACCAAAAGCTTTTATATTTCCATATTATGCCATCGCACTTTTTCTGCTATTTATAATCCACTCTTAGCGTACGCCATTGCACGCTTTAATATTCCACAACACAAATCGACGGTATACATACATATATGTAAATGTGCTCACATACACTAACATTCAGTCGCTTACACATATGCAGACACATACACGTACAAAGCGTGTAGCCTTCGTTATCCTTGAGCTGAATGCATAAGCAAGTTTCGCATTTGTTCTTTTGTGTTTTCGTATTTTTTTTTAGTTTCTAATATTCTCTGTTTTTGTTTTTTGTTGTTGTTGCACTTGCATGCTGCTTTTATTATTATTATCACTATCATTTTCAGAATTGCTTTGTCACTGGAGACCTGCTGCAAGCATTTCTTGCTTACTTGCTTGCGCTTTTGTTTCACATTACATAATAGCGATACAAAATCAATAGCGAGTGCATGGCGAGCGTAAGTCAGCGGGGGGTGCGTGAAATTAATTCGCTGCTTGCAACGCCGTTGGGTAAATCAATAGACGCATTTAAAGTGATTCAATTCAGCGTAGAAAAGTTAATGTAATAAGTGAGGATTAAATTTGAATTTTTTTAATTAAACTAAATACAATGTAATTAGCTGGTGTAATGGAATAATTAGTAAGGAATTTGAAGAAAAAACATTTTTTAAATGTAATATGTGTTAATATGTCAATGTTTTTAGCACAAACTGGAGTTTATTGATGATTAATGAGTTTAACATTAAACAGTACTTTCATATTCGTTATAAATTAAGTTAATAAATAAATCTAATTTAAATCAATTAAATTTATTAAGATCTAATTAGCTATCTTTATAATTGAATTCAATTAAAATGAATAAATTTATTTTATTATATTTTATTACAATTAACTCAAATAAATTTTTTTTAATTTAATTTTCTACTAGTAAATTGAGCTCAATTAATTAATTTTGGAAATCACTTTGGTTTGATACAATTAATTTTGTTTTAATACAACTCAACTCAACTCAATAGAACTGAACTCAACTAAATCCAATTGAATTCCCTTTCGTTATGTTAAATTATTCAACTTAACTCAATTGAACTGAACTCAATTCAACTGAAATCGATTAAATTTTCTTTCGTTATGTTCAATTATACAACCCAACTTAATTGAACCGAACTCAACTCAACTTAATTGAATTAAATTGAATTCCTTTTGGTTATTTTCAATTATACAACTCAACTTAATTGAACAGAACTCAACTCAACTCAACGCAATTCAATTGAATGCTCTTTCCTTATGTTCAATTATACAACTCAACTAAATTGAACTGATCTGAGCTCAACTCAATTCAATTGAATTCTCTTTCGCTATGTTCAATTATTTAACTCAACTTAACCCAAACTGAACCCAACTCAACTCACCTTAATTCTTTTTTGTTATGTTCAATTATATTAATTTTCAATTCATTTAAATTTAATTTCTTTCTAAATAGTATCTCAGCGTAATTTAAATGATAACATTTTCTAGATGAATTCTTACTGTGGGTTTACAAGCTGTTCTTTTTACTATAAACTGTCACTGGGGAATGCTTTGATACTACAATTGAATAATTTCACAAAGTTTGAGGGGTTTTAGGTTGACTTTAAATCAATGGATACTGAAATGCCTACTTTTGACCTCGACATATGAATTGAAATTTTGACTGAAAGCAACACAGACACTATATTTTACTTAATGAGCTCAAATATAGAGACAAACGATGACTTTTGAAGCAAATACAGATATTATGAGATATAACACGTAAAACCCAAGATTTATTATAATTTGTTTGAATTTCTCAAAGGGAAGTTATAATGGTTTTATTACTGCCTCCTTTTGTAGCGTTTTTAGACAGGAGCTAATTGATCAATTAACCGGCCTCTGCTCGATTTAAACGCTTATTAATATCGATTTATCATACAAAGTAAAATCTACATTTATTTGTAATTGAAATTTAATCAACTTAAAATTCAAATGCAACTCTGCGGCAAAGAAGTACGATATACGTTCTTTGTCTGCGATTGGCTTAATTTTTTGTTAAGAAAAGCTGCGATAGATGCCGCTGTTAAAAAATATTAATCAGCTTATGAAACTTTCCAACTTCTTATGAAAAGCCAAAACAAAAATCTATGGCAGCTTATCGGTTATCGAGTAGCTGGCAATATAAAAGACAAAAAAGGGTTTTTCGATTTTAATTTCAATTGATAATTAATTTGACTCTCTAAAAATGCTATTACTCGTGGTTTCTCTAAATTTTTAATTAATTTAAGAGGCTTTTATCGTATTCAATTAAGTACAAAATAAGGGTTTCTAGCGGAAGTACTTTTGAGAACAGATTTCTATGGCTCAAACTCATAGAATTAAAGTCAAAAATAAAATTAATTTAGGTATTGGACCGAAGAAGTTCAGAAGGCAGTGCAAATCCTACTATTTTTTAAGAGTGTTGCCACCTAATCAAAATGTTGAATTTCATAATATTAAGAGCATAATATTGTAAAATGGTTATCTAAGTACAGGAATTAAAAAATATGAAACTATTTTAGAGAAGAGTTGCCACCATTTTGAGATTTATAATAAAGTAATGTGAATATTAAAGAAAAAGTGTTTATAATAGATTTCTTTAGACTACATTTTCGTGAAAGTTTGTCATTTTAAGGAAAAATTAAATTACAACAAATTGATAAATAGATATAAAATTACAACTTTTCAATAAAAATTCGTGTTAAACTCAATGAAGCTGTTTCGAAAAAGAAATTTAAATTTCAATGTTGCTTCAACTGCTTAAATTCCTACAAAAACTGCAAATAAGATTAAACACATGTCCAGTATGTGTTTGAGAATATAAGAGAAATCGGAAAAAATTGTTGGCAATGTACATATGTACAAGTATGTATAGATGGGTGTGCGCTTATGTCTGCATTTACTTACAAATAATGCTATTGGCTATTATCCCACGGTAAGTATGAACAATGTTTGCGGCAATAATGCACTGCCAAAGTACTTTTGCACACAAATGCAGGCAATTGGCACACACACCCAACCCAGACACACTCAAAACACACTCGCATATAGTACATGCACTGACTCGCCGCCATAGGACATGTGTGTGTGCAAATTTGTTGTCACTATTGAAACGCTTATAAATGCGCCTTTGTGTTGCGAGTGACTGTGACAAAGACTACAAAGCGTGTTAAGGGGATTGCTGAACTGAAAAGTAGTGCTAGTGCTAGTGTTGGTGCTAGTGCTCTTGAGGCAGACACCTCTCTCGCTTGTCTTGACAGGCAGGCAGGCAGCTAGTCAGCCAGCGCGTTAACTCCTCCTCCCTCCGCTGGCATTTGGCGGCATTACAACGGGTGCCCGTCCAGTCCGACATGCAAGTCAAACAACAGCTTTAGCTTTTACAATAATCTGCCTGTTGGCATCAAAGTATTATACTAAACAATTACACACACACACACACATATAAAGAGTTGCGCAGGACAGACGGGACTATTGTGTGAATGTGTTTTGTGTATAAGTGTACTCAAGCTCTTACAAACGAATAAGCATACCGTCAAATCCAAACAGACATCGCTTATTGTTGCACTCAAAGTGGCGTTTAAGCAGACGTTGAGGAAAACTAAGAGGTGACTGTTGGAGAGGAAGAGCTGAGAATTTTTTGTATAATATCAAAAGTCTGCCCAGAAAGTGGTCTGGGAAAGCTATTTTAAGGTAGAGGAGGCTCTTCAATTTAACTGAGTTGAAAAATTTCACTCAAGAATGATTCCAAAAATAACGGTAGTATCATTAGTATTAGTATCGAGAGTAGTATAGTATAAGTATAAGACTATAGCCCGAAAGTTAAATCGAATAATTGCCTTATCCAAGTTTTTCTTACAGATTTTCCTACTGGGTATGTTTGGCTCGCAAGTATGTAGAAGATATGTGACTCTAATTGTGTTTGTACAGGAAGAGCTGTAATTCTGTTGGCAATGGTTTACTATATATTTGTTGGTCCAATGCTTAATGGCGACATTTATTGTATTTGCCATGTTTTGTTTTCACGTGATTACAGCAGGGAGCCTCTAATACATTGATCGATGAATTGTGTTCTCGAACTAGATTACAGAAGATTGAAGAAGGGAAGAGAAAAAGAGTACACAACGCTGGCTTAAATGTATATACTATGTACTTTTATGAAAATCAAAGATGTAGCTAAGAGAGGTCCCTGATTTCATACCAGTAGTTTGGTCATCAAGATGATCTCAAATGGACACCTCTCTGTTTTATATCCAGTCAGAAACAATACAAGGATTCACGAGGAAATTCAAACAAGAATAGCTGCAGCGTAGGCTAAATTCCCTAAAAACTTCTAGGTTTTAAACCACTCTCGCTGGAAACATCAGTTCCCGATCTAGCAAAAGACCCAAACTCTTAGCCGGTCAGTCTAGGTCAAGGTTAGGTTAGGTGAAGGAGTAGATCTCTGCAAATGCTTAGTGTCTCGCTTAGACACCTTCGACTGTCCTTTGTGGCACCCAAATACTTCTTACTGATCGCCAAGACCCTCATGATTCGACAAAGCGCTTGGACTCTATTACGAAGTTCTTGCGTCGGTTAATGTCGACTCCAGTCACTACGCTGGGTTCGCCGAAGGTGTGCCGCAGAACTGCACAGATGCTGGTTGTTGTCCAGCACTTGACGAGCTTACTCGAAGTCAGTGTGCCCAGCGCTTTAGCGCCAATGAACCACAGACTAACCACCCGCTTCCACTTCGAAGTCAATGTTGCCAGGGTACACTTTCTTGCAACCCTTGCGTTAATATATTTCATTCTCAAACGAACAATTTCAACATAAGAATCTATGTTTTGATAAATATTGGTCTTAGAGGTAAAGCGAGACTAATTAACTCAACAGGGGACTATTATAGAAAGAGCTGAAATCTGGGCCAAAATTTCAAGCCGAATTTCAATGAAAGTATAAAGGCGGCCACACTTGTTCTTGATGGACTGCGGTCCTTTTTCATGGCTTAAAATGCCCTCTACTCCAAGCTTCAGGATTCAACGAAAAGAATTTGGAGCCATATGGAGACATGCCTGCAACTTCTTCTCCTCAAACACTCCGGCCTTCGGATAATATTTAAAATGATAACGCAGCAGATCAATAATCTTTATTCAAACGATGATTTTATCTCGAAGACTCCAAAGAAGAGTTAAGCTTTGATAAAAACTACAAAATGTATTACAGAAGAAACTGTTCGACTCTAGAATATCATAATTAAACTCAGTTCTGATCTAATTGGTAGATACTCAAATATCATTTCATCACCTCCTTGCTATTCGCTTGACTATTAACTTAGTTTAGGATAAACTACACTCCGTTAGTAAAAACGAAAATCAAAATTCAGCAGAAATCAAAATCACCTGTTGATGCTAATTTCACAATAGTACTGATTAATTAAAATCTGTATAAAGAAGTCAGATGAATTTTGACTGGAAATTTTTTACTAAAATTTGGCCAAACTGCAGCACCAGAAACTCAAACATAGAGGCAAAAAAAATCGCCTGACTTCCGTTTGAAGTCTAGTCAATTTGCCAACCATACATGTATTCAATTGCTCAGCGCAGCGCGTTGAAGAGCTTAGTAAACTTCTTCTGCTTTCTTGAATCTTGAATTTGTTGTAACGATGTGCTTAGACGTGCATTGCATTATTGCCGAGACACGAGTAGCTCACAGGCTGGCTGGCAGTCAGTTGCGAAAAGTTCTGGTGCTTGTTAGGCAAGTTTTTTTTTTTGGCAACGCTTCACAGGCTCTTATGCCTTCTTAGTTTCACTTGTACGGGTTTCTTATTTAAAATTCACATACTCGTAAGTAAGCAGACATTTGGGTGTGTAGCCTAAAATGGTATTCCGACTGATGGAGTTAGGATAAATTGCTGCTTTCTTCTTTCTTTTTTAATCCATATATACCGATATGTGTTAGTTTCACTGAGTGGGTAGTAGAGGATTATTTAAGTAGAGGTTCTTAAAGATAGCAAATAAACCATTTTGATAATGTAGCCATGAGAGTTGTGTCTGCAAAAAACTACACCGAACAATTACGAAGTTTACTTGACTAAATTTGAATGAGAAACAAGGTGAGGTAATGAGAGGAGGTAGAGTCCAACCTCGACTTCTGTATACAAGTATGTGCGACTACTATGTAGTACTGTTAATGATCCAGAGCCGAGTAAGGCTAAAACATAAGGATGGATGAATGAAGTTGCCCACGAATCACTACTTTAGAGGGTCGTGAGAAAACTTTTATGAAAACGAACGAAAGCACTTAAGGAACTTTAACTGGAAGACGAGCAGTGATGATGATGATGGTAGAACTTTAACCAGTTGTGCATTAGCCGCCAGCAGATCGGCAAGACAATTGCTATCTTTCAACCCTCCAGAGCTGTAAGGACTCAAAATTCGGAATCCAAATGGAATCGATTCGAAAAGGTAGGATCTAGGAGGGTAAATATTTCCTAAATCAATAGATTGTAGTGGTAGTCGTCGAATACTCTGGAACTGGACCAAGTCCATGGACTACGAATTCAATCTGGCCATCGTCGAAATCTCATCGCTATTTTTCCTCGATATTTCTATGTACCGATGTCCAGCTTGGGCTCCCGTATCAAGCTAAGTAAGTAATTAAGGAATATTATAGATGAGATCGCAATAGTCTGTGGTTCAGAGAGATCATTTAATATTGAACCTCTGTGTCTCTGACTATTGCCTGATTCGCCATTAAGAAAGGGAGTCGATCCATTAACTACTGATAATAAGCGGTCTTCCATAAATCGCGCTCTATTCCGGTCATAGAGCTGACTCTTTTGGGAACAGGTTTAATGGAAGTCGTACTTTTATTCACAGTATCGCTTTTCAGAATCAAAATTCTCGAACCAAAGGCATATTTATTTCACAAGATGGAAGTTTTAACCGCCTATTTTGAGTTGAGACGGACTGGTACCTTTGGATCAAAATATGATAGACTTTATCACTAAATAGTTCCAATGTTCCAATCCAATGAGATCGCAATAGTCTGTGGTACAGAGAGATCATTTAATTTTGAACCTCAGTGTCTCTGACTTTTGACTGATCACCATTAAGCAAGGAAGTACCCTTCGATCAATTCACTACTGATAGTAAGCGGTCGTCCATAAATCGGACTCTATTCCGGTCATAGCGCCGACTCTCAACTGAATGGGTTTAACGGAACTCGTACTTTTATTCACAGTATCGCTTTTCAGAATCAAAATTCTCGAACCAAAGGCATATTTATTTCACAAGAGGGGAGTTTTAACCGTCTATTTTGAGTTGAGACAGACCGGTACCTTTGGATCAAAATATGATAGACTTTATCACTAAACAGTAGTTCCAATGTGCCAATCTAAACCAGATTGAAGTAGGGGGTCCAATTAATATCTTTTTCAGTCCTCATTCTCAAGAAAGCACCAATTTGGACCGCTATATGGTCCATTTTGAGTAAGTAAGCTCCTCCACTTCGTAGTCTGTATCCAACTCGCTTTTATAAATAGCACATCAATCATTAGCCAGTAAATCTATGTAAAAAATTCAAGTGGCCAGCTTTCGCGTGCACACCCACGCGAATCACTTAGCAACACTTACAAAGCTTTTATCAACAAAATTCTCAACTTTTCACTAGTAACAATATTAATTGAAATATTCTCTGATTTATATACACAAGTATGCGCAGCAACTTGAAGCGGATAAAACAGGAAGAAGCAGCACAAACTTGCTTGTTAGTCCTCAGCAGCAGTCTTCAGACGAGCAATGAGCAATTTGAAATGTATGAAAATCTGCGCAAAAATCTTAGATAAACTCCACTGAGTGTAGCTTAAAAACTGAATAGATAAAAGTGAAAGCGCTGCACTAAACGAGATGGAGAGACGAGAAGAGCACTTAAAGAATTTTTATACAACAAAAAAATTTTGAAATTTTTGTAAAATAACTGCATATTTATGCGCGCGCGCTCTTTAGCCGGACAACAAAGTAAGGGAAATGGCAAAAGTTAGTAGCTTTTGTGTACAACAACAACAAAAACAAGAGGGTAGTGTACAGTTGAGTGGCATAGTTTAGCAGAGTATGCATGTGTGTGTTGTTGTTTGTGTTTTTGTTGCTGTAAGTACGCATATAAGTACGCACTTAAGCTGCTTTGTATAGCGCTTGCAGCTGAATAAGAAATGAGAAATGAAGAATGCGAAAGTAAGCTTAAAATTTTCAAATTACTTAACGGTAATATGTATGCGTGTGTGTGTGTGTGTGTGTGTGTGTGTGTGTTCATGTAACATACATAAATGCAGCATTATAAAGCAAATTTCTTAATTTAGAGTAACAATGCGGTAAACAAGTCAACTTAAGTGCGCACACAAACACACACACATACACTGAGAAGCAAAATTCGAGCCGCACACACACACCGACATACAAACGCAAATTAATAATTCACTTATTGTGCACATAGTGGCAAACTGTAACGCAGCAACGCACTTAAGTGCGGAGCTAGTATGAAGGTGCTTATTGCAGTTGTTGTTCTTGTTGTTGTTTGAATTTTTGTTGTAACGCCTGCTATTTGCCTTGACGTATTGTTGTTCGTTTGGTTAGTTTGTTTGCTTGTTTGTTGTACGGCTCTCGGTTGGTTGAATTGTGGCTTCGCCGCCACAAACTGCCAGCTGCCGTTCGTAGCTACTGCTACACAGCTGGTTTTCTGTTTTAATGAGATCGCAGTTGAAATATTAAAATTACCTTAAAGCAATAAATGCTGTCGGTGGAGTTAGTATTGGTGTTGGTTTTGGTGCTGTGGTGTGCGGTATTACAGAGAAATGTATGCCTCAGAGCTTAAGCTGTGTTTGTGTTGGTATTAGTGTAGCACGCCATAAGTTGCAAGTAATCAGCCCGGCGGCGAGTCAATCAAATTATATAAGTCACCGACAAAATCCGCTTTACATAAGCATATATAATACATATATATGCCATATAAGCATACAGCACTAAATCTGGGCGCTTGTGTTAAAATATATAAATATGAGTTTACATATATAACACGGTATTTACTTAAGTAAGTCATTACGATGAAATTATTTATGTAAAATATGTGACAATAATATAGAAAATAACGTAATAACGAAGAAACACAACTGGTGCAAAAGTAACTAGTTGGTGACTAGTCATAAACAATTTTCCTGAAAACTTTTGATAAGCATATCGTATGTAAGAATTGCATAATTATGAAAAAAAAGCAACTGATCCATTTGAAACTAGTTGGTAACTAGTTCTAAATAAGCCAATAAAACTTTTGCGGTATGAAATGAACATATATTTAATAGAAAATGCATATATACATAATATGGATTAATCCTATGTAATATTCATACTAATTTAGGGAGTTGTCACTCAGATTTCTTGAAGGATGTTTCATCCTTTGAGAGAACAGTATCATTCTTTAGTAGGTTCATGTATAGTAATACTTTACTTCATTGATTTTGGAAAAAGAAACTAATTTAGAATGTAAATTCAAATATAGTAATACTGTTCTTCTCTACTTTCCTAACTAGGACCATATAAGAGAGACAGCCTTAAGTAGATAACGGATCTATTCGAAGCTTTCACTCAACATTTTTAGGTTAAGTTAAGCTTAAATCTCCGCAGCTGCAGAGAATCTCACTTAGCCATATTCGACTGTCATTTATGACACCCGGAAAACTCCTAACTGATCACTAAAAGCCTTATGATACAAAAAAATTAAGCTTTTACTCTATAACAATGTTCTTAAGTAGGCTAATATCTATTCCAGTCGCTTCACTGGGTTCGCCGAAGATGTGCCTAACGAGATGCTTTTACCTAAGTCTGCCGAATGCTGGACATTGAAGGATGAAGTGCTAGGATGATTCCTCTTCGCCTTCCTCCAAAAAGCTTTGGCAACTAACGTCTGACTTGATCCCTAGCCTCACCACGTTTGTGCCTATCAGACCCCAGTGACCAGTAATGACACAAATGATTGCGGAGAGATGAGCGTTATTAAGAGAGTAAAGACCGTATTTGATTCACTGCGGACCAGAAAGACCTCGCAACTACGTTAGTTCTAATTATTCTCCAGCGTTTGTCGGATTATAAAGTAGTTCGAAGCCACTGATAACGATGTTAGACTATCTCTTACTAGCTTAGAGCGTACTGTCATCGAATCCAAGGACAGTATTGCCACTCTGCTTTCGGAGTAAATACACACCTCTCTAAAGGATGCCGCACTTCGAAGCAGTATATCTACTGCTACCTTAATGGCAGCTACCTCCGTCTGAAAGACGTTCCAATGGTCTGGCAGCAGAAAACTGGAGTAAATTGAAACTTCGAAAAATCGTTAATCTGATCTTTGGACAATTTCTAAAAAAAATTATAGAAACACTGTCAGTTCCCAGTCAAAATGTCGTTTTAGTTAGAAATCATCTGGGCTCAAAAACTGTGAAAATTTTATCCAAAAACTTAATTTCCTACCGTAAAAACGGAAAGTTAATGATTTCTATGCACTAAAGTTGACTGCTAGGGATATATAACGGTAAATTATACTCAAAGCTCCTAGCTCATAGGTTCAGCCATATTTAACATTACAAAACTAAGGAACTACACTGGATTGCATTAGACCGCGGAAAAGGCCTAAAGTTGGTAGTATAAAAAAGTGGGTCCTCGAACTCGGGAGTGGGACTTCCTTAAAGTTAGGAAATTGCTTGAGATTTTACTATATATACGTGGACTGAATCAGATCACTATCAGATCAAAATTCGGAAAGCAGTTTATTGACAGCGGCGAAGCGAAAATTACAAATTTAGACAATTTCCTGCTGGGAACACCCATTGACCGATCACTCTTATATTGCACTTAAACAAAAACTCCAAATTAACTGAACTTCAGAAAATTCCAAAGCATTTTTTGTGCGTACCCGACACACACATACTTTCGCTAAGAATGCGAGGTACTTCCAAACGGCGTGCTGGACTTAACTTGTAAGCCGGCGGCTCGAACTTTTCGTTCAGTTGATACAATATGCCGAAATGATTGGTGGATAGCTGTTGCTTATACATATATTTCATGCAAATTAATAAAGTTTTAGTAATTCGAAGAAGAAGCAAAGCAAAAGCAAAATAAAAGTCCGCACCGAACGGAACTTAAGAGAGTAGAAGCAATATACAAAAGATTTGGTATAATTGCAATACACACGAATACAACAGTAAAGTATGTACAACGGTAAATCACATAAAGTGCGCTCAAACTGTTGTCATGACAAGGAAGAAGAGGAAGAAAAAGTAGAAGCAGAAGTAGAAAGAAGAAACAAGAGGTGGTAGAACAAAAAGTAGTAAAAGTGGCAGAAGACCTGTAGACTCGCACAGCGGCAACAAATGAATTATCGTTTACAGAAGGTAGACCAAGGAAGTAGGTACACACACACACATCCATTCAAGTGTCTAAGTGTATGTGTTTGTATGGCCGTAATTTAGCGAGAAAGTAGCGAAGCGTAAAAGTGCGTGGTCTGCGACTCGTGCTTCGTTTTCAATAAATCAATCTCGAACAATTGGCCTTCAACTTGCCTAAGCAATTCTGTGTATTTACGGTCATATATGTGAGTGTATGTATGTATGTGAGCATAGCAACAGTCAGCCAATAATTAATTGAGCCAATACTGGACACAAAGCTGAAGACTTACAGCTGCATGTATGAGTTACTAACGAAGCTTTGTACCGTCATTCAGTGTGTTCAATTAGCAAAGTTCAACGTCTTAATTGTGTCAAATTTGATTGTAGGAACTGCTGATTAAACGAGAATTGTTAAATTCGGGATTAAATATTCTGAAGCTTTAATGAATGGTATCCAGAGAGCTGAGCTTTGGAAATGAGCTCCATGGAGAAGGCGCTTAAAGAGTACACGGCCTTGGATATAACTTCTTTCGAGAGGAAATGGTATTTCTCACATTACACCCGAGCGGATTTATGTGATCTTCAAGGTGTCTGGAAAACACCATCAGCAGGAATCAACATCTCGACTACAGAACTGGAACTTGGTCGGTCTCGGGTTCTTGTCCTTACACTACCTAACTCAAGCTTTGTAGAATTCCTTTATTAATGTGACATGTATCTTCTGCTAATTGCTTGGTAGAACGTCTTCTCCCATTTGCAGTTTAAAACTGACGGAGACAAGCGTTTTAAGTCAACCCCGACAAACTTATAAAGGTATTGAGAAATTTTACTGCATAATATATTCTCCAAATTATTTTGAGGAATGCGGCCGGACAGACAGATCCTGGCCGCGAAAAATCCGGATCTTTTCTGATTACATAGAACAGACTGTCGTGGTAATGCAAGCTTAACGGGTTATAAATGAACTCTACGGTTTGCTATGGTTGATTGAAGGGAAGACGGCTATTAAAGCAACCTTCATTCCTTCGGAGAAGAATCGAATCCAGATCCTCAGTATGTTTTACAGTCTAAGAGAAGCTAGCTCTAAAAGTCCACTTTACTGTTAGATAGTCTAAGATAGAAACTCAGCATTAAAACTGCGACCTAGATTCGGTCTCTGTGAAATTCTAAATGGTTTGCGGACCGCCATTTACCGTATCAGACAACGTCAAAAAACACCAATTATCGGAGAAATCCTCAACAATAATCTAGATGATGACCTTTTCTCAATACAACTGATTCGCAAAACATTCAATATTACAGTATGAGTTCCAACATCGCGTCGGGTTCTTTGAAAAATCCGCATATTTTTATTAATTTTTTTTAAGAATGAGTTTCTCATGGTTGGTACTCCAATCGAAACTTGTATCTGTGGCCGAAGACTCTACTAGTTCTTCCTATTTCTATAATCAACTTCACTAGTCTCTTTATAGGAATTTGAATTGCTGGGAAAATTTGCGGTGCCACCACATTCTTGAAGCCGCAGTCCTCCCAGACATCGACAGGTCCACTGAAAGATCCAAATGATACATTGGTCTGTAAGTAACCTCTTCAATAAAGTCATTAAAGAAATAACCACCTATCGGTAGCTCCAACAGCGTCCGGGTTGGATTGTCTCTGTCGAGCTACTACTCAAAAATAATGAAAGTTCAGCTTGATATCCCTATTTCATACAGTTCCTTCAGGAAACCCCCTAACAATATGTGGGTATTCCGCCACAAGTATTTCAAAATTACGTTAGACCCTGTGAAGAAATTATCCATTGGACAAGCCTGTAATGAAGTTTATGGTTCTATCAATAGAATCCGCCTAATCCTTGGTGACGCCTACACTCCAGAGTTGTTAGAGCTTTAGTCAACTAGCTTGTGTATTCCTTTAAGAAGACTTCGAAAGATTTTTGAGGCTTCGAAGTTTGTTAGTCAAAGAGCAGAGCTCGGAGTTCTGGACAACAGCAAAGTCTCAACAAGAAGTACTAATTTTCAATTTCTTGTAACTAAATTTCACTTGCTCATAAACTTCCGCATTTAAATTTCCAAACTAATTACCGCGACAAAGTTTCCATGCCAATGCGCAAGCTGAGTCGTGGAAAAGTTGGCCTCCAACTACACGCCCCCTACCAGCAAGTCAATTAATTCATTTGTATTTGTGGTTTATTCGTAATGTTATTCTTTTCTTTTGTGTTTAGTCCTTCTTCGTTTTTTTGGGGCTAATTTTTGGATTTTAATGTGTACAATTGTGGTTACAGCCGCGCTCCGCGTCCATTTTTCGTCAGCGTGGCTGAATGCTGACAGCACAAGAAAGTCACCGACAATGGCAGAACGGGACAATAAAGTTGTAAACTGTGAATTGTATGGACTTATACAAAAGTCAGTGCGTGTGTGTGTGAGTGTGTGTGTGTGACAGGACATTAAAGTCAACGAAGAAAATAATGCAATAAATGCAGAGACTGGCTGAAGAAGTGACGACGCAGGGACGAACTCACGGTATGACGCACATTCTTCCTCTCTCCGAAAGTTCCACGAACATTTCACGAAATGGTCGAGCTCGTGCAGCATCCTTTTGATCGCGGAAGAACTTGGCTGGCTGCATGACTTGTGAACGCTTTGCCGCCATTGTTAAGTTCTCTGATTATTACCGTTGCTGCCACTGTCGCTGCCGCTGCTGCTGCTGCGCTTAAGCCAACAACTTTATTATGTTGTACGGCAATTGCACATTGCATGCAACATTAATAACACAAAGGCCACGCATAGTGAAAATGACTGCAGTTGAGCTCTTTATGGCTGCCATGGTTACATGTATATTTGTTGGTGGAGCGCGCGTTGGCGCAGCTTATTGGTTACACAACGAAAATAAGACATGCAGACATGACGAGGTCGCACTGTGATTTGATGGTACCAAAAGGATCTTCTTTAAATATTCAAGAAATTTGTTGTTGTAGTTGGGGCTTAGCTGAATTGTGCATAGTTGTTCGGTAGTTAAGAGTTGGCTTCGAGCTCTTATTTTCAAAAATATGTTAATACCTCGTGGTGATACTAAAGAGCGTGGAGTCTAGAGTAAATACGAGATTTGAAGACACTATATTGAGTACTAAAGTATTACAGTATAAAGCTCTCTTGATACCCTGGAGGATCCAAGCAACTTATTGGGTCCATTAACTCTAAAGATGTTGAGAGCGGTCCGAAGACTGCCTTCACGCTTCTCGGTCCAGAGTTTTCAAAGCATTTCCCTTTATTTCGACCGATTATTAGGTGTCTATAATAAATAAATCTATCGAAACACAAATGCTTTAACCTCTAAACGAGTTCCAGAAGAAAAGACCGAGTTCGGGGTATCTGGAACAATAGAATTTGATGAATCTCAATGCTTCGGCCAAGTAAAAACAATCGAGGTTAGATCGCCGAAAGGTCAGTCCTTGGCCGAATAAAATCGAGGTAAATGCCGTTGACGCAAAACCGTGGCAATTGTGTAGCAAAACTGCGAAAGACCGAGCTCGGGGTATCTGAATCAATAAAATTCGATGGATCACAACGCTTCGATCAAGAGCAGGCTCTGCAAATCCATAAAAAGTAGAAATACCTTACAAATACCCAAATCGGGTTAGATCGCCGAAAGAACAGCACTTGGCCGGATAAAATATGGTTCGATTACGGTTCCGCAGAGCTGGCTGTCGTGAAAACTGTGTAAGAAAACCTCGACTACTCCTTCTAATAAAGAAATAAGACTTTACTGAGCGGAAGAAGCCTCTCCGACGTCCAAAACTTCCACTGAGTTTGGTTTGAAAACCTAAAAAAGAAGTGAAAACCACGAGATCGACGATTGCAAATCAACCACTGAGCTTCTTTAACATTTTTACATAGAAATCTAGCCGTCAGCCACTACTTATCTTCCTGTTTTCATGTCTTACTACTTTATTTTGCATTTAACTTCCACAGCAAAAAACCTCCAACGCAATAATAAACACGTTAAGACGCGTCTTTACAATGTACTCGCAGCTATGCATTTGCGGCCATTAGATATAGAATAAAAGAAGAAGTTATCTTCCGCATTACTAGACGCACCACCGCACTATTTATCACTTCAAGTGACCCAATTCCCTAATGCACAATTTGCAACTCGTTGCCACAGACAATTACACGCTTTCATTTTCTCCACTTGTAGTGGCGAAATGGAGTGTGCAGCGAATTCAACGCCATTTGCTGTCTTCCTTGCCTTGCTTTGTTTCCTCTTTAAGCATCCTCACACTATTTGTATTCTATTTTTTGTATTCCATGCGTATTCCGCTTGAATTTACTTCCTCATTGTGTCTCATGGCGCTCGAGTCACGCTTTCCTCTTGAATAGATATATACATTGTATATATTCTTATTTTTGTTCTGCTCTTGCATACACTGCCACTCATTCGTCACACATTTACTTGCTGCATGCAACTGTGCGCCTTTGCAACTTTATTCACCGTTCACTCGTTACTTTGTTACCGCCGTTTTGGTCGGCCAGCGCGGCCAGCCACTTTCTTTCATGGCTTTCAGGGTACCCATAGTTCTCTTGGTTTTCATGTGGCGGCCGCTGTGACTGGCTGTTGGCTTTGGAGCTTGAGTACATGTCTGACGCTGGTGGCTTCACTCTTTTAACCGAAAGTTTCTTTTTTTTTTAGTGTAACTGTTGTGAGCCTCCCATTTGCCGTGGCTGACGGGAGGTTGTGTGCTATCCACCATCATTTGTTGTGCAACATTTCCGCTTGCATTTCCAGCTATTTCCGTTGCTCGTTGCTTTTAATCGCTTTGCCGTGCGTCGTCGGATGCAGCGCTGCAGCAAAGGCAAACAACGGACACTCATTGTCGTCCGAAATGGAGAACCGCTCGAACACACAGAGAGGCCACACACACACAACGGTCACAAAGTACTGCAATGGTTCAAAGTTTACGGGCTTTTGTTCGTACCGTTCGTCCGTCCGACCCGTCGTCCGACCTTTGGTTGGCCGTTGCGCCAACCTTCGATGGCCGCTAATGGCCTATAGCGGCAGATGTGGCATGTGTGGCCTAGCCTGGCTCGTGTGCATTGTTCGACAGCTGTGAGTATTATATGCAGCGCCCGCTCTTTAATGGCGGCCTCTATCATGCTCATTACTTCTTTCTACCAACCTCACTCCCTCTCTCGCTCTTTCCTCTCTTTCTCTAAACTTTTACTTTTTTATACTCTCGCAACCTGTTGCACAGAGTATAATAGTTTTGTTCACCTAACGGTTGTTTATGTCACCAAGAAGTATAAGAGTTAGATATGGGGTTATATATACATAAATGATCAGGATGACGAGTAGATTTGAAATCCGGATGTCTGTCCGTCCGTCTGTCCGTCCGTCCGTCTGTCCGTCTGTCCGTCTGTCCGTGCAAGCGATAACTTGAGTAAAAATTAAGATATCTTAATGAAACTTGGAACACATGTTCCTTGGCACCCTGAGGAGGTTGCTTTCGAAAATGGGCAAAATCGGTCCACTGCCACGCCCACAAAATGGTGGAAACCGAAAACCTATACAGTGTCATAACTAAGCCATAAATAAAGTTATGAAAATGAAATTTGGAACATAGGATCCCATTAGAGAGGGGCACATTTGGATGTAATTTTTGTGGAAAAGTGGGCGTGACCCTGCCCCAAATAGGTTTTTTGTATATAACTCGCAAACCAATAAAGTTATATAAGCCAAACTTTCTGCAGTCATTTCTTTTAGCCATTTCCTTATACAGTCCAAAAATGAAAGAAATCGGATAATAACCACGCCCACCTCCCATACAAAGGTTAGGTTGAAAATTACTAAAAGTGCGTTAACTCACTAACGAAAAACGTCAGAAACACTAAATTTTACATAAGAAATGGCAGAAGGAAGCTGCACTCAGATTTTTTTACAAAATGGAAAATGGGCGTGGCATCGCCCACTTATGGGTCAAAAACCATATCTCAGGAACTACTCGACCGATTTCAATGAAACTTGGTTTGTAATAGTTTTCTTACATCCCAATGATATGTTGTGAAAATAGGCCAAATCGCTTCACAACCACGCCAACTTCCTATATACCAGAACTTTGAAGACGATCTGAATCGTTAACTTTACAATATATAAAGGAAGCACTAGTAAAGATATCGATGCAGAACTTTGCACAAATACTACCTTTATAGTGTGGAAGCCCCATTCTAAAAATCGCCGAAATCGGACCATAGGTTTTCAAGGCCCCATGTATCGAACATGAGGACCTCGGTGCTTCTAACCTAATATTAGGGTTTCCAACTTTTAATGGACTTTATACAATATATATGATGAATATGTGGGTCAAATTGTGTATTATATAATATAAATAAAGTTAAATAAATAAATTGCGAGAGTATAAAATGTTCGGTTACACCCGAACTTAGCCTTTCCTTACTTGTTTTACTTGTATTTATCAGCTCGCGCTCATAATAACGGCTTTTGTTTTCCTCATTTGCATTCTGTTATTGCATTGTAATTGTTGTTGTTGTTGCTGCATGCTGCACGGAATTTTTCGCATAATTTCCGGTTAATAAAAACAGCGCGCCATCTGCTGTCAGCGTATGCAACGCGCCTGCTGTGTGAGTTCAAGGCGGCGGCAGGAGGCAGCAAGCGAGGTCGGATCGACTCACATACATATCCACACACATTCATTCCAATTTTAATAGCAAAAATATTATGCCGTTTTGGTTTCCTTTTTGCATGTTGTTGTGTCCACAGACCAGCTGCTGCTGTTGCTGCGATTTCTTCTTTGGAGTTTTTCTTTTTTCGCTTTCCAGTTTTTCTCCGCTTCTTTTTTCCATTAGTAATTACAAATTGCTGTGAATATTAAATTTTTTCGCTGCGACACCAATTTGCTTAAATTAAAATCGGATTCGTTCACGGCTGCAGGTCAAGCAAATCGCATATATTCACCCATACATACAACAACAACAATAACAACAAATAATCAATAACTGGAATTATCTCCGTAATTAAATAATTATTTTACGCTTTGCTACGTTTTGTGCCCATTTCTTGTGGCAACGTTGCCGGATGGCATGGGATATAATGGTGTGTTATTTCAACGCTGGTAAAATTAAATTTAATTTGATATAGAGAGTAGAGCGTATAAAATTGGTTAGGTTATATTACTTCAAAGTGGTCTCATACAGCCGCTTGCTGGAAACCGAGCAGCTCCCCGCGCTATTCCCTAAAATACATCGAAGACCTACAATTCTATACCGATCGGCCAGACTTCGGACGCGACAGACTGCAGACAAGCACTGAACACCAGTCACAGAGCAGCTATTAAGACCTTCATTGACTCCCTTTCAGTGAATGAAATCACTACCCATTACACCGAACTCGAGACACCGAGCTCGAGTTGCCTCGTGGAAACAAGAGTCACCCTCGCGCAACTTTGTTCTGCGTACTGTAATAGATTAAACTCCTACTTATCCAGACTAGACCTCGACATATCCAACGTATGTCCAACATGCAAAGAGTCCCCACATGACACTAACACCCCTTTCCCTTCTGTCGCTTTTCCTTCTGTCCCCGTTCTTTTCGTGGGTCTCTCTTTAGATGACTTTGATGACAGTTCGAGCAAGTACCGCTACAACAACAACAACATTCAGTTAGATTTGTAGACTTAGTCGGACCCACACCAGCCAATTAAAGCTCAGAAAGAATATATGTACATACAATGCTGTGTCGAAAGCTCTGACCGAAATCCTTACACCGCAGCAACTTCTCTGTGTTTGCTTAAAGTTGCTATCGAGTTGGCTTCAAAAGGAAGAAAGACAGAAAGAAAGAAAGTCTCTGTTTCACCTTCACTCTGTCTGTCTGTAATACAGTGTCTGTTACTTGCTATCTCTGAAATATTTATGAGTATTTGGTCCATGTTTAGAACTGTCTCACAGATACTGAATATATATGCGCACGCTAGGCAGCACTCAACCCATAACCTATTATGTCTTGAGATACTGTTCTCTTATTGTGCGAATAGTGTTTAAAGAGATAGAAATAATGAAAAAGACTTTAGGGTACAATTGGGTATGGATTAGTCTTGAACTGACAGGTTCGTCCCAGTTAGGGAGCTTACAAAACCGTGATCTCTTTATGAAACATATTCAATTATAAGAAAACAGCTCCGTCCATACAAGAGGATGGATAGTATAATTAACTGGATGTTCCTTTGAGACTTCTCTTGGACACATTCCGGAATAGTTTTTCTAAACCTTTTTTATCGCCTCATTCTGCATACTCGATCTGGCCAATCCTGTCTTTCGTCCAATTTCCCACATTTCCTTTATTATCTCCGTTTTTTAATTCTCTTTTCTTTTCCGTTCTATTTCGCATATTTCTTTTCTTTTTTCCCCCTGTTAAGTTCCAAAAAGTCCAACTATTTTTGTGGAACTAGATGATCAACCTTAACTAGATGGTTACATTTTAAGTAAATGCGGACTTCTTACCAGTATGAAAACCGGAAAAGCGGACGACTACTCCACGTAGCGTCTAAAACATATTCAACGAAGATAGACAAAAAGAGTTGCCACTTCTTAGAAATATTATGATATATACGAGTGCCATATGGAATTGTCAAATATTAAACAAAAAGAGGTTGTCACATAAAAGAAATCGAAACTTGACACTCTTTCTGGAATCCTTCAGGCCAAACAGCTAGATTTTTGATGATGTGAACAAAACTTTCTGTTAAAAGAAATTATACTCAGAAGAGTTCAAATGAAAGTAAAATCTGGAAAAAGGGTTGTGTCATGGCTAAACTTCACTCTACTTTCTTTCTTCCGCTTACCTCTGAATAAAGTTTCTTTCCAATCAATTTTCACCACCTGCTTCAATAACTTTCGTTTTTCACCCCAACTTGACCAACCTTCACAAATTGATTTTTGAAATTTAATAACTTAAACAAAAATCGATGATTTTAATTAATTTTTTACCTGTGCTCTTGCAAGCTGCACAAATTGTTAAGCAATAAAGTTCAACAATGTGTGAAAAAATCGAATGGAAGAGCGAAGAGCAGAGAGCACAGCAACGAAGATGGTGTCAAAATTAAAAATTGCAATCGCCAGCAACAAAGCACCAACCGAAACACCCGTCCTACCGCCATTTTCAATTTCACACCACACACTCCTTTACAAAATATTCTCAGCTCAATTCATACTGTTCATTGTATATAGGTTGGTAGGTGTATGCATTATTGGACAAAGTCGAACTTGACTGATTTTTAATTTAGAACATTTTTGGCAATCAACGACCGTAAAAAGCGTAGCAGCAGTCAAACCCACAAAAGTTCCGGGCGGAAACACAAAAAGTCCCAAACCAAATCACAACGTTTGTGGCAGCCAGTGAAATTGTGGTCCGACAGTCAGTCAGCTGGTTGGACTTTCAGTGTTAGAAATGATAGGTGAGCATAAAAGCGAGAAACAAACACAAAAAAAAATGTGTTCGAAAAGAGTTGGTTTGACACAAAGCCATATCTACAAAAACAATAACAACACATATTTTGCTGTTGTTGCTTTTTTTGTGTGCTACTGCTATTGTTGTAGTCGGTAGCAGCAGTTGTTGCTGGCGATTTTGTGGTTTAGTCCAAAAGCAATTGAGTCGGACAAACGAGAAAGCAATTTCAGACATCAAAATAGACGACGCATATGTTTTACACATACAAAGCGATAAAGTTTTCGTATGCGAGTAAATTTTTAGAACCCAATACTGAATCACAGAGCGACGAGTGAGGAAACGATGTCAGTAGTTAAAAGTTAAGGGAAAATGCGGAGCTCTAAAGAGAAGTTGACAAAATTTCGGAGTAAATTTACGATACCAGTGGTACAATATCTCAAAACTGCGATGAGCTCGTCTTTGCAGTTCGCGGAGCTCCAACAAGCTTAATAACGATGAGCTTTCCGAAGACCGTGAACTTAATCCACTGAAAATGTGGATTCGGGTAATTGTGGAGGGAGTCGGGAGTCCCATTGTAACTCACAATGTGGTATGAGTTCAGTTTCGAAGCCAAATTCCGAGTACCTTAGATTTCTGCGGAAATCAGATGCAAGAGATCTCGTTTAAATCAAGCTTTTTATCGGACGACTGATTCACAGCTCTTCTTCTGCTATTTTTATTGAAGTAATTCTTGGAGTTCAGAGACTAAGCGACTTTCGTCCACCGAAACTCGAGAGAGAGAGAGAGAGAGAGGAAGTAATACATGGAATTTAGGGAACAAGACTTTCGGCCTCCTGAACCCGAGATAGTGGGAAGCCATAGCAATCCGACATGTTTCTGAAGATTCGCTCTCTTCTTCATTTTTCCATTCCCTATTGTTCCTGTTGTGAGCCCCAGAGCTCTGATATTGCCTTAGTGAGCTCACTTAGTCAGGGTTAGTGCCGGTTTGTCTGAAACCACCTTTTTGAAGATTGTCGATATAATTCCTACTATTAAAGAGGAATGTTATTTATTTGCTCATTGAGCCGAACAGTGTTGGACGAACTAAAATTTGCACACGTATTGACTTTTATGCAATTTTTCACGCACAAGGTCGGTCACATTCACCGCCTTAAAAATGAATGAAGGAGCAAGTAAGGATGGGCTGTCTACGGACGAAGCTTCATATTAAAAGAAAGGCGTTCGAAATATTTCGGGAAGTCCGAAAGAGTTTATATTAAGTATAATAGAACTTTTTGATACCATATATGACTCCCAAATATAGACAAATATATGCAGTCTAAGGAGATCCGGAGATACGGTAATCATTATATTTGGTACTTATCTGGGTAGTAGGTCAGGAACGACGGACTCACTATTAGAAGCATGGAATCATGTAGGAGCACCATTGTCATATTGCGGTCTGCTATTGGACAGATGGGCCTCGGCTGAGCTGGGTAGGCACTGGTCAGTTACCAACACATACCTAGTCGCAAGATTCTTCTGGCCTAAGGTTAACCGCGGTAGTTCTACCGAACTTTTCGCCCTCAGTACACCTTACCTCTCCTTAGTCGTAGGGGTTCTTACTGGCCATTGCCCCATTGGGATCCAGTAGAAGCTGCATGGAGAAGGATGAGGTGGAATCGTCTCATCACTTTCTTCTGGAATGTCCCGCCTTTGCGAGATCAAGAAAGAGATTTCTTGGATCTCACTTTTTAGAACAGGCTCGCGAAATAGCGAATATAGAAGTTAAAAATCTCTGCAGATTTGTAGTTGGTTCAGGGCGCTTTGTCGACTCCTAATTGTTAATCTAGGGGGGATCCAGGCTTCACAAAGGACTATATTTTAAAGTCTACGTGTATTTCCTTTTGGGAAACTGCCTTATAACCTAGCCTAACAACCTCACCTATCTGGGTTGTAAGAGATATGATGGACTAATTTCGTTCATATCTAGCTTCAAAACATCCTGTACTCAGTGGTAGAAGGTCATCTGGTAAGATGTAGATCCTAATCTCCTAAATAGAGATTAAAGGGGAATATATGAACCGATCCAACGTTTTCGAATATTATATTTACTATGTATCCAAATGTGTTTTAAATTGTGCTCCTTATAGCCATATATCAATGGGGACGAAGAGACAAATGAACGGATAGACTGACAAAGATATGGAAATGAATTTTCTGATACAAATCCTCTATTCCTTCTATAGTTTTTAAGTATTACAAATAACTATCAGCTGAACAAAGCAATAATACCCTTGTGCAACATGTTTCTCGAGTATAAAAAAGAAGAAAAGAAGAAAAAAATTCCGTCGCCCGAACGAAAAACTTTCTGGGTGGCATGTAAATTTGCCGAAAGAAATCAAGCAACGGCTTTTTTTGCCAAATGGCCAACAACAAAATGCGAGGAAAAAAGTTGCAAAGCAGCAGCATAGAAAATGCAGAATAGCAGGCGAAATGTAAGAATTTGCGAATAAAAGAGGAGAATTGGAATGTGCGCGAAAACTTTGTCCCTACACACACACACGCACACACACCATTGTCGTGCGCATACATAAATCAATTGAAAAGTCTTAATGAATTATTTATGAAACAAAACGCTTGCAAAGCACCACACACACCCATCCCAACAATAACACACCGACAACCGTGGACACATATGCACGCCATGTGTGCGGTGAACCACAAATAAACTGCGGAAGATGCCGCAATCAAGTTGGATAATATTTCTGTCGAAAGGAAGGAAGGAAGAAAGGGAAGTGGGCGTTGGTTGCAAAGTTTTTGCTTTGTTTCGGCATTGTTGGAGGTAGAGGGTGTGAGGTCCTTTGTGGCAATCCGCTTGCGAAACTTTCTTACTACAAATAATACAAAAAAGTGAGAGCTCTGTCGTTGATGTAAAGCTCTGGGGGTCCATAAAGAGTGCCATGGAAGGTGTGACGCTCGGTTAAGCAGTAAAAGGGAGAGAAGAGAGCTCATATAACAGAATCTATTGGCGTGAGAAATTCGCGAAGTTCAGTGTCAAGTTCAAGTTGACTTCCATTTAAACAAACAAAAAGAAAAATTAAAGAAAAAAGATTTGAAACAAAGGTGACAGATTGGTAAATATCGATAAGCCCTTTAAAAGTCTCGATGATTTGTATATGTTGTAGGAGATTAGGCAAAAAAATTTACGCAAAACATTTTGAATACAATGGAAGAAGAAGGAATATAAATAAAAAAAACTCCCATGAGGTTAAAGCATTAACCACTTGATGTCAACCCAACAGAGCTCTCCCTCCAACAACAACATGTCAAGAGTTTTTTCAGATGTAGTTTTTTAGAAGATAAGTTAAATTTATTTACAAATACTTCAGAGAATGTAGAGAGCTTAGAAAATGTTCTCAAATGCTTTTTTAGACACCTGTGTTACTATCTTTAATAAAAGTGTTATTTAATATTGGTCGCACAGCTAATATAAACAATATCAGCCTAAAGGTAGGCAACGCAAATTTTAGTATGTAATTTTTCAAACAATTTAGTCTATATTTAAGCGCATTATTTAATAAAACTGCCTAAAATGTCAACTTTAGCGTCAAAACTTTATAATAACTTTTCTCAGAAGAATTGCCAATACTAAAAATAGCTTCAGTTCAGTACAACTAGCTTTGAACCAGCCAGCTGAAATATATCAACATTTAGTGCCTTTGTCAATTTAACGGTATTGAGCATTGGTTGCCACCAAACCGTATTAGCTTTTGCCGCCATGGCAGATTGAATTCACTACGCAACACGCCGCAACGCGCCAACCAACTTTTGGCCGCAAATCCCATGTATACCGTAATAAATTAAAGTGGGTTTTAGGCTGGCGCCGCGAAATAAGTGTTTGGTGTGCTTGAAGCGAAACTATTTTTTAATGGAAGTATTTATATTTAACAGTACATATGCACAAATGAAAAAGGAGCACAGATAAAGATACTTTATTATCTTTTCCGGCTTCGCTTTGTGGGTACAAGTCAATGTACGCGGAAATTGGTTTAAAGAGGTGGGGTCAATTTATCGTTTAAAATGTTATATTATCAACATACATAATTATTGCAAACATAAGAGATTAAGCGATAAAAATGCAGCAATATCTTCCGATAGATGATTTAACGATTTAAGTTACCGATTACATTTTTTTCACATTTTTTTAATATCGATAACATTAAGAACGAACAAGTAAGGAAGGGCTAAGTTCGGGTGTAACCGAACATTTTATACTCTCGCAATTTATTTATTTAACTTAATTAATATTATATAATACACAATTTGACCCACATATTCGTCATATATATTGTATAAAGTCCATTGAAAGTTGCAAACCATAATATTAGGTTAGAAGCACCGAGGTCCTCATGTTCGATACATGGGGCCTTGAAAACCTATGGTCCGATTTCGGCGATTTTTAGCAATGGGCTGCCACACTATAAATACAGTATTTGTGCAAAGTTTTGCACCGATATCTTCACTAGTGTTTACTATATATATTGTAAAGTAAACGATTCAGATCATCTTCTAAGTTCTGGTATATAGGAAGTAGGCGTGGTTGTGAAGCGATTTGGCCAATTTTCACAACATATTATTGGGAGGTAAGGAAACTATTACAAACCAAGTTTCATTGAAATCGGTCGAGTAGTTCCTGAGATATGGTTTTTGACCCATAAGTGGGCGACGCCACGCTCATTTTCCATTTTGTAAAAAAATTTGAGTGCAGCTTTCATCTGCCATTTCTTATGTGAAATTTAGTGTTTCTGACGTTTTTCGTTAGTGAGTTAACCCACTTTTACTAATTTTCAACCTAACTTTTGTATGGGAGGTGGGCGTGGTTATGATCCGATTTCTTTCATTTTTGGACTGTATTAGGAAGTGGCTAAAAAAAAAGACTGCAGAAAGTTTGGTTTATATAGCTCCATTGGTTTGCAAGATATGTACAAAAAACTTAGTAGGGGGCGGGGCCACGCCCACTTCCCCAAAAAAATTACATCCAAATATGCCCCTTCATAGTGCGATCCTTCATACCAAATTTTATTTCCATAGCTTTATTTATGGCTTAGTTATGGCCCTTTATGTGTTTTCGGTTTTCGCCATTTTGTGGGCGTGGCAGTGGTCCGATTTTGCTCATTTTCGAAAGCAACCTTCCTATGGTGCCAAGAAATAAGTGTGCCAAGTTTCATCAAGATATCTTAATTTTTACTCAAGTTACAGCTTGCACAGACGGACGGACGGACGGACGGACAGACAGACATTCGGATTTGAACTCCACTCTTCACCCTGATCACTTTGGTATATATAACCCTATATCTAACTCGATTAGTTTTGGGTGTTACAAACAACCGTTATGTGAACAAAACTATAATACCCTCTTTAGCAACATTTGTTGCGAGAGTATAAAAATATCGAAGTTTAACGGAAAATAAATTCATAATTTATGAAGCTAGCATTAAAAAATTTGTGCCACAACCCTCTAATAAAACATATAAACTCTCTAAATTTCAAAATTTCAGTATCGATATCGATAACATTTTATCGACACAGTAAAAATATACAAACTTTGAAAAATCATTTACTAATGATTAAAACCGTTAAGTAATTAGATAAAAAAAACTAATATACTTTCGAAAATATTTTCGATAACTATGGGTAAAAAATATTTTTAAAATTTATTATTATATTTAAAAATATTTCGGTAGTAAAGATAGTAAATTTCATAGGAAAAAGTTGCATGTAAGTTGAGACAATGAATTTACAATATACTATCTATAATTTCTAAATTAAGTTCCCTTTTTTATAAAAAAAATCGATAACTCGATAAAATATGTGCCAAATTATCGATAAATAATTGTTAAAATAAAATGTCTGCGTTAAAACAATCATAAATTGTATATGAATAAAAATATAATATATCGTTAAATCGATAATATTAGCAGAATACGCGATAACGATTAAATAATTATGGGAATATTATATCTGAACTTTAAATAATTTTGAAAAATATATTTCAAATATTATTGAATATAATAGGAAGATGATTCTTCATTGTAGTATGAGTAAAGAATCGTAGTAAATATGTGTAGGTATAAAATCGATAGCTCCATAGTATTAGTAATGAAAACTTGTGTATTTGAAAGAAATTTTTTGATAAATTTTACTTTATCGAAAAAATCGATATTTTGAATAATGGTATTATCGATAACTCAATAATAAGAGTAATGAAAATAAAAAATTGTTGTGTTTTTTCGATAGCTCCATAGTATATGTATTGAAAATTTGTGTATTTGAAATTCGAAAGATTAGTTTTAAGAATTTTCCATTTATCGAAAAAATCGATATTTTTGCTAATGGTATTATTGATAGTATATCCATAGTATAAGTACTGAAAATTTATGTTTTTGAAATTCGAAAGTGAAAGAAAGAGATTTGATTGTCCATTTATCGAAAAAATCGATATCGATAACACAATAGTATCAGTAATGGAAATAAAGAATTTTTGTGTTTTTTCGATAGCTCCATAGTATAAGTATTGAAAATTTGTGTATTTGAAATTCGAAAGATTATTTTTAAGAATTTTCCATTTATCGAAAAAATCGATATTTTGAATAATGGTATTATCGATAACTTAATAGTATCAGTAATAAAAATAAAGAGTTTTTGTGTTTTTTCGATAGCTCCATAGTATATGTATTGAAAATTTGTGTATTTGAAATTCGAAAGATTATTTTTGAGAATTTTCCATTTATCGAAAAAATCGATATTTTGAATAATGGTATTATCGATAACTTAACAGTATCAGTAATGGAAATAAAGAATTTTTGTGTTTTTTTTAATTTGACATTTTTGAGAATTTTTCATTGATCGAAAAAAATCGATAATTTTAAATATGGTATTATCGATAACTTAATAGTATCAGTAAAAGAAATGTAGCACAATTTTGTATTTAAAATTTGAAAGAATATTTTTGAGAATTTTTCATTTATCGAAAAATATCGATATTTGTGTTTTGGGCTTTTTAAAGGAATATTTTTTTCTTCACTAAATTTTGTATCGAATTTGTATCAAGTTTTTCAAGAACTAATGATAAATAATATATGTAAAAAGTTATTTTAAGGTAAAATAAGTATAAATTTTTGTCTTGCACTCACCAGTGGCATGTAGTGTCAGCAAACCGACAAGTAGTGTAAAAATATTGCCAAATAACGTAGTTGTTGTTGCTGATGTTGTTGTTGTCTTGCTTCTAGCTAATTTTATTTGTGTTGGTTTAACGCGTTTTGTAGATTTTACTGGTTGAATTGCTTTAGCTGTTGTTGCTGGTGCTGCTACTGCTGCTGTTGTGTTCACCAGCGCCGTTAATGCGCTTGTCAACGCGACAGTACTTCGACACTTGGATTTGCGCACAATGACACACGGCGCAACGCGACTCGGCGCTGCTATATTTCTGTTTGTTGTTTCTACACACACACGATTTGCTGTTGCTTGCACAACGTCTTGCTGGCTGGCAGACAATGTTGCTGAAGCAGTAGTAGTTGACATTTTTGTGGCAACAACTGAGACAGACGACGCATTGTAATTGTATGCACTTGTTGTTGCTGCTGTTGGCGCTGTTGCAATATGGTTTGTGTTAGTATTTATTACGTTGCATGTTGTTGTTCTTGTTGTTGTTGCCGCACATCCAATTAAATTTCGCCAACTTCGATGTTGCAAGTCGTTTACTTTGGCAGCTGGTCGCTGTACTGTTGCTGCTGCAGTAGCGCTGGATATTTGAAGGCAGTATTTTGGTTGTTGTTGTTGCTGCTGTTGCTTATATTGGAACGCGTCACGTGTGATAAGCTGTTGTTCTAACGGTACACTGGCGTATATACGCAAGCCATCAACTTGCGGCACCGCTTGGCAAGTACTGACGCTAAGCTCTTCATCTTGTTGTTGTTGTTGTTGTTCAGGCAAGCAAACTGGTGGTGTTTGCTGTTGCTCAGTCGCCATCACTGCTACCAGTTTGGGCTTTTTCAGCGGGCGCTCACATTTCAACAATTTCGACAACGGCCTTGTTACCGTCAATGTTGTTGTTGCTGTTGTTGTTGCTGTTCTAGCATCAAGCAAACGCAACAACGCCTTTGGTGCTGCGCCACTATCCATTGCCACTCGAGCTGCCGCTGCTACCTCTGTTGTTTTTGTTATTCGTGCTCGCAGGCAATTACTGTTTCGCGCTTGCAACATGCCACTGCCGTTGTAATCCGCCAGCAACAAGCTTGCTACTGCGGCAGCGCTGCAATTGTAGCTTGTAGCGTGGGTACTGATTACGCGCTTTCTTAATTTACGTTTTTCAACACGGCTACGTGCTGTACGTGCCACCCGCGCTTGCTTATTACATGTTGCACGCGTGTTGTTGTTGCTATTGTTTTTGTTGTTGTGTGCATTTTTAATTTCGCCACCACCCTTTCTGCGCTTCCTGCGCGGTCGACAACACGCTTGCCAACGCCGTAAGTGTCTCAGCGACGCGGGTTCTGGCATAGCGCCTAAAAGTATGCCACACACATTGTTTTTAACGCGGCGGCATTGGTGGCAAGTGGCGCATGTAGCGTTGCTATTTCGCGTGGAGACTTCTTCGGTGTGCAGGTTGTGTGTGTTGTTGCTGTTTTCGCTGCAACAACAACATAGTTTATCGCTGCTTGGCGTCACGGCGACCCGGCGAGTTGGTGCCGCCTGCAGCAACATTGCTTCGGCTAGTAATTGGAAATGTTCGCTGCACCTTTAGTGGTGCATTTGTTTGTGTGTGGGTGTTTTTTTAATATTATTTGCTCTTATAATTATTTTTTGCTTGAACTCTCTCTCACTTTTTGCTCTTGCGGTTGACACCATCTACACTTCACTTCATTGTTGCTTTCTTTAATGCTCTGTATGCCACAAAACCACTATCGATATTTAATTTGTTGCCTCTTTTGTACCCTTTTACTGCAGCTGCCACGTGTCTTCAAGCACTAAGCTTCTTATAATCTTTAATTGTATTATTTCTTTTTTTTTGTATTCTTTCTATCACGTCCACGCTTTATTTAACTTTTCACCGCCTGCTGCATTGTATTAGCGCCAATGTTTATCAATTACTAATTTTTATCTTCTTTCTCTCGCTCTCCCTCACTCTCTCCCTCACACACACTTTAATCTACCAACCGCCGCTGGCTGCTCGTAAAGTTCATTATTTGTGTTTTTATTTACTTTCTAAGTTAAATTTTCTTATTTTAATTTCTTTTTTTTTCATTCGTTTGTGTTCTTTTTCCATTACTCTCCCCTTCACTTCGCCACTTCACACACTCTTCCTGCGCTGTCAATAATTTACTCACACACCCAACTAGTTTTATTTCATTTATTTATTGTTGTTGCTGTTATTGTTAAGTTTTATTATTTCTTTTGCTGTTATTTTCCTTTCATTTCGCTCCTCTTGATTCTTTATATCATTACATGCACTTGACTTCGCTTCGCTGCACAGCGCTTTTATTCCATTTATTTGCACTGCGTTGAGGTTACGTATACGCCCCGGCGCTTAATGTATTGTATGCAATGTGTGGCTGTGTGTGTGTGTGTTGCTTTCTTGTTGTTGTTAGTTAGTCGGTGAGTGCGCGCTTATCTTGTTTGTGTGTGTTGTTGTTTTTTGCACTTTTTGACTTAAAATGCTGTTAACACTGTTGCACATAAGTTAACGGACGTGAAAGATTACGAAAGTTTAAGCTTTAGAGCAACTTTGCTTTTACGGTGTTTTCTTTGTAGTTTTAATTTTTGTTTTACAAAAAGTTTAAGCTAATTAGATTATTGAGATGTTTAATTAATTTTTTACTTTAATTTTTATTTAATTTTTTTATTTTTGATAAATTTGTATTATTTTTTGATTTTTCAGAAATTCATATTTTAATATTCATTTCATTTTTTTATTTTTTATATTTATTTATTTTTGTAAATTTTATTTATTTATTTTAAAAAGTTGTCTATTTTTATTTAATTTAATTTTATTTTATATTATTTTTTTTTTGTATTTTTTTTTTATTTATTTTACTTTATTTTATTTTATTTTATTTTATTTTATTTTATTTTACTTTAATTTAATCTATTTTACTTTATTTTATTTTCATTTTATTTTATTTTATTTTATTTTATTTTATTTTACTTTATTTTATTTTACTTGATTTTCATTTTATTTAATTTTGTATTTTATTTTATTTTATTATATTTTATTTTATTTTATTTTATTTTATTTTATTTTATTTTATTTTATTTTATTTTATTTTATTTTATTTTATTTTGTTTCATTTTATTTTATTTCATTTTATTTATTTATTAATTTTTATTTTATTTTATATTATATTATTATATTTTATATTATTTTATTTAATTTTAAATTATATTATATTATATTATATTATATTATTTTAATTTTTATTTTTATTTTTATTTTTATTTTATTTTATTTTATTTTATTTTATTTTATTTTATTTTATTTTATTTTATTTTATTTTATTTTATTTTTATTTTATTTTATTTTATTTTATTTTATTTCATTTTATTTTATTTCATTTTATTTATTTATTAATTTTTATTTTATTTTATTTTATTTTATTTTATTTTATTTTATTTTATTTTATTTTATTTTATTTTTATTTTATTTTATTTTTATTTTTATTTTATTTTATTTTAATTTATTTTATTTTAATATATCTTCACCTCCACTTTGTCACTTCGGACTTACTTAATTTTTCACACCAGCCATTAAGCCCTTTCTCCACTTAACAGTGTTCACCTTCTTCAAAAGCCGCTTAATACGCACTTTCAGCAAATTTGTTGTTTTTTACCGTTTCTTTATGTAAACGAAAGCACTTCGTGTGTGTGTGACTTCACGTTAATATTTCTTCGCACTTTTCTTCACCTGCAAGCAGAAAGAAAACATAATTAGTCAGTTTTTTTTCAGATTTTTCAATTTAAAAGGGCTCTTAAGATGCTGGGTTATAATAGCATAAATGGATAAGTGCAATTGTCTTTCTTCTTTAATAGCAATAAAGCTTAAGAACTTCATGAAGATATGAATGATTACGAAAATTAAATTTTTGAATCCATAAAATTCACACATGAGGAAAGTAAGTCGGTTCCGCACGAATTTAATCCTTCCTTTATTATTAAAATCATTATCTGAAAGACATACCTATATTTTCTGCAAAAAATTTATTAGAAGCACTGAAGTCCTCATTTTCGATATATGGGGCCTTGAAAACTTATGGTTTCATTTCGGCGATTGTTAGAAAGGGGCTGCCACACTATAAATGCAGTATTTGTGCAAAGTTCTGTTCCGATATCTCCACTAGTACTAACTTTATATATTGTAAAGTAAACAATTCAGATCGTCTTCAAAGTTCTGGTATATAGGAAGTAGGCGTGGTTGTGGACATATTTTTCCTATCATTGGGATGCTAGGAAAATTTTATAAACCGAATTTCATTGAAATTGGTCGAGTAGTTTCGCAGATATGGTTTTTACCCATGAGTTTTCGGAGCCACGCCCATTTAAAATTGTGTATACTAATTTCTGTACCATCCTTATAATGAAATTTAAGTTGTCTGGTGTTTTTCCTTACTAAATTAAAGCATCGTAATTTTCAACATAATCTTTGTATGACAGGTGGGCGTGGTTATAATCCGATTTCCTCCATTTTTAGACTGTATAAGGAAGGAAACAACCCCAGAGAGTTTCGTTGAGTTATCTTTATTATTTTCATTAAGATATCATTATATCTTGCACGGACGGACGGACAGACAGACATCCGGATTTGAACTCTACTCGTCACTCATCCATTAAACCTATATCTAACTCCTTTAGTTTTAGGACTTACAACCAACCGTTATGTGAACAAAACTATTATGCTCTCTTAGCAACTTTGTTGCAAGAATATTAAAAACTACAACATGGCAACACTATAGTCTCTTATGTTCATTCTTTTACACGAAATTGGTGGTTTAGAACCCAATTCAAGAGTTCGATGTGGCAACCTTATAAATATTTCTGGAATTTTTTTTTAAACCAAATTGTCCAAATATAAGAAATTAAATTCCGTCGAATTTTCATATATTAAATATTAGTATTACATTTTGTTAAATATGGCAACGCTGAACAACTACATATATGAAGACCAAAATTATTTATTTATCTTTTACATTATAACAATACTGAAAGTGAAATTATTCATAGTTAAATCATGTCATATATACGGTGCCATTACATAGTTTTCATGGTAACTCCACACACACATATTTTTCTTTTTTTTTCGAAAAAAATAAATAATTATATATTTAAAGTATAAAAAACATAAGCTGGCAACGCTAATTCTTTCAACAAATTTTGCTTAAAAAAGTTCTAAAAATATTCAGAATTTATTTTATTAAAAATAACATAATATTAAAAAAAAAATATTCAGGAAGGTGGCAACTCCAATTGAGAATATATATTCTCTTTTAAAATGTGACAACCTCAAATAGTTTGAAGTGTTTTCTCAACTAACAATTCCAGACAATAGGTTTATATGAAAAATTGAAAAGTAGCTCCAGGTACATAACATCTTTTAGAAACATTTCACTTATTCAACAAAGCGCCCATATACTTCTCATATGGTTAATAAAATAATATATTTATGCGCAAGACATAAAATTCCCCATTCTTAATAAAACTTTAAATATTGACCTTCTCAACCGAAGCTTTGAAGCGAAACATTCACTGAACCGTTATCAATACCCGGATTATAACCGATTTTCAAAGAAAAATGCATAAAATTAAAAATATCCATTTCCGTAATACCACCAGCTACACTTTTGACCCACTTTCCAGCGAGTTCGCCTTTAATTTAGTGTCTGTCAAATGGCATCAGCTCACTTCGCAATGAGTTTTTCTGTAGTTCGCTCGTTTATACGATGCACACACTTTATCGACTTTAAGACTCCGCGCTAAACCGGTTTAGGTTTCACTACCGCTTCACTACCGGCGGGCATTCGCCACCCTCCAACCCTTTGGATATTTAGTGAGTTTGAAAACTTCGTGCAATCGTTTTCATTTCAATTGCATATCCGCTTGGCCAAAAATTACTTTTCATGGTGAAACTTTTCGAAATCACAAAATTGCTTAGTAGCAAGTATAAATGGCGCATAATTCAAATTACTTCCTGCTATTGCCAAGTCGCAGAATGCACAGCTAGATGCGTACGCTTACCCGGATGGTGTAACCCCGTGAGGAAAAATGAAAAAATTTGAACGGAGGGGACTGAACTAGGGGAGCTAATAAGATAGAGTTGACTCAAAACAGAGAACAGTAATTTTAGTGTGGTCGAACCTGGAGGAATTTAGAAGCTATAAGCTCACCGGAATTATAGGAAAATGCATAAGTTTAGAGGGGATTCATAGATTATTTTCAGGGAACCCTGGGAAATCTTTGACCTCCTTTGATACTATTATTCTAGATAGAAATAGATTTTAGCTTTCTTTCCATGGAAGTGTGCCCAGCGCCATCAAATCAGAACACAGAAGTCTCCGAAGTGGTCACTCAAGGACCTAAATATGCTTTCGGACTCGGCTTTTATAGGTCTTCTTAGAATATACATTTCGATAAAGATCGGTATCTAAAAAATTGTTGTCTTTCAGACCGAAGTATTTTGAATTTATCATCTACCCGAAACTTAATTATTTCCTACTGTTGATGGCAGTTCTTTCAAAAGAAGACTCAAAATTTGGACTTGGGTCGACCAAAGGGTGGAATTGACCAAATTTATTACTTCTTACCTTCTTTCTTTTAAAAAATCTTCGGATCGAGCTTCTCCCCCAAAAAAGTGCCACTTTTTTGTTGGTAGAAAAATAAATGGTACTTATAGGTCTTCTCAGAAGAGGCCTTTCGATAATGCTCGGTAACTAAAAAATATTGTCTTCCAGAACGTAGTTAGAACTTATACTCTGCTCGAGACTTATTTATTACCAAATTACATGACAGTACTCTCTACAAAAGGCTCAACAAGAATTTTGGGCTCTGTCAAAAAGAGGTCCCGACTTGTTCTAGATCCACTTTTTTTCTATAAGAAAACCTTCCGAGCGTTATTCCCTCATAAAATTATCCCCACTTTGCTGATATGAAAAATAAAGGGCACTTGTCTGAAAAGACCTACCATAGAACCAGTTTGAGACTAGTCTACTACATTTTAGGTTACTTCATAACTTCTTGCATTTATTTTTATGTGCATAACTGCAAATAACTGCCGTTAACAATTTGCAACAACAAGATTTGTTATTGTTGTTGTTGTGCATATTGTTGGCAGTGCAGCGTTGCATTCATGATTATAACAATTTCCATTTCCGGCAATGTCATGCAAGTAAATACAAACGGCAACTCAAGCGAAACAAAATTGTTGAAAAAAAAAACAACAACAACAATAAAAGCAAGAACAAAATAAAATCGAAAAACTGCAAGGAGTGCACTGCCAGCATTTCCATTATGTAAGTCTACCCTTTAATGGCTGTCAACGTTCCTGCGTCCGTCGTTCTTCGTTCAAGTTTCTCTAAATCAAAAGAGTCATTAGTAGTTTTCTAATATTTGACATGGCTGCCTGCCTGCCTGACTGCCTGGCCGCACGTTATCTTCATCATCATGCCCATTATCATTATAGTTTTGGCCATTAGAGTTGCATTCTTGCATTCTACGAGTCACTGGTGTGCAGCGATTTTCAGTTGCAAATATAATTTATGACTTTCATTTCACGTTATTATCACCATCGTCATTTTTCGTTTTCATCATCACCATCGTCATCGTCATCATCATCATCAATTTAATAAGCCATTCATGCCAAGCAATTTACTTTCACTAGAATACTCCTGTCTTTCATTTTGTCTAAGCGGCTCTGCACGCGTCCTCTGCTGCTCTCTTCTACTCTCTCATTTCCTTTTGCTTGCTGAACTTTGTTTTAGTTAGCTCACTCTCATTCATTGCACTCGTGACAGTGTTGGACAATTTTATTATAAATATTGTACCGATTTTCGGTATTTTGAAATTCAATGCTTCATAAAGTACTTGAACGAGGCGATGGTAATTGTACAGATAACAGTACTCGCGGGCTAAATACGAAATTAAGTGATCGAAAATATAGATAATAGGTATTTTGAGAAATTGTGGATCCACCTGAAACACCTCAAATACCTTTCTTAAATATCTAAAATGATCGAAACTCTCATTTGATGACAGAGTATGTGTTTCAGAGTTTAAAAGCCTCCTTTTAAATGGGTGGATTCATGAAGGTTTGATAGTGCAACCGAATCTGTTTAAATGACTGTGTAAAATTTTCCGGTAAAGTACCTCAACTGAATACCTAACCCATAGATCTGCTAGTCTTTTCGATATTACAATTAGTCAAGAGACTCAGCTGAGTATATTCCTTTTTTTCCTGGACTCCTTGAGTTCAGCCTCGTTCTTAATATATTCCAGACTTTGATATAAGAAGCGTTGATATCAAATACCTCAGCCCATCTGATGACAAAGCAAGATATTTTTTCTAAACAATATTTTGAATTATAGTTTTTGGATGGTCGATAACTCAGTTAGTGTTGAAGAGAACGCTAATATTGAGTGATTAAAGAATTGGTTTGGAGCAAAGAATTAGGTTTAGACAGAAGTCGGAAACCGTAGATAGTTTACGAACGCAGGAAGTGAAATTTACAAATTAAGAAATAATACAGACTGAATCGAGGGAGAATACGGAAAAGAAGGAGATGAAAGAAGATGGGTGTTTTGCTAGATTAAACAATGAAGATCAGTAGAGCTTGCAATTGAATTTTTTGATCTCCTTTAGTACTTATTGATATGTTGCAGCCTTCCTTAAGGACTGCGACTAATATTTTCGAGATCTTTTTCCGGATTTAGAAATACCTAGAATTATACTAGCTTTACCAACTGATACTCCAAACTTAAAGCGTCCGTAAGCAATTATTGGTAGTTCTAGAACCCCGCAATCTGTAGAATAATATTACCTTCCGATATAGCAAACTCTTCCAACAAACGAAAAACATTTTACAGTTCCACAACACTATGCCGACCTACGCATCACGATACTCGCCGAGGCCGGCTAACTTTTCAATTCACAAAATTTCTAATTGTAAACTTTGTGCGGCAGCCTTTTCCGCTCGTATTTCCGTTGCCTCAAGGTCTCTCGTACAACTATCCACGAACTGACTGCCAAGCAGCGAAATTCGGTTAGTGGGTTCCTGCCCCTAGTATATACCACGACTACAACTACGCGTGTATTTCCTTCCCACTATTTCCTCGCACTTTATGTGCGCACAATTCATTTGCAGCATTCACCACAATTTGTGCACGGAATTGTTTTCTCCGCGCTCGTTTTTTGGTATTTAATATTTGTTGCTACTGCATTTTGGCATTCCTTTTGAGGGCGTCTTGCAAAACTCTTTTGGCCATATTCAATTTCAAACTTTCCCATTGCATTTATTTGCCCGTGTCCGCGTGTCGGGACCAAAGTTGATTTTAGTACTTTCGACTGGGGGAGGGAGGGAGCTTCAGCGGCGGTGGTGATGGTGGTGTGTCAGACACTCACCGTCGTCGTCGTCGTCGAGTGTTCCTTACGGCTTGTTGGCGCTTGCAGTTGCAGGTGGCATATTTTGACATTTGCATTGTTTGTTTAATAGTCGTCTTCATGTTCACCAGTCGGCGAGGAGCGCAATTCGTAAACTTGTAAATTTTATTACACTTGATGGCGTACAAGGAGTAAATAAGCGAAAAATAGTGATATTTTTGCGAAACTTTATTAGTTTTTGTGGTGGTGGAGGGCGGACCGTTGTACCTAGTAGAGTTTCGGAATGTTAAGAGATCGGTTTATAAACTGGTCTTCTTTTTTAGAGGAGTTCTCTCGGCCTTTATGAACTTTCTCAACGATTAATCTTGGCGTGAGATACCAGACATCAGACCTTCGTTCCATGAAGCGACTTTATTACTCCAGATGAAACCTTAGGAGACTCCTGCGAGCTCGAGTTTTTCTCAGACTAACCTTACTGGTCCGAGAAGATTCTGAAGTAGATTAACTGGTCCGAGGAACCAGAAGGAATGGCAGATTACTAATCACCTGGGACTTTGGATTCTTCGCTTCAGCCTTTAGATATGAGTTTGATTTGGTTTAAGAGTCGATCTCCAGAGCTTCCACAATCCCAGCTCTTCTGTGTCCTTGGCTATCGCGTTCCGTAGACAAAGTGGACTACAAATATGAAGGAATATGAAGCAGGATGCATAGGAATAACTCAGATTAGGTTCTTAGTTCTCTTTCGAATTCTCGTTCAACTGAATTCTACACGCGATCCCCTACCGTAAGTTGTAGCTTGTCGCCGTTATTCCTGTTCCGAGCAGTTTTTAGAAAAACCCATCACTGCAGTCATGTTAAAATAGATATAAGCCCCCTATATAAGCCTTCGAGAAATTCCAATTTAAGCTTCGGTAACTCGCAATATCAAAGCAACCCCAAAGGTATTACAAAGCAGAGCTTTGAACGGTACGTATATACTAGTAAGCTCCTCGTTAGTGTACATCTACCAAAACCGCAATGTCAAGAAAACAAACTGGCAACCTTTTCAAACGTGTAAATGAAAACGAGACAGAATGGCTACGTGAATAACCGGAAATCGTTGCGAGAGAGATAAGTGGAAACGCGCTAAATGCAATTGCAGTGTGATGGGAAAAGCTACGCCAGGCGCCACTGCATCACCATTTAAGCGCGTCACATTCACTTGAAGTTGACTATCAGTCAGTTAACCGGACAGCTACTTTGTCAGTCATAGGACACAAGAGGTGTACGCAAACTTTAACTATGAATAGGTGAGTAATTTCTATTTAGTTGACACGAGAGTACACAAGTGGCTTGCCAAGGACGGGCGTGAATATTTTTTTAGGAAAAGAAATAGTAGAAATTTTTGAAATATGAGAGAATTCGTAGAGAGCATTGACTCAAGACATTTTGCAGAGGCTTGGACACTATCTAGATCTACCACCTTTCGGTCTATCTTAATTAATACGTCGAATATTTGGTTTCCATCAGATCGGTCTGACTGGGGGAAAAAAATAGTTCACATGAACTGAAACTTTGGATCTACTAGGCCCTGTAGAACGAATGTAACTACTAAATAATAATTCTTTAGCAAATTACTACACCCCATCGAAGTCCACAAAGCAATAAAGTTCTTTATTTGCTCACTGATTTAAGAGTCATCACAGAGCGTATAACAGTTCTGCCGCAAGCGCCACACAATGAACGAAGAACGAAGAAGGTTGAACCCGGCAATTGTAGCGCGAGTAATAGACCGGCAAACATTCACACTTCCCAGGTAATTTTCTCCATTTTTTTATTAAATTTATTTATAGCCGTAAATTTGTTTGCCTTTGGGGGTCTGCTATTATTGCGGTTATTGTTGAGAGAAGAAAGATTGTCTTCCACCTTCTCTTCTTACACTGGAACAGCGAGCGTTTATTGCCACCGAAAGTGCAAAATGCAACAGAATGGAGAAAAAATTGCAATGCTACGCGCGCTCAATGCTCACCCCTCTCGCTCGAATCGCTTGATAAGTGCTCTCGCATATATTTTATATAATGGATATATGTATAAGCGGGTAAACAAAAGTTTTCCACCAAATTTTCGCGCTGAGATTGAAAAGTGCAAAGTTGTTGCCAGAAAATTATTTTTCAAGTTTATTATTATTTCAATTTGAGAGTGAATTCACAATGATAAGGCAAATAATGAAGGAGAAGCACATGGCTGGAATGAAAAAAAGTGCATATGTAAAGTAATGGGGATTAAATACGGGTGAGAACTAAATACAACACAACAGAGTAGAAAAGTGAAGAGCTTTGCAGCAGGGTTGCCACCTGTTACAAAAAGTTAATTGTATGAGACAGGCGAGATAAACGAATTTGAAGAAGTTTAAAAGGATTTATAAATTAACATATTTTTAACAAGGGTTGCCACTTTTTTAATACTTTTTAGTCTTCTAAGTTTAAGAAGGCTTATATATTAAATAAAGTTTCGACAATGGTTGCCAACATTATGAATAGGAAACTACAGAAGTGAAAAAAGTGGAAATTTAAAAATATTGATTTAAGTGGGTTGCCATCTTTTTTAGTTTTAATATTATATTATTACAATATGGGTATCAAATTAAAGGGATTGAAGAAAGCTGCCAGCTGAAGATATTTTTGAGAAGGGTTGCCACCTATTTTTATTATTTTCGATTTTAAAAGGATTCATATTCAGCAAAGAAACCCTAAACTATGGGTGGACAACTACAGAAGTTAAAAAAATGAAAAATTGAGCAAGGTTGCCACCTTATGATATGATATATGGTAAACATATAATATTAGATAAACAAATTATATTCATATGGGTATCAAACTAAAGAGAATAAAGAAATCTTGCAGTTGAGACCATTTTTGAAAAGGGTTGCCATCAGTTTAAAATGCATAAATATAATAAAATAAAATAAAATAAAATAAAATAAAATAAAATAAAATAAAGTAAAATAAAATAAAATAAAATAAAATAAAATAAAATGAAATGAAATGAAATAAAATAAAATAAAATAAAATAAAATAAAATGAAATATAATAAAATAAAATAAAATAAAATGAAATGAAATAAAATAAAATAAAATAAAATAAAATAAAATAAAATGAAATGAAATGAAATGAAATGAAATGAAATAAAATAAAATAAAATAAAATAAAATAAAATAAAATAATCTGTTTAAAAATTTTCATTTAATATTATTTGTTAGCATTTCCATTGCTTAACAGTCTTAAAAAATATTTCAGGCATCTACATAAGTATTGTATATCTATACATTTATTATACATACTTTTAACACACCACAAAAAAAATATTTTCCAATTGGCAAATTACCGCATAAACGCCAAACTCAGCAACAGCACGAAAACGTTACCATAGTGGCAATAACAATAACAACAATAATCATCAAGTTTATAACATGAATTGCTTTACACTTTCCGAAAAGTGTCGAATGTGACACTGAAGTGCAGAAGTTTTTGCAACTTTAATGCTTCGCCCATTGAAACGACAACTGCGGCAGAAAGAGGTACCAAAGATGGAGAAAACGAAGTGAAGAAGAAATGAAAATGCCTCAAGCCGAAATATAAATTTTGCAACGCGTGTCTTGAGAGTGTAAATATATACGTATAAATATACATGTGGAACGAGTATATGTAACGAGTATACATATCCCCCGATTTTCGTTATATTTGCCCGTGTGAGTGTGGGTGCATGTGGGATGTGTGTGCTACTGTGCACAGTCAGTCTTCACTTTCAATTGAATTTTCATTTCATTTGTCTGAGTTTTTAACGAAATTGTGGCACAATTTGTCTTTAGCCTCGGAGTGTTGACGCAGCACGTAACACACTTTTAACGGTTTCTGTTCACACACACACACTCAAGCATTTAAAAAGAAATTTTAACTTTTCTCACTTTTGAGTTGAAGTGTCTGTGTGTTTTGGGTGTGATTTTTGTCACCACTTTCATTCGGGTGTTGTTGGTATTTAAATCGAGTGCCATTATGAGTGATTCTTCAAGTTTGCCTTTAAGTTTGCACTGATTGTACAAATTATTATTACAGTTATTTCACTAAATTATGTGCACATTAGTAGGGGTAAAGATTGAAAAAGAGACAGAAAGAATGGAAAATAGTAGGTTTCTTAAACGAGAACAGATTTGGGGAGTTTAAGAAATGACGATCAAAAGTTTAATGTACTAATGAAGTTTTCTTGCAGACAGCGCTGAAGTGTAGGCTGTATTTATTGCTACTTATTTCATTACTGAAGCTCATTTTAGTAGCCAATCACGCTGAAAATTTATCGAATGCAAGTACAAGGTCACTAAGACGCAATAATTTCTTATATATATTTTATATATAACCGTATTTAAGCACTTTTGCTTTCGATATGAATTAGGCGCTTTACGCCCAAATGTAGGCAACTGTTTATTACGTTTTTACCTTTTTCGGTATCTTACAAAATAAGGTAACTCTAATAAAACAAAAGCAAAATCACCGAATAAATAATTTGGAATAAAAGTAGTCATGTGTAAAATGGTTTGGTCGAAAGGCAATATTGTTATTGCATACATTTAGGTGCAGTATACCAAGAAAGTTCTAAAAAGTTTATTTCTCAAAGAGTTTAGTTATCGAATATTAAATTTGGTGGAAAAATAGAACACAAGAAATTAGAATAATTATAAAAAAATAAGTTAATTAAATATAAAAAATAAGACAACTAAAGAAAAATAAAATAAAAAAATAATTAAAAAAGTAAAAAAATAATTTAACAACTAAAATACATATAATTAAATAGTAAAAGAAATTAAACAGAAAATAAATAAAAAAGTTAAATTAATCAATTAAATTAATAAATTAAATTAAGTTAAATAATTAAAAATTTAAAAGCTGTAATTTAAACCCCTTAAAAACATATGATACGTAAATGCAAAGTACTTTTTTCTAATAAAAAATCGTAAATGATTACTTAATGAATAATTTCAGGACTTATCTATAATACTATTATAAAGAAGAAAGATTTGTATGTTTGTTTGTAATGAATAAACTCAAAACCTACTGTGCCTCAAAAATTCTTTCACCATTGGAAAGCTACATTCACCCCAAGTAACATAGGCTATAGAATCTGCTAGAATCTCAAATTTCTGGAAATAGTTCCCAGGTGAGGGTATCAAAAAGACTCCGTGATGGAGAATCTTAATCTGAAACTGAAAATCGTCTTGCAAGTCATTCTCTTCGCATCGCAATCGCGTGCCAGAGAGTCGAGTAACAAGCGCTCGCAGCTGCTTGCTGAACAAAATTTCAAAACCTCCCAAGTACGCGCTTGAGAGTCGAGTACGGAGCGTGTGCAGCGGCTTGAAGAACAAAATATTAGAAATATACAAGCTCGCACTAGGGCGTCGAACTCTGAGCGTTCCCAACGCCTTCATAATCAGAGAGAAAGACAACGGACATCAAAGACTAGAGGTCGTAATAAGTTTTAGCTCATTACAAATAAAATATAATTCCATATTCGAATTTTCTTCATTTTACTTTTTTTATAGGACCCCGTCAAGAAACGGGAAAGTACATTAATATGTATGGGATAGTGTGTAAAAACTTTAACTTTTGAAATATTTGTTTAAAATAAAAAAAATTAATAAAAATATATATAAATAAAAAACATATTTTTTTATGAGGAATCAAAGAAAAGTAAAAGGAAAGTATCTAAAATTATAGGAGTTTAAATAAATTTAATATGTAAAGGGAACTATTAAACAAAAATCTGTAAAAAACTGTTGAAGTAACACTTATGGGTCAAAAACTATATCTCAAAAACTACTCGACCGGTTTCAATGACATTCGGTACATAATACTTTCTTGACATCCTGATAACATGGATGAAAAATGAACTCAATTTTGAATTCTATCTGATTCCTTCACTTTATAATATATACTTTAGGAATCAATAAGGATAGCGGAATAAAACTTTACACAAACACTGTATATCATATGTGGTTTGACTTGTGGAATTTTTTTCAATATCGGACTATAACTTTTCAAGGCCCCGGATATCGAACATTAAGAACTCAGTGCCTTAAGGAAATTTTTCACCGAAAATATCGTTCCATCTATCAGATATTTTAATGGAATTCAGAGGAAATATTTCTCTTCTAATAGTGTATCTCTGTACCATTGTTAAAATCGGGTCATAACTTCTCCTAGCTCCCATATACCTAATTATACGTTTTTCAAAAATACGATGTGCTTAATACCTTACAAATCGGTTAATATGTGAGATATCTTAGCAAAATTAAGTGAGCGTATAGTCTTGGATATAGCGTACCTGAGTGGTGAAAATGAGTGAAATCGGTTCAGGAATTACCACAGCCCTCATATACTACTTATGAAGATTTTCGTTGTTCTATTGGATTTGCCGAATATTTGGATCAAATTGTGTGTTAAATTAAGAAAATTAAATAAATATATAATTGCAAGAGTATAAAATGTTCGGTTGAACCCGAACTTAGTCTTTCCTTACTTGTTTTTTTTTTTAATTTAAATGAAAATAATTTTTTTTTTTTAATTTTAATTTAAGAATTCGCCTACATTTACAATGAAGAGTAATGCGAATTATAACATTTGAATTAAATCATTTTAATAGTTACTTTATATTATCCACTGCAAAATATGAATGACTGATCCTATTGTTGTGCCCATAACTGTAGAATTATATACATTAAAATAAAACATCGAAAATTTAATCCCGAAAAGTGCATTTGAAATTTAATATTTATGTAAATTTGAATATAACTTGATATTTTCACCTTCCGCTATAAATAAACACACATAAATTTTATATAAATATATATGTATGTTTGTATGTTTGTATGCCAATAAGTGTCAGTTGACTTTAACAATTTAATGATTTATTTCCTCCCGCGCATGTTTAATGCTGTAATGTGAGCGTGTGTAATGGAAACTAATTAGTTATAAATACGTAGTTGTTTAAATAGCATACTCTAAACTACAATAACAAATGCGATAAATACACACACCGACATGCATGCATTTAGGGGCACACATGAATAATCATCCATTATACACACACACACACCCACAAACAAGAATAATGGCAAAGCAGACAAAGCAATTTGCGTTTGATTGCATTTCAGCTTAAATTCAATGCGTCATTATATAAACGCACACACACATACAAGCATATTTGCTTAAATACACACACACGTAAGCGACGCAGTGAGTGAATGAGTGAGTTGGTGTGTGTGTGTGTGAGTGCACGTGTCTTGTGATTGAAAGTGAAAAGTTTAAAGTGAAAGCGACAGCTGTGGGAATTCAACGATTAAATATGCCATTGTTGAAATAGAAATCAATTGAAGAACAACAACAATAACAATGCGCACACATACATACATATATACAAACAAATATTAATACAACACACATATGTATATTGGTATTATTTGTATTTGTATATAGTATATAATACAAACAAATTCATATGTTTTACCAGCAGCAGAGTAATTTTTATATGCCACAAAAGGAAGCACAACCAAACAAATACAAGAGAAGGAATATTTTTGCAAAAATAAAATAAAAATAAATGAAAAATATTAAGTAAGGGAATGCAAAAATCGGGTTGAACGGAATATTATAATCTTTTTATTTTAACCAGTTTACTTTTTCATTATACCAGTTTAGAAAATTTCTACCAGTCTCAAATTTTTATACCCGATGTGATTTTGATTCTACGTTTTTTGTTCGCTACCCTCGAGCTATGTGCACAACCCTATATTTTTCATTATACCAGTTTAGTAAATTTATACCAGTCTCAAATTTTTATACCAGATGTGTGTTCGACTCAACATTTTTTTGCTTGCTGTGCTTGAGATACGCGGACACCTCATAATTTTTCATTATACCAGTTTAATATATTTATACCAGTCACAAATTTTTATACCAGATATGTGTTCGACTCAACATTTTTTTGCTTGCTGTGCTTGAGATACGTGGACACCTCATAATTTTTCATTTTACCAGTTTAATACATTTATACCAGTCACAAATTTTTATACCAGATGTGTGTTCGACTCAACATTTTTTTGCTTGCTGTGCTTGAGATACGTGGACACCTCATAATTTTTCATTTTACCAGTTTAATACATTTATACCAGTCACAAATTTTTATACCAGATATGTGTTCGACTCAACATTTTTTTGCTTGCTGTGCTTGAGATACGCGGACACCTCATAATTTTTCATTATACCAGTTTAATACATTTATACCAGTCACAAATTTTTATACCAGATATGTGTTCGACTCAACATTTTTTTGCTTGCTGTGCTTGAGATACGTGGACACCTCATAATTTTTCATTTTACCAGTTTAATACATTTATACCAGTCACAAATTTTTATACCAGATGTGTGTTCGACTCAACATTTTTTTTGCTTGCTGTGCTTGAGATACGCGGACACCTCATAATTTTTCATTATACCAGTTTAATACATTTATACCAGTCACAAATTTTTATACCAGATATGTGTTCGACTCAACATTTTTTTGCTTGCTGTGCTTGAGATACGCGGACACCTCATAATTTTTCATTATACCAGTTTAATACATTTATACCAGTCACAAATTTTTATACCAGATATGTGTTCGACTCAACATTTTTTTGCTTGCTGTGCTTGAGATACGTGGACACCTCATAATTTTTCATTTTACCAGTTTAATACATTTATACCAGTCACAAATTTTTATACCAAATGTGTGTCAAACTTTAACGCTTTTCAAAGTAAAGCATTCTGAAATATTACGTGATTTTTGGAAAACTATATTCTATAAGATTAGATGCTTAATAGCCAAAATATCTACATTGAGGTCGTGAGAACTAATGGACTTATTAGATATTAAGTAATTTATCTACTATATTATAATTTTAACAGTTTTTTGTACAAATTTCTACGAAGGGGAAGATTTAGAGCCATTTGTATATAGCTGATGGTAGCAACATCGCCCACTCTTAGCAGAAATATCATACTTTAGTAATTACTCGACCAATTCTAAGCAAATAAGGAGCACGGCAGTCTCCTAACACCTAGTGGTCTGGTACTAAAATTAGATATAATCGTTCCAGTCTTTCTCCCAACCCTCAGAAAACTACTAAAATGATTTACGTTAGTCCAGGTGATTTTATACCAGCTTGAAAGTGACCGAAATGGTATTGGGACTACCATATACCTCTCCATATCCCTTTTTAGAACACTGATTTTTATCTCAGAAATCTATTAAAATGATTTTTGTTAGTCCACCTGACTTTATACCAGTTTGATGTCGAAAGTGGCCGAAATCGATATTGGAACCTCATACTTATTAAACATATATTTCAAATTATCGATAAATATAGTATAAAATCAATGGAAAGGACGGAGTATCTCAAATTTGCACCAAATTCGACTGGAATCTCTTGGAACATCAAGAACAAAAATCTGGTATAAAATTAAGCAAAAATACTGAGACACTCAAATTAGGCTGAGGGAAGACATGGACCGAGTACGACCAATATTAAACGGTGAAGAACAAAATACTATAATTTCTAACTCTAAATCTAACAAAACCATTTTACCCTTGCGCAAAATGTAGTTGGTGTATCAACTTAAATGAAAGCTTCTCTTTGCCTTTGTATTGCGTTGCACACTTGTTGTTTGTGGCACGCGTGCGGATGCTAAAAATTGAAATTGAAAATACCATTACCACCGTTGTCGCTGTTGCTGTTGTTGTTGCTACTGTCGCTAACGCAACAACCGTTACAATTCAGCCACGGCACATGGCCCACATTTTCAATTGTTACTTTCATATGCAAATAGCAAACGTCATTCGGAAGCAACGCATTGCGCCCGCTGCTGCGCCACTCAAGGACTTTAACGCCAGCGAGAACAAAGGCGTGCAATAGAGTAGTAGTAGTGTAAACAAAAGCAAAAACAATAACACAATCGTAGGCAATTGGCATAATAAACGTAAATAATGTGTATATAAGGAAGCAAAATTAACAACACAAAGGCAATCAGTTACAATAATAGCGCTTAATATGCGCAACAACAACAATAATAATAATAGTCGTGAAAGCTTTAATAGGGCTACTAAAAGCGGGGATTACAAGAGATAAAATTATTAAATTACACAATGACAACTGTAATCTCCGTTGATGTTGGAGAAATTGAATGAAAGCTGTGATTTTGGCAGTGAAAGCTTTAAGCTTTGACTTTTGCGCAATAAAGTGAAAAAAAGCTGTTTGTGTTACTTAAGCAAACATCTTATTTGAAAAGAAAGAGTAAATTAAAATAAATTCACATGTTGCTTTAAAAAGCTCATGAAAGCTTAAAAGATTAAATTTGCATTGATAATTAATTAGATTAATTTTATAATACAATTCACCAATTGTGTCTAATTTCAATATTTTTAGTGCTAAATCTGTTTAAATAAAAGTTTTACAGCGTACTAAAAGCTCATATTTTAAAAGCTAAAAGCTTGATTTTTAATTGGTGTAAAAATTTTATGACATTCGGAACTTTCAGCACAAAACAGGAAGCTTACTCTATTTTTAGAGTAACAAAATTATGTCCTTAGAGCTTAAAGCTTTCTACAGCTTTTGGAAAGCTTATTTATGTATATGGCTGTTTGATTGAATACTCAATTTTAGTCTTTATGGTATGAGCTTTCTTCATTTCAGACATGTTGTTTATTTTGAAATTTCTGTATACAATAAGCTTTAAGCTTTTATTCCGAAAAGTCGAGCAAGGACACGTACACTCTATTTATAATTTAAAAATATTCCTATGAAAGCAACAATAATAGTACAAATTCAGATATTTTCATAATATTACGTCGGGATCGAAAAGCTTTCAATCAAGCTTCAAAAAAATTTTTTTTTTGACATCGCGATAATTAAATGGTGCCGTTTAGTGCATGCTAAAACTCTTACACCCGCTTTCTAAGCTTTCACAATTTAACAATAGCTCATAGTTACATAAGCTTTTGATACTGAAACTTAAGCTTGAGTGTTTTAAAATATAATTCATTCAAAAATTAATTTTTCGACAACGCAATAATTAAATTGGAGTTTAGTACATTAGGAAATTTTCACACTCAGCTTGTAAGCTTTTAAAATTGCATTTAAGCTCCAAGTGACTCAAGCTTTTGATATTTAAACATAGGTTAAGTTTTTTAAATTAAAAAAAATTATCTTTAAATGGCAATTTAATTATAAATATAAAACATCCAAAACAAAAAGCTTACGAAAGCTTTCATATAAAGAGCTTTAAGCTCACAAAAACATGGCTTAAATAAAAAAAAATACTGAGTATGGGAAAAATAAACAATTTTTTCTAACACCAAAAGCTTCCTGGAAAAAGCTCAAAGCTTAGCGATCACAAAGAAAGCTCATGAAATTAGTTTTTTAAGTTTTATGCTTCAATTCAATATACTCGAGTTTTCTAAAATATAAAAAATAATATTTCCTTAGTATAGCTATTAAAAGTATCAAACTTCCAAAACAAAAAGCTCACGAAAGCTTTCATGTAAAGAGCTTTAAGCTCACAAAAACATGGCTTAAATAACAAAAACTGAATAAGTGAAAAATATACAATTTTTTCTAACACCAAAGCTTTTTGGAAAAAGCTCCAAGCTTAGCGATCACAAAAAAAGCTCATGAAAGCAGTTTTTTTAGTTTTATGCTTCAATTTAATATACTCGAGTTTTCTAAAATATAAAAAATAATATTTCCATAGTATAACTATTAAAAGTATCAAACTTCCAAAACAAAAAGCTCACGAAAGCTTTCATGTAAAGAGCTTTAAGCTCACAAAAACATGGCTTAAATAAAAAAACCAAATAAGTGAAAAATATACTACTTTTTCTAACACCAAAAGCTTACTGAAAAAACGCTCAAGCTTAGCGATCACAAAAAAAGCTCACGAAATTAGTTTTTTAAACTTTATGCTTCAATTTAATATTGTCGAGTTTTTTAGAATATAAAAAAGCAATATTTCCATAGCGTAGCTATAAATACGTAGCTTAAAAATACGGCTTAAATAAAAAAAACTGAATAAGTGAAAAATATACAATTTTTTCTAACACCAAAAGCTTACTGAAAAAACACTCAAGCTTAGCGATCACAAAAAAGCTCATGACATTTTTTTTTCAGTTTTGAAGTGTTAAACTTTAATTTAATATACTCAAATTTCACCTAATTTACTCGCATGTGTGTAATTAACAATGCATAACGATTGCGCAAATTCCAGCTTTGGCACTTAATTTCCAAATACAGTTCGTTGAAGCAATTGATTCAATTACAATTTTTCAATTTGCGTTAAGCCACTAAACAGTACTCAAATTACTAATTCAATTTACTATTCGTAAGTCAAAAACGAAAAAACGCTGCGCATAAGTTTCAATAAAAATGCAAAGTTCTGCAACAAATTTTAATTAAATGGAATTTCAAATAAAAATATTAATTGAATTTCGAAAATATGCATTTGCCAAAATACACTCAACCGCAACACAAAAAAAAATCCACCAACTGCGTGTAAGTACTTAAGTATGCGCTGCTTGTCTGCATAGGAGCTTGAATTCAATGCCAGAGAGAGAGAAAAAGAGAGAGTGAAAGTGTATGTGTGTCTGTGTGGGTTTGGAAGCGCGAAAATGTTTTGCATATTTTATGTCGTGATGACCGCACGGCGTTGCATGCTAATGAGACCAACACACATACACACACTCACACTCACACAGCTGCAATAAAATCACGCTAATTGAAATATTTGCCAAAAAATTTCGACAAAAAAAAATTAGTACAAAATGCAGTTGGGAAGGACCAACGTCGGGTTTATTGCTGCCGCATTCAGTGGTCAGCATATTACATACGCTTGCTGTTGTTGCTTTTATTGTAAGGCATTTTATGATTTAATTCGTTTTCAAGGCTTATTACTTTTTTTGTTGCTGTTTGGGGGCCAATTAAATGGTTGCTAAGTGAAACATACGGTTTACAACCAAGTAAGTGCGTAACCGTGTTTGGTGAGATAGAAATATTAAACACTCGCTACTTATTGCATGAGAGTGTGATATTTTTACTCGCCTAACGGTTGCTGAAGGTTATATACCGTATATGAAAAATATGAAGCGAAATGATTTCCGAATGTCTATCGTCCAACCCACGGTATATTGATGAAGCTTGACATATGTAGATGTTTCGAGGAGTAAAGATAATATAGATAAGACATCTAGGCGCTTCAAAATTGCTTAAGGTACATACATATCTCATTAACCATCTGAGTTTTTCCAAATAACCCAAAACGGAAGAAATCGCTTGACAGCCACACCCTCAACATATATAATGGTATTATGCTGAACTACAAAATGTGACGAGAAATTCCAACGAATAATTCTCTAATGTAAAATACCATGGAAATGATGATATGATAAGCCTCTATACGGATCAGTTCAAATATTGGACTATCACACTCCATTCTCTTTGATGAAATATCATATTTCATAAACTACTCGATAAATTTCAACCGAATGTGGTACAAAACATTCGCATGAATTCTTAAAACTGTAGAACAAATATAAGAAAAATCGGAATAAAACCAAGTCTATATAGTATTCCAGAACAGTGCCAACTTTCTTAAAAAAAAACAACTGAAATCCTACGATATTTAACACTAGAACCATAATGTACGTAAATTTCACGTATATTATAGTTATGGTTTTAGTGTTAAACTTAGCATCCATAATCGTGTATTAGGATGATCGATATCTTAAGAAAATTATGTTCAAATTAAAACCTAAACTCCCTATTTTCTTCAGAGAAAAAATGAATGACATCGGTTCACATTATGCCAATAGCTCCCATTAATCGAATACACGTATGATGAAAATAGGATCTTCAGCTGATATACTACCTGTGAAACAACAGTTTGAATCAAAGCATACCATTTGATCTTACAATAGATAACTCAAACAACATCAAATATTACGGAACAAATTCATGTCTATATAGCACACCTGCTATTTAGCAAGCATCTTCCATCTTTAGACTCTAGAATCATAATTCATTTGGTTAACTTAGCACTTTATATATCGAACAGTATGAGAGATCTCTCGACAAAATTATGTCAGTATTGATCATAGTATGATATGGTATTCTAAGTAGATAAGCCCCTTAGACTAAATACTGTTAGCATATTAAATAATTCGATTAAAATATTCCGTGTCGCGTGTGGCAGTAGTCTGCTGTACAGGCTTTAAAAAATCGATTTTTTTGTTTCGTTTTAAATCTCTTCCAAAACTATCCAAAAAGTCTTTAAAATACCAGAGGCCAATTCGACATATTTTCGAAGCTAGAGCAGTTTTAGTGGCCGAGCGTCGAGCAGGTGCGAATGCTCAGGCAGAACTTTAAAGCGCGTTTTCTCGAGTTTTCATTTTCACAAGTGTTAGAAAACGGTGCCGGCGATAGCAAAAAGAATATATGTATGTCCGATCGAAAAAAACCAAAGTGATCTAGCTTCAGTATTAAATTATCTTCTATTTGAACTAAAAAAGTTGGACAAAAGTATTATTTAAACTACTTGTTTTGCAACTTAAAGTCAATTTTTTTTCTTAAAAAAGTGAATTTTTTTCAAACTTCGAAAAAATTTTGAATTTTATAACTTCTTCGGTATTTTTTTAGTTCATAAAGAAAAGAAACTTATAAAAATTAAAAAAAAAAAAATTGGTTCGACTGTTTCAGATGCATCGCACGACCTCCATCACCGGCACCGATTTACAAGTGCAGACTCCAGGCGCTCCAGAAAAATACTTACAACTTTGAAAAAATTTCAATATTTTTTAATAATAAATATTGATATTTAAGCCTTAAATATAATACACTATCGTGTTAAAATTCCGTTTACCGCAATAATTTCCTTCCCTTTCTGCTTCTAAAGCAGACTACTGCCTTAACTCGCTAAATTGATGAATATATGAGAGATTTTTATAAAATGAAACGAGAAAGTTAGACCTATTGTAATGTAAAGACCACGATTCACAGCATCTAAAAGTTTTCATATATAAGATATACTGATATCTGTCTTTTCAATTAACATTTCAAGAAACTAAATGTCCATATCGCTCTAGCTATAAGATCGGTTGCTTAAAATATACTAGTAGGGCCAACAATCTTCAATATAACGTTTTTCTAGAAATTTCAGCATATTTTCACTCCTTCAACTTATACTTAGGAAAAGTAATCGATACTACCCGAGCTTAGTTCTTCGTAATTTTTTTTTTATAATTTGAATTTTTTTACTCCTTTTCTTTTATAGTATTAATTTTTTTTGTTTTTTGTTGCAATTTATTTCATTTGATGTTTTTGAAACCTTTTTTTTTAATTCTACCACACTTTCCCTCCTTTTACATTCTTTGTTATTTTTAGCAGTCAAAGCTGCTTTTTGCATTGTTTTGTAGCGCTGACGACGTATTGTAGATTTGACCCGAAGTGACACACACAGCGTCAGCATTAATAACCAAGCGCAAGAGTGGTGGAGAACTGTTTGTTTCTTTTTTATCTTCTTTTCATTCGTATTTATGTTAATTAATTTCATTATCTGTTTTATGTCTCTTACATTTGAGTGTTTTCCACTTATTTCAGAAAATTATATTTTAATTTGTAATTAGGTACATACTTCAAATTGATTTATGTTGTTTTGTTGTTGTTGTGGCAATAATATATTTATTTCAATGAAAGCTCAGTGCACTTTGATTGATACTTAATGAAAGCAAACCCAAACATATTTTAATATCAAAGGAAATTAATTTTCGAATTTAGAAATTAATTTATCTTAATATATTCCAATTGTTAAGTTAGGTTAGGTTATGCTGATAGATCAATGAGCAACACATAGACCAGTTTTGGTCCTTTGCGATACCAGATGGAGTGTCGTCATGTTGTCGACGAGGAGTAGTCATCGCTTGACGCGAATTTTACTATCGTTATCTCTTCCAGATTCTCATATTGTGAGGCCCCTAAGTGGCAAAGACGTTGCCTTGACAATGCAGGGCAAGTGCATCATTATTTCTTTCGTACCTCCTTGCTTCTGACATTCCCTGCAGTCATCTCGATCCGTCAGTCCCATTTTGTAGGCGTGCGCCGCCACCAGACAGTGGTCAGTGAGTATTCCACCTAAACTCCTACAATCTTTTCTATCGAGTGACAGCAGGAGTTTTGTGTACTTCAGTTGGAACAGTTTTAGGTTCACTAAAGTTAGCGCCGCGTATGACAAGAGTCTGGAGTAGTCCAGCAAGTAAGATGCTAAATACATCAGGAGCAACAGGGCTCCAAACTCTCGAGATAAAGACGAAGGCTTTCGCACCGAAACTTGAGTATCATAGCTATTTTTAACTGTTTTGTTTATGTTTATAGAGAGAGGGATAAGAAAGCGAGATTAAATGAACAAAAAAGTAGTCATGAGAGAGATGAAGAAAAAGATAGAGTACACAAGAGGGAGAGATAGAGAGGCAAGTATAGAGAGTAAAAGAAAGACACAAGGGAAGAGATGGAGCAAAAAAGAGAGTACAAAAGAGAGATGTAAATCGAGCAAAAGAGATCGATGGTGAAGGCAATGAGCACAGTAATTTTATAAGCAATTTTTTTTTGTGTAGCCTTAAAACGATCGATTGATGGATCATTCGTATTTTAAACAAATTGATTTGAGAGTTTATACTTTTGTTTCAGATTACTCTAAAGTGGTTGAAATTCCAAATGTGTGAGATTAAAGCATTGGCAGGCCTACAACACATAATACAGAACTATTATAATCATTTAGCTTAAGAGGGTCACAGAGCTGAAAGGCATTGGTGGTTTAAATTGATCAAAAAGTGGAAGAACTGCGCACGAACGCAGAAACACTCTTGCCAACAGGTGCTACTATGGACTGAGTAGGCAATTGAAAAGTAAAATCCTTTCTCGACGAACAAAACTAAACTCTACAAGTCTCTCATCATTCCCGTCCTACTTTACGGTGCAGAAGCGTGGACAATGTCAACATCCGATGAGACGGCACTAGGAGTTTTCGAGTGAAAGGTTTTGCGGAAGATTTACGGTCCCTTAACCTTTGGCAACGGCGAATACCACAGAAGATGGAATGATGAGCTGTACGAGCTATACGACGACATTGACATAGTTCAGCGAATAAAAAGACAACGGCAACGCTGCCTAGGTCATGTTGTTCGAATGGACGAAAGTGCCCCAGCTCTGAAAGTGTTCGATGCAGTACCCGCTGGTGGACGCCGAGGAAGAGGTAAGCCTCCACTCCGATTGAAGGACCAGGTGGAGAAGGGCCTGTCTTCACTTGGTATTACCAATTGGCGTCAAACTGCCAAGAGATGCGTGGCGCTTTGTTGTGGACTAGGCTATAACCGCGTAAGCGCTATCTACGCCAGTCAAGAAGAAGAGGAAGTGGCTGCGATTACGAAAAAGGATTAACTGGATACGGTGGATAAGTTCAAAAATTAAATTATAAAGGTTCTGTTGCCTATTTTTAGGCGGCGTATCAATATTTCGTCAAACCTTCGACCTATTTGAGGCGAATTTGGCAACATCTTAATTTTTCGAATTTATACTTTTATTTGTTATATTTATCTTTTAGTATTTATACTTTTTCATTTAATTTAAGGATTTTTGTGTTAATTTTTTGTGGGTTTTTTCTTTGAATTTGTCATAATTTCTCATTTAATTTTAATCATTTATTATTTATTATTTTTTTTTAATTGTTATGAATTTAATTATTAATTTATTACTAATTAAATATACAAATATTTGACCCTTATTAAATTTTCCACAAAAACTTTACTCAATTTTAAATTACTATATTTGGCAGCTGTCACCAAACAAAACTTTGCTTCATCATATTAATACTAAGCATGTCCGTTAGTGTGCGCTGCGCTGCCAAAAAATATGTTTATTTTCTAGGCAATTATTTTTATTATAATTTTTATCTGCCTGTCGCATGTCGCCGGCGACGCCGTCACTCAGTCACACTCCGTGCCACTCTCGGCTTGTTATTCATAACGACAAATTAAAACAATTAACGCAAACTTTGATTGTTGCTGCCAGTCAAAATGAAAACAAATTTCATCCGAAATTACATATATGTACTATACTATGTATGCCACGCACAGAGCGAACGATAATCATTTAATCTAATTGCGTACGCATGTGTGGCGGTGCGTCTGAGGCAGGCCAAAGTACCAGCGTGTGTGATTCATATGTGTTTGTGTGAGTTTCTATGTGTGTGTATGTGCTTAAGCGCAAAAGTCGAAGCAGCTAATTAGGCGTATGGCCGACTTCAAGGTTTGTTTGTGTTGCTTTTTGTCGGCAGCGGCGGCGGCGCTACTGTTTACACACTTAACGAGCGCTACTACGCACCCATACACACTCTCACACACAGAGACACACTCAAACACTTGTGAGCGCTCGCAAAACCAGCAAAAATTCAAGGCTAATTATGCATGAGTGCAATACAAACACACACACAGAGAGAGCGAGAAGTATGTTTATGATTATGTGTAGCATACAACTAGGCGTGCATATGTATTAAATGTAGCATACATTCAGGCGCACATTGGTATATATATACCATAACAGCCAGCAAGCTACTAAATTCAAACAGCACAGCAGTGCGCTTGGCAACCGCCAACACACAACGTCCCGTGTTTACATAGCCTACGCGCTTAATCCGAAAAGTATGCTACACTGCATGAGGTTGACTTGTAACTTAGTAAGCAGCTTACTTAAGCAGCACGTTGAACGTTGTTGGCGTAGCGCATCGATTCTATATGGTATTATGCTTATTGTATATCTGCTTAAGCGGTTAAGAGGCAGACAAAATTTAAAGCATACCTTTGTGCGCGCACATATATAGTTTTTGCTATATCTCTTCACTTTTTAAGCTGCTACAAGCGCATAAAGTTACTCTGGAAAACCTCACCTTGGTCAGTCGCTAAAGTTCTTTAAATCTACATGTGTGCGCGCGCCTTAAAGTAGACTATCCTTTCTACTGCTTCTTTTTCCGTCGATATTCACACACAATAAATCAACAACTGCCAAGTTGAGCTGTGCAAAATTGACCAATAAAATGTAATAAATCCTACGCGTTTGCTGTGTGCTACATGTACTTTTATCATTGACAAGAGGTCATCCAACAACAGAAGTAAAGAAGAAAAAGAAAAAAAGAGTGTGTCTGTGAAAATCCACAAACCCAAGATGTGCAAGCATACTTTTAGGCGCTGCTTATGCAAGATAGATGTGTACAAATAAATTTAACTATGGTGGAATGCCTTTAGCCTTTAACACTTGTTCGGAGAAATTTGAAGACAAGCACACCGTTATATATATATATATATATATATATATATACAGATTCTTATACAATATATAGCTGTATAGACATTTTCGTTGATTAGGTTCGTCTTCGCCACCGACACTTAGGCACGCACCAAACGTAGTTGTGTAGTCGCTGTGCCGCCTGTTTGCCTGCCAGCTGTCAGATCTGCGCACACAAACAGCCTCACATATGTGCCTGTCTCCATATCTGTATGTATGTGTGTATGTTTGTCTGTGTAGACTATCACTTGCACAATGGTCTTAGACGTGTTCGCCCACTAGCCATGCTGTGCTCTACAAAACTGATGACACTCATAAGCCGATAGTGTCAAATCCGCAAGCGTGTTAACCCATTCTATGCCACAAGGTTGGATCAGCAAATGTACGGACACACGCAGAGACAAATAAACACAAACACAGAAATATATAAACATACACACACACTCACATACAAATATATTTACTTAAATATATGTAGATATGTATGCATATAAACTCAGATGCCGACACATTGTCACAGTCAAGCGGCGCTGAAACTCTTTACACACGTATTAAAATAATCCCTGACAAACACAGAAATACATATACTAACATACATATATACATATACACATGCATATGAGTATGTATGTGTGTAGTGTTGCCTAGCAAATTTCAACTTCAACTTTTATGGGAGAGAAAATAAATTGTTTTATCAAATTTTTTGGCATGTAATGTTGCTTAAAACAACACCAACACCAACAACAACAGTAGTAGTAGCAATAACAACAAAACTAACATGTGTCTATATTCAAATTAGATTTGGGTAGAATAGAAATGTTTTAAGCTTAACAGAGGTAGCTACAAACAACTCATACACTATACTAACTATAAAACTATATACAAATAGTAAAAAATTCTAAGCTGAGCTGCTACAAAATCAGTTTTTTTTTTTCATATAAAAACTAGCAGCTTTTAGTTTCAAAATTTTTCAAAACTATTTTTAAAATAAATTTCAGTTTATGTATGTATGTGATTGGCGTTGCAACCGTTTAGCCGGTTATAGCCGAATCGACGATAGTGCGCCATCTCTCTCTCTCCTTCGCAGTTCGGCGCCAGTTGGAGATCCCAAGTGTAACCAGGTCGCTCTCCACCTGGTCCCTCCAACGGAGTGGAGGCCTTCCCCTTCCTCGGCTTCCTCCGGCTGGTACTGCATCGAACACTTTCAGGGCTGGAGTGTTTTCGTCCATTCGGACAACATGACCTAGCCAGCGTAGCCGCTGTCTTTTTATTCGCTGAACTATGTCAATGTCGTCGTATAACTCGTACAGCTCATCGTTCCATCGTCTGCGGTATTCGCCGTTGCCAATGTTCTTAGGACCATAAATCTTGCGCAAAATTTTCCTCTCGAAAACTCCTAGTGTCGTCTCATCTGATGTTGACATCGTCCAAGCTTCTGCACCGTAGATCAGGACGGGGATGATAAGCGACTTGTAGAGCTTGATTTTGGTTCGTCGAGAGAGGACTTTACTGTTCAATTGCCTACTCAGTCCAAAGTAGCACCTGTTGGCAAGAGTTATTCTGCGCTGGATTTCGAGGCTGACATTGTTCGTGTTGTTGATGCTGGTTCCCAGGTAAACGAAATTATCTACGACCTCGAAGTTATGACTGTCAACAGTGACGTGGGAGCCAAGTTTATTTTAATTAAATAACAGTATTTTTTCAAACTGAAAGTATTTTACTAATTTTTCATTAAAATATATATTGCATTAATGTTGCCACCTAACGAAAAAGTAAATGTGAATTAAAAAAATATGTGCAACTATAAAACTTTTAAGAAAGTATCACTGAAAGTGGTGGAGAATTTTATATACATATTTAAAATTATAAAAATAATTTTTATTGACAGAGTTGCCACTTATTAAAAGTTATTTCAATAATATTCCAATTTTATATTAAGCATGAAAATAATAAATTATAAGTTTTAAAAAGCATTCTGGAAAGTTTTTGGTAATCTTTAAAAAAAAATTGCGACGATGTTGCCACCTATCTAAAAATAAGTAAAATATAAATAATTATACTATCAAAGTTTAGGAAGTTAAGAAAACTTTGTGAAAAGTTTTCCGAGAGTTATGGACTTAAATTCTTTTTATGAAGTTGCCACCTATCTAAAACAAAAATTAAATTAAGAAAAAAATATTCTAATATATAGTGTATAAGTTTTAAAATATTTTTTAGAAAGTTTGAGAGCAGACTTTTATTTTGAAATATTTTGCCAGGAGTTGCCACATATTTAAAAAACTACAATTATAAAAATATATAAATTTTGAAAAATATTCAAGGCTTTAAGGGTTTTCTTTTAGGTGGGTTTCAAAATTTTAAAATTTGAAAAAAAAAGTATTGTGCAATATGTTTAAAATAATATCCAAAAATATCAAATCAATCCGAGTAATATTTTCAGATATATATCCTTAGGACTTCCGCCCATCAGGCCACGCAGTACGAATGTAAAACTTTAAACACATTTATCTCAAAACTAAATATTTCAAGTCGGTGGACACGAAGCGATCAAAAAGTTTTAAAGCGATTTTGTTCAAATTTTGCACAAATCTTTGAAATAGCATTATCTAGTTAATAAACGAAGGAAGGATTTTATATGTTTATTATAACAAATTTTGTCGAGCCAATTTATTCCGAAAACTTTACGAAAAAAGTGAGCTTTTTGGTTTAAATTCTGTCAAAAATTTAAATTTCAATATTTTCCTTCGTTTATTAACTAGATTTATCCATTTACTATCGAAATATTTTTGATCTGTTGTATTTACATGAACCAAAATTGCGATATGACGTCCACCTCAAGCCCTTTTTTTGGACATGTCATGGGAGATGAGGTGTCAACGTGTGTTTTCGGAATTTTTAAATAAAAATTTCACAACATACTGTTTAAATATGTATCTTCGATACGCTGAATTATTTAAATGAAATATATGATTGAATATATTTAAAAAAAATTCAAGAATGTTCTTGTTTTTAGCCTCTGAAACCCACACAACCTCTTAGTATTAGAAATATTTCAGAATACAGTTGCCAACTCAAAAGAAATTTGCCTCAATTAATAGAAAAGTGATTCTGTTCCATACTTCTTAATCGGATTTTTTATTTATTAAGAACAATTACCATTATTTTCCGTTTTTTCTATCATCTGAAGATTTGTCTTATTAACTCTCAGATCGCAAAACCAAAATATATTAAGAACCTTACAAATAAGTCTCAAATAAAAGTTTTCAAAACCATCGAAATCGGAATATGTCTCTCGAAACTTTGTTTTACCATTTTAAAGTGATATTTTTTTAATAAAATAACCTAACCTAGAAAAATGGAAATCATGACTGAATTCAACATCTTTGAATTGTAAGTTTTTTCGTTCCTTAGAATATAAGAATGAATATTCTAACAACTAAAATCTTTTTAGTAAACAATAACATAATAAGAGTAGGAAAATCCTCCTGTAGTCCGGGTTGCAAAACCGCAAAGGTCATGTGCAAAGCGATGGATCAGAAATATACAAGTTTTCTACTAGCATGCAGAGGAATGCAGGAAGTGTTAAGAGCAAGGCATCAAGGAAAAAGTTGAGCATCTGTTGTGCGTTTGTCCTGCGCTAGCAAGACAACACTTCAGGTATCTCGCGACCACACAGTGTGAGAAATTAGAGGAGATATCGTTTGTAAGGCCTCTTAATCTCTTAAAGTTCGCGTCAAACGCTGGCAACCTAACCGATGTCTATTGCTCAGGGAATACGTTACGGGACTTCATCTGCTATCGTTGAGGACTATAATTGGTCTATTCAGTACCTGTTAACCCACCCACGAGACAAATCTAACGTAATCTAATCTAACCTAATCTAATCTAACCTAACCTAACCTAACCTAACCTAACTTAACGTAACCTAACCTAACCTAACCCTAACCTAACCTAATCTAACCTAACCTAATCTAATCTAACCTAAGTTAACCTAACCTAACTTAACGTAACCTAACCTAACCTAACCCTAACCTAATCTAACCTAACCTAATCTAATCTAACCTAAGTTAACCTAACCTAACCTAGCCTATGTTATGGTTATGTTTATCGAAACCCTAAACTCAAATAATCCTCAAATAATTGCAGAACTTAAGGTATTCTTCATGTTAAGCCCCTATTAAATATTAAATTTAAATTATTTCCTTAATTCCCTGGTATTTAAAAATATTCACGCATACATTTGTATACACATAAGTATGTATATTGGCTGTGCTTTTTCATAATTTGATTGTTTTTTTATTGTTATTGCGCTGATAGGCGTTTAAAATGAATTTACTTAATTACTATTTTATTTTTAATGTTTTTTCCTTATAATACATTTTTCAACAGCTAACTGCCATAATTATGATATCGCTATTAATAAATGACGAAACAAATTACTTTTCAATTAATAATAAATTGTACAATATATTAAAGCATGGCAAGGTATTTATAAACGTTTAATCTGCCAACGAACGGTAATGATACATTTTAAAAATTCAAAAATTTATTGAGAAAACAAATGGTTATGATACATATGTATGTATATATGCAGATATGGAATAATATTTATTACGCCTGCGGGACTTTAAGGCAGCGCTGAGTAATTTATGATGAATTGCGTACGCGCGCTCACATTGCGAGCGTTTGTAGGCGAATGACAAGCTGGTGGTGCTGCGCCGTATGACAGCTGCGAAACGTTAGTCGAAGATAATTAAAATTATGATGTGAATTTATATATGTGGAAAAAAATTAAATATGGCAACACTATTTTATGTTCTTGCTCATTTTGCATATCATTTCGTATTATTTAATAATTTTGTGGTCAATAATTGTTATTTTAGAAATACTAACTCTGTTCCAAGCTAATATGCGTCTAATGTGTGCTTGTCAAGGTGTCAAATTTAATGACAACCTAAATGAAAAGCAATGAAAACGATTATCAATTAATTTTTACAGCTATTTATTTTACTATCTTTAAACAAATTGGCAATCTAGTATATAAATTCAAGTTTGGGGCAATGTTATTATAGTGGAAACTGACAGTATTTTGACATTTGAAAAATTTCTTTTTCGATGTGGTTTTGTCATTAAATTTGACATATAAAAAATCACAAAAAGGTTCTGAGAGAGAAGTTGTGAAGGGAAATGTTTCCAAATTTCACTTTAAATTATTTTTTTAAGTTAGAAATTTGACAAAAAAGACCACAACTACAACGGTTTTTTATAGAATCAGATTTGGAGTCTCACTAGATACTTTTAACTTACAAGAAAGTAGACAAAATTCTCAGATTTCACAATAAATGTGACTTGATCTTTTACTATTAATATATTTTCAAAACTTTTATTTGAAGAGTTGAAAAAGAAACAAATACGGACTGCTAAGGACTTGCTAAAGAGAGTAATTTTGTGTATCATAAACTCATTTGAATATATAATATAAATATAACGAGGAATTCGGAACCTCAGTGAGATCCTATAGTAGTCGTCAATAATGTGTGTTAACTTCCATTACATATCTAGCCATATATAATAAAGCATACGATCAACTACTTTCCTTCAAAATATTCTATATCCTAACACCAAGAACTACGTACTCATCAGCATTACTCGGGAATCCCACTAAATTGTTTGAGGAATCTTTTCCACTGCCACAACGACAGCATTTTGAGAAAGTAGGTCAGTTGATGCTATTTTCCCTAGCCTCCATATAATGTACTTCCGCGTTACTTAAATTACTGTAAGCTTTATTTAGAAACTCCTTTTACTATTCAGTTATCTTTTTTTTCTACTTAGGAATAGCTATGAATTTCTTATGTAAATAATTATTAAATATTATATGCATGAGAACTTCAAATTATTTCTCAAATATTGAGAGAATTATTTTATATTTTTACATTACATCAATTTTCTAAGAACTAAGGGTGGCAGCAATTTCTGCAGAAATTTTAAAGAAAGCATGCAGAGAATTCGTCAATTTGTAATTGAAAAATAAATGAAAATTACTTATTTGATTTACTTTGATGATTTAAATCGATAAATGAATGACTAATAATATATAATTTGAAAATAAATATATGCAAAATAGGTTGTTTTGGAGAACGCAAATTACATTTAGTAGGATATAGCAATTATGAATGTTAAAGAGCTTTAGCGTGTTGGAATATTCATGATTTAATTTCTTTTATGCTCAATTCTGAAAGAGTTATGAAGTATTTCAGAATTTGACACAAGTTGCTATAGTAAAATTTCGAGTAAAAGAACAGATGCTAAAGAAAAATTCTTTGGATTCTCGGAACATCTTAACCCTTATTTAATATCTGAGATTTATTTTTGACACTTTAGAATCCACATAGGTTTAAGATGCTCAAAGTATATTATTTTTGTGTAGGGTTAAGAAGTCAAACTTAAAAATTTTCTGGAATACTTTCCAAAACCTTGCAACACCACAAATTTAACTTTTGCTAGATATGTTAAAACAAAAGTAAAATAATGATGCTAATAAAGAGTTACAAGTATACAGCAAAAATATTCCCAAAAATTTCAGTATTATTAGTAGAATAACTAAATTACACAGCCACAAAAAAAATTGTCTTGACCAGGGGGTCTTACTATGTGTGCCTTATGTTTTTGGGGTCGCTGAATCTGAATCCGAGGTCCATTTAACCCCATCAGATAAGGGTTTTGACAGTACCTATGTATATGGCGGGCAGTGTTTTTAACACTTTATCGGTTTCACTTGAAACTCGTTTCTCAGGGGTTTTCGAGGTCGCTGATTATGAATCCGTTGTGTCGGAATCGCTCGAAACTCGATACTCGGGGGGTTTCGGAGTCGCTGATTACGAATCCTGTAAATGATTACGAAATCCGGTTAAAATTCAAAATGACGGATCCAATATAGCGAATTTTTAAAATGTGGCCACCATATTGGTTCGCCATTTTGAATTATTGAAAATTAACGTCAAATTCGCAATCAACGACCCAGAGTACCCCCGAGTAAACGGCTTGCATTCCAATAATACTGAACACAATTTCATGTTCATAATATCAAACCCCAGCTTTTTATACTCTCGCAACAAAGTTGCTACGAGATTATTATAGTTTTGTCCACATAACGGTTGGTTGTAAGTCCTGAAGCTAAACGAGTTAGATATAGGGTTATATATATCAAAATGATCAGGGTGACGAGTAGATTTGAAATCCGGATGTCTGTCTGTCCATCCGTCCGTGCAAGCTGTAACTTGAGTAAAAATTGAAATATCTTGATGAAACTTGGAAGACGTATTTCTTGGCACCATAAGAAGGTTAAGTTCGAAGATGGGCGTAATCGGACCACTGCCACGCCCACAAAATGGTAATAACCGAAAACACTTAAAAAGCCATAACTAAGCCATAAATAAAGCTATTGAAGTAAAATTTGGTATGAAGGATCGCACTAGGAAGGGGCATACATGGATGTAATTTTTTCGAGGAAGTCGGCGTGGATCCGCCCCCTGCTAAGTTTTTTGTACATATCTCGTAAACTACTAAAACAATATCAAGGAAACTTTCTAGAGTCGTTTCTTTTTGGTACTGCCTTATACAGCCCAAAAATGGAGGAAATCGGATTATAACCACGCCCACCTCCCATACAAAGGTTATTTTGAAAACTACTAAAAATGCTTTAATTCAGCAAGGAAAAACATCATAAACCTTAAAATTCATTATAAAGATGGTACAGAAGTGCTGCACTCAAAATGGAAAACAAAATTTTAAATGGGCGTGGTTCCGGTTCATAATATCTTCCTAGCTTCCAAATGATATGCTGTAAAAATAGTTAAAATCGGTTCACAACCACGCCTACTTTCCATATACCAGAACTTTGAAGTCGGTCTGAATAGTTTACTTTACTATATATAAAGTTAGTACTAGTGAAGATATCGGAACAGAACATTGCTCAAATACTGCATTTATAGTGTGGCACCGCACTTCTCAAAATCGTCCAAATCTGTCCATAAGACCCCTCTGTCAAGACCCTATATATCGAATATGAGGACCTCAGTACTTCTAACAAATTTTTTACCGAAATTATAGTTAAGTCTCTCAGATATTTTGAAGAAATTTTGAGAGAATATGTTTCTTCTAATAATATGTTTAAGTGCCAACAATGAGTGAAATCGGGTCATAACTTCATCTATCTCCCATATACTTAATATTAGGGGTTTCAAACTTGTAATGGACTTTATACCAAAGGCATATGTGAGTCTAATTGTTTGTTATATTAATAAATTTAAATAAATAAATTGCGAGAGTATATAATGTTCGGTGACACCCGAACTTAGCCCTTCCTTAATTGTTTATTTTTGAGTTTTTCACAAGTTTTTTTGCGCACAATATTATTAACTTTTTTTAGTTGAGTTAAAAAAATATTTTTATTAAAATAATGCAAGCAAATATTTTTTCAAGATGAAATTTTCCCCATATATATTTTTCCATTAATAATTTTTTTTTTTCAAATTTTTAGCATTTTTATTTTCTAAAATATTTGCACTGTACTTAAAGTGGTTAGAATTTTTTTCAAATTTTGTTTTTTTTTTTAATTAGTAATAATTTGACAATATGTATTATTTATTTATTTATTTTTATAAATTATTTAAATAAATAAAAAAAATAAATTTATTTTAATAATAATAATTATGAAATATCGTTCAACAAAGTATGTTTGTTGAGTATAGAAATGCATTAATTCTTGCGAATCAGCTTCCATGTGCTTTTTACTTAGTTTTTTGTGCGAGTAATTAACGTTTGATTTATGTTTTTTAATACAAATTGTTAAATATTTTCTGCATAATACACATGCTACATTAACAGTTTACGCAATATAAATTAATGTAGAAAGCTTAATATAATTTTTTTCGCATTTCTGCATAAAATTATAAATTTTTTACTTTGGTAAAACGCGTCGCTGCAGTCAGTTATTTAATTTCTGTATTAATTTCTCAAACACATTGCTTTTTTGCAACACTATGTGAGCGTGCTTTAATTTGTGTTTTTATATATTATAATATTTTTCTTCCAATATTTTTCTTAATAATGTAGTTTTATTTTAATTTTTTATATATATTTATAAATTATTTTTTAATATTTTTTTTACAATAATTTTTCTATATTTCATTAAATTTTTTTATATTATTATATTTTTTTTAATTTTTTAAACATATCTATAAATACTAAAATCATTATTAATTTTTTTTATTTCATATATTTTTTTTTTTAATTTTTTCTCTTACTTTCCACTTTAAATAGAAGCATAAATGACGTTTATAATTGAATTGTTTGTCTAGCGCATTATATTAATTACAATTTGCATTTAATTTGCGTTTTTAATGCATTTCTCCGCACACACAGTAATGTAATAACGCTGTCAAAAACTTTGTTTTTGTTGTTTGTTGTATAACTGCACACATTAAAGTTGTAAACACCAGAAAAAAATTTAATACGCACAACATATGAACTATATCATAGTTTCAAAGGCAAGCAAACAGCTAAAGCACAAGGCAGCTGCTCAAATAGTGCACATAAACAAAAGCAACTACAATAAAAAAAAAAAATTGAAAATAAAAAGATTTTTTTTCACATTTGCATAAGCAAATAAATATTTCATGCACTTTCATTTTTTACCAACACAATTTTTTATTTAATTTTTTTCTTTATTGAATTTTTTTTATTTTATTTTTCTTTGTTTTGCAAACTCGACCTCGAAATTTACCTTTTTATGGCCGCAGCATGCATTCATTATTACTTTTTACATATTTGTTGGTTTTCGGTGGAAATTCAACAAGGCGTGTGCCACATCTGTTCACACTACGGCAGCGCGATTTCCGCTTGCAGCCAACTTTTCAATACAAATTACATACGATTGCTGTTTTGTTGTTGTTGTTGTAGCATATAAAGAAAAGTGGAAAAGTTTATTTTTCGCAAACTTTTTTTTTCTTATTTTGCATTCATTTAAATTTAAATCGTTATATTTTATTAACGAATACTGACAAGCACTTTATCACGCCTGTGTATAGGTATGTATGTATTCGTGTGCAAGCGCTGTGAAATATCACTCGAACAGCACTCATTTTAAATCGTCACAATTTTCTCACTCATTCACGTGTGAATTTATGATTTCACTTCCGTTTGGGGGACAAAAAAAAAAGAAGGAAAACTTTTTTCCTATTACAAATATTATCGTTACTTTTATCTGCTTTTTACTTCGCTTTTGTTTTTGTTGTTATTTTTGTGTTCACTTTTTGCACTTCATCTCACTTATGCGGCACGAACGGCACACATAGACATACAAAGCCATACACAGCGACTCAACGGCAATCCATCACGCACCAAAATCGCGCGTTTTTTATTGCACATCCGCCTGCCTGACTTCTACGCGCTTACTTTTGTACGTTTGTGTCTGTTACATGCAAAATTTCACGCGCTTTGCATGCCGTCACAGGAATTCGGCATTTATAGACATTTTTATTTTCTTTGTTTTTACTTTTTATACGAACTTTTTTGTTTTTGTTTTCTCACTCCCACTCACGTGTGTTCCCGATTTTGGTTGCGCGTATAACGGTACAACGATAAGCGCCGCAGCAGACGCGAGGACATCCGCACGTTTTGAATGCCAGCACTGAACTGCCGAGATCGCCGCAACTGTTTGCTGCCGAACGTGTGCTGTTGAGTCGTTTAGTGGGTCGTTGCCGCTCGTTAAAAACGGCATCCGCAAGCAAAACCACCACACAGTTAGCTGGCGAAATCAGACGCCACCGCCGCCAACATTGCCACGAACAAAAGTGTCGCCGTCGTTGTTGTCCATCAACGGAACCGCCACCGACAAGTTGTACGACAATGTCTAAGGCAATGGGAAGTACTGAAGTTTGTTGCTTCTTTCAATTGCCAGCCGACCGAACGAACGACTGCTGCTGCCAGTTGAGATATGCATGTGAACGATGTTGTTGGTTGGGTGGTGAGGTGCACTCCGAAAATGTTAGAGCGAATTCGAAGAATGTTAGCAGTCTCTTTACATGCTTTAGACAGTAATATAAAACTGTTCCCAGCGCTCTTAGGCTGTTAATGTTATGCTTTTTTGTGATTTTAAGAGGAAAGTAACATACAAGCTGTAAAACTGGTCACGACAGTGTAAACCGTTACTTTATAAAACTGTTCCCACTTTTTGGGTACAGTCTATTTGTTAATAATTTGATATTTACAACTAAATGTCAACTAAAAAAACTTATAATACACCAAATTTGAAAAAATTAAAAGTTAATCTGTTCCCACCCTTAAAATCCAATTTCATTAGAATAGTATCATAAATCAAGGCGCTCTTACATATTTTCGACTTTAAACCGCTCATTAATTAACCGTTAATTAGGTAAAAAACAAAAAAATAGAACTGTTCCCACAGCTTACTTTGCATACAAAGCTATATTAAATAAGTCAAAAATTCATATTTTTTAAATTTGGTCCCAAAAAATATTTTGTAAGACTTATATATTTAACCACATGCTAAAGAAATTAAAAGATAATCCTCTTAAAAAGTTCTTTCTTTATTTTGTAAGATACACCTTATAACTTCAAAGTTTGGAGTCCAAAGTATAAGATTTGAGTAATAATAAGTGACAGCAAAAGTAATATTTTCACAAAATCAAGGAAGTTATTGAAGGTTTTCCTCTTAAAACTTAGGCCAATTTAAAGCTTTTTCTGTTACTGTTCAGCGGAGCTTTTTGATAAAATTAGTTTTGTCCTTCCTGGTGCTTTTCTTAAAAGTTGTCTGCCTTATAATTACATTTTCAACGTCATAACTGTATATAAATACACCTTAAAGAAAAATATCCCTGAAAAGCAGGTTTGATTTTCACCACTATTAGAATGCTTTACAGCTTGTTTACTTTCATGTGACACTCTGTCGAGCTTGCTGTTCTTATACACAACTTTGAAGGGATGAAAATTCAAACGCGCATTTATTTGTGGGATGAAATGATTTTATAGCACTCAGAAGAAATAATTATGGGTAAATTACGGGCTTCTATGTTGTTAAAATAGAAAAAGCTTTCTGTAAAGGATACTGAAGTTCTACTTAAAGTTTATTCACAAGCTTTTAAGGACTTATGTATGTACCACAACTTATTCAGCACTTTAAGACCCTTGTATGACAGATAATAATATCATGAATTATATTAACAGTATAACAAATGTTAAAAGTTGTCCCAAAAGCTTTAAATTTAGTTGTTAGCAGTTTGACGGTCTGTTATCAAAGTCTTTTTAAAGTTTTCCATGAATTATAGATATTTTTATAATTATTAACATTTTTTAAACAGAATAATTGGGTAATTTTAAGTTAAGCTTTTGGGTAAAAGCTCTTTCTTGGTATTTACGATTTAAAATACTGATGATGGATTAACATGAAGCATGAAAGTATATGAAACTCCTGAATTCCTTCAGAAATGATAATACTGAGAATAGTTTAGTGCGACCGACATGCAATTAGCAGTGCTTCAATGCGCCAAATTGCAGGCTATGCTTCTTTCCTGCTAAACGCATATCTTCAAAAATGTTGCCTACATTTTGGCGTTATTACAAATAATAGACATGGTATTGTAGTGCGAAGACAAGAGTCTAAAAGTCTTCAAAAACGTGTAATTATAACTTTAAAATGATGATGATTGGATCAATGGTTTTTAAGGCATTCATGAAATTAGATATTAACTTATTGCCACCTGTTCGAAAGTTTAAAAATATCGATCAGATAAATAAACAAAACAAAATTCGGAATTAAAATGTGTAAAAGCATCTGACTTAAAGGACTAAGAAAAATATTTTTTGAGAAGGGTTGCCACCTGTATGAAATTAAAAAAATGTATAAAAACACAATATTGAGAATAGCAATTTTAAAATTAATCAATATAGGTAGTAAACTTTAATATTTAAGTTCCATTTTAGTAAAATTTTGTTTAGAAAAGTGTTGCGACCTTTGAGAAAATATAACATAAACGAATGATAGCCTGAAAAGTATGCTTGAAATTGTAAAATATATTTTTTTCTACTAACAAGCCAACTAATACAGTACATTTTTTACAATTTTCCTTATTATGTCTAACTGCATCAGCTTACGCATATAAATAAGTATAGTGACTACGAAGTAATTCCGATAATTTCCATTGTACCAACCAGCATTTATTGCTGCGGCACACTTTACTTCAGTCTTGCCGGAGTGTCATTCAATACGATTCTTAGAAATTTCTATAGAAACAACTGTAAATTGCGGATGAACGACCCACACACCTGCCTCTCAGCTCAAACCACACGCGCTTACTCTGAGGTGCTACTTAGAAGCACGCTGTAAGCGGTTAACAGACTACTGTTAACTATTAACATCAGCACCCCTTATTACATAGCCTGTCTGTTCTCACTTCCGTCCGTTACGCCACCACATTTCTCTCTTTGTTAGTACCTTATAGCGGCTGTTAAAGCATATTAATTTGTAATTGCATTTCCGAAAATATGTAGGCTTGAAATAACGGCAGGCAGGTTGGTGGTGCTGTTGCCTAGACGTTTAGAGTGGTGGACTTATTAGTTTTGTTTTCTTTGAAAATGAGCTCAAGAAATGTTTGAATGAAATTTAGTGGTCTGAGAGTACAAAAATGTGTACATAAAATTAATTACCGATATATTTGACTATATTTGAATTTATGGTTTCATTGTTTCTTCGTGAAAATTTTATTTTTACATATATATATATAAATGACTATTGTTTGTTCAATAAAATGGTTATCAAATATATGAATTTATTAAAAATGTAACAACAAATTAAAAAGAAATTAGAAATATTCACTTACCATCTACTAGCCTAAGCCTGACCTAAGCAATGCTTGTGAGGCTGAAAATACAAAATTGAACATTTAAAGTAATATTTAAATGAATATTAAAATCTTAAAAAATAATTTTAATTAAAGTCTCATACAAATTAAGAAGCTTTAGAAGCCGAAATAAAGCGTTTTTTTAGCAATTTTTTTTAAAGGGAAGGAAATGATTGCGGTAAACGGAATTTTAAGACGATAGTGTACTATATTTAAGGCTTAAAAACAATATTTACTTTTTAAAAATATTGAAATTTTTTCAAAGTTGTAAGTATTTTTCTGGAACGACTGGAGTCTGCACTTGTAAATCAGTGCCGGTGATGCAGGTCGTGTGATGCATCTGAAACAATCGAACCAAATTTTTTTTAGTTTTTATAAGTTTCTTTTCTTTATGTACTAAAAAAATACCGAAGAAGTTATAAAATTCCAAATTTTTTCGAAGTTTGAAAAAAAAATGACTTTTTTAAGAAAAAAAATTGACTTTAAGTTGCAAAACAAGTAGTTTAAATAATACTTTTGTCCAATTTTTTTAGTTCAAATAGAAGATAATTTAATACTGAAGCTAGAACTGAACTCACTTTGGTTTTTTTCGATCGGACATATATTTTTTGCTATCGCCGCCGCCGTTTTCTAACACTAGTGAAAATGAAAACTCGAGAAAACGCGTTTTAAAGTTCTGCCTGAGCATTCGCATCTGCTCGACGCTCGGCCACTAAAACTGCTCTAGCTTCGAAAATATGTTGAATTGGCCTCTGGAATTTTAAAGACATATTATTGGATAGTTTTGGAAGAGATTTAAAACAAAACAAAAAAATCGATTTTTTGAAGCCTGTAAAGCAGACTAAGAAAAATTCAAAATTTACTCAAGATAGCTGACTGGGACCCTAATCTCGTGGTACTTCGACAGTCACGGAAGTTGAGATAATTCCAAGTCTACATTATTTGAAATGGAAAAGCTCTTGTTTGTAATGAAACCGCTGTCTTGGTCAATGTGTTGTTAAAAATCTACTAATATTCCCGTAATCTTATGAATTTCCAAGGTTTCACAAATTATAATTTCGGTAATATCACAAAGCCTGCAAAATTCCTAAATCTTCAACTTAAAGGTTTATAGGAAAATAGCTAACATTCGTAAATCATCACCAGGAATATAGCAAACTAGTACCTCAAGAATGATAATAATTGACAGAAACTTCAATTTTATATAAAGAAAAGAAAAGAAAAGATAAGAACTATAATAATAATAGAACTTCATATACAGTAGAACTTCCCAAAACTCGAATCACCATAATCCACAAAAAACTTCGAGTTGGAGAGACATCCCAGTTACGGAAGGTAATTTGAATGAAATTTGACTTCTATTGCCAATTCAAGAGTTCGAGTTATAGAAGTTCAACTGAATATGGATTGAAGAGTTCAATAACTCTTAAAATCAATATGCAATGCATTTACTAATAGAGAATAAAGAAAACAGTCTTCTAAACAGATGAATTGAAAACTACAGAAGCTCAAGATTAAAAATTCGTGTTACAAAATAATAACCACTACAAACACTGCCTGTCAAAAATAACTTGTATGTCTTAATAATGAAGAAAAACCATTACTCCACTTTTCACGCAACTTTCAACTACGTCAACTGTCATTCCTACCAGCTTCTAACTTCAGGCAATAAGGAAGCATTTATACTATTTTAATAACTCACCGTTCATATTCAAAAATATACAATGCGACAACGGTTATCTTCGAAATCATTAGAGATTAGACAAGAGTTATTCCTCTTTCCGGATATCTAACTTCTCTTATGTCTCAAAAATCCCTACACTTTAATCTATCAAAACTCACTATTATTTGGGCTAATTCGCAGAAATTTGAAATATAGGTTTATGAGAGCATTGCTCTTAATATCCCCAGCGGGAATTTTTTGGGTATTTACAAATATAAAACCATTAAAACTAAAGTTGAAGAATGATGATTTATCGGTGTATTTAAAATGAATAAATAGTTTGATGGGTGGTAAATAACACCCGCGCAGCTATATCTGCTTTTTCCAGACAGGATAACAAAGCGAAGCGTGTGGGACTGGAACATATGAACAAGGACAAGACAAAATATCTCCTATCATCAAAGAAACAGTCAGAGCATTCGCGTCTTGGTTCCCACGTCATAACTTAGAAGTTGTCGATAATTTCGTCTATCTTGGAACCAACATCAACACCAATCATAATGTCAGCCTAGAAATCCAACTCTCCACTCCAAGAATCACTCTTGCCAATAGTTGCTACTTTGGACTTAGTATGCAATTGAAAAGCAAAGTCCTCTCTCGATGAACCTAAACCCAAACTCAATAAGCCCCTGATCATTTCCGTTGTGCTTTATAGTGCAGACGCGTGGACGATGACAACATCCGATGCACCAGGAGTTTTCGAGAGAAAGGGTTTGCGGAAGATTTACGATCCCTTAAACATTGGGGAAGGTGAATGGCGCAGGCGATGGAACGATGAGCTGTATGAGTTATCCGACGACATTGCTTTAGTGAATCGAATAAAACAATAGCGGCTGTGCTGGCTAGGCCATGATGTTCGAATGGACGAAAGCGCTCCAGCTTTGAAAGTGTTCGATTCAGTACCGAGGAAACCGAGGAAGCGGGAGACCTCCACTCCCTTGGAAGGACGAAATGGAGAAGGGACTGCCTTCACTTGTTATTACCAATTGGCGCCAAATTGCCAAAAGCAAGAATGAATGCGGTGCCTACGCTAGTTAAGAAGAAGAAATGGTTTGGTCAACCTTGTCTTGCAGATTTCAGATTTTGCTTCTCTTTTATTGGTAGACTCGCTAGAAGCCTAGCCAGACATTACTTTTATCTACACGGTCCCATAGCGGTTGAAATTAACATGTCAACATGAAAAATTAACTTTCAACCTTTATTGACAAATACCTTAAGAATTATCTGTGTCTTCAGACTTCCCTTTCAAAGTTACTTTTAACTTAGACACTCGTACATATAGTTAGCGATTTCGATTAAGTAAAATTAGAGTATTAAATTCAAATGAAAGTATTTTTAGTTTGGTAGTTCTTCAGACAGTTGGCAACTCTTCCCGAAAAAAAATTTTCATAAGAAGTTGAGTCCATAATATATCAGTTGGTAACTCTTCCCGAAAACAATACTGAAAACAATTTTTCATAAGAAGTCGAGTCCATAATATATCATTTATTTTATATATTAAATATAATCAAAGTATTTAATAAAATAAAAAATTTTAAACAGGTGGCTACCATTCAACAAAATATTTTCAAAATAAATAAATATAATAATCAAGATATTTGATTTTGAAACTCATATAGTAGTATACCCTGCCCTAAACAATTTTACAGAATTAAAAAAATTTAAATCGGTGGCAACCCTACCCAAGAAACTGTTTCTACTTTCTTCCAATTCGCTACTCATTAACACTATTCTAACAACTGCGTTGTTTCTTCATCATAAATTTTTAATTAAATTTGTTAACAGTTGGCAACCCTACATTTTCTTTTATAAATTTCTCACTGGGTACTTGGTGACATATAACGGTATTTACACGCTTTCCCCAAAATACGAACAAGCGAGTAAAAGCAAGTCGCTCAGTCATTCGCTGTCGCTTTAAAAAATTAAACACAAATCTCCATTTTCATTTCGTCACTCATTTTGCATAATTTTTGCAGATTTTCATACGCTTGCTCGTTCATAATTTTTCTCATTTTTTTGTGTGACTTTTTGCGGTTATTTGTGTGTGTGAGTGTGTGTGTGGACCCGAACTATCCATTTCATAAAGTATTTACATATGTACGTTTTGTAGTTTATTTTTTGCAAAAAAAAAAAATTATCAACTGAAGTACCGCTATAGTGCACGTAGAAATAAAATGAAATCTTGTTTTTTAGAAAAAAAAACTCAGACACACATACAGTCCACACACACATGAGTGCCGCGCTTAGCGCATTCGTATTCCACTTAGTTCTTTTTTGCGCTTGCGGCTACATGAGTTTACGCTGATTTTCTAATGTCAGCGACACATTTGAAATGCTAAAATCGTTCAACGGCAACACAACAAAAAAAACAACGCAAAGTAAACAGCAACAACAACAAAAATAACAGCAATGTAGCAACCAAAAAAAGACAGTAAACTGTGACAAATAGGAGAGCGCAAAAAAAACAGAAACTTATACATAATAACGGTACTTTTTAAGCGCACATACTATACTGACTGCCAGCTGACACAACAGCTAACCTCAGCCAACGGTTGTTTGGTATATGGTATGTGGCAGTAGACAGTTTGAGCACAGTACTCGTAGAATGAGTGATGTAGAGGAATAAAAAAATATGAAAAACATAAAAATAGAAGAAATAAATAATAAAGTTGTAATAAAAGAAAATAGTAAAAAAATAAATAAAAAAATAAATAAAAAAAATTTTTCTTAGAGGAAAAAAATTTAAAAAATGTCCTAAAAATAAAATTTCTTAAAAATATATGAAAAAAAAATTGTAAAAAAAAATAATAAAAAAACTTAAACTAGTACAAGTGGGAGAGCGTCAACCTAAAAACAACAGCAAAAAATGAAAAATATGGCAGCACTTGCATCCACTACCACATAAAAAGCTCACATCCCGCATCAAACAGTAGCTATCTCCTGCGTATGTGGCATGTGTTGCCTATGTGGCATAAAAATGTACTATATGCAATAATGCCTGCTGTTGCCACCACTGCTGGCTAAGCCAGTTTCGTTTAAGCGGTGTATTTAGGTTTGTTTTTTGTTTTTCTTTTTTCACTTGTTTTTATTGCATTTTTTTGCGCTTTCTCGTTTTGTAATTCAGCACCGTTGCTGCCACTGCTGCTGCTGTTGCCACTGAGTTGCCGCTAGCATTGACTTCACATCATTGCTGACCTCATTTGCGCAGCTGACACATATATCAACAAATTCAAACAGCAACAGCAGTAAGCAACAACAACAACAACAAACAGTAGCAACAACAACAATAACAACAATAAAACAAGTAACAACAAAAACTAGTGCAACACAAACAATTGCATTTGCCCGATTGCGCTTATGGCAGTGACAGACAACATCGCTGATCGCCAGCAATTCGAATGCACTTCACATGTGTTAGGCGCACACAAGTACACTTCCCGCCATTTGAATGCCTTTCAACGCTGATTGCTCTGGATTTGCATTTGTTGTAATATTAGTGTGACTACTTTAATTTTGCATTTAAAAATTCGTTGAATGACACACAACTAGCGGGTGGCTTGTGTAGTTGGTGAGTAGAGTGTTCACTCTTGCTTTCACAGGTGTTGGGTTACGTATACGCCATGGTGTCCGTCGATTTGTTTGATTTGATTTGAGAAAAACAATAACAAAATTTGGTGATTTGCAAAGTTAAATGTTTCCGGTTTTATTTTAACATATTTTAAAGAAAATAATATACTGTTATTTGTTCGAAAAGAAAATCGGCTGAACATCGTATTCAAACTTTTACCGTTTCCTTGAACCGAATGCTGCGGGAACCAAATGAGAAGGTTGTAAGACCCAATGCCCCTTATTTATTACCGAAAAATATATAATCTCTTTAAAAATCGTATAGGTATATAATAATTGAAATATATTGGCAAAACATTTATTTGTAATAAATATTACATACAAACTGGTCAATTAGCTGAAGCAATTAAGAAGTAATAGCCTTTTTATACAGGAGCTAATTAATCAATTAACCAGCCTCTACTCTATTAACATGCTGATTAAGATCGATTTACCATACAAAATAAAAATCTACATTAATTTTTGATTGAATTTTAATCGACTTGAAAATGAAATGCAACTCTATGACAAAGACCTTATTTGTAATTATATATACGTTCTTTGTCTGCGAGTTGTTGTTCACGCTACACGACGGTAGATGTCGCTGTTAAAAATTTCAATTAGCTGATGAAACTTATCAACTTCTTATGAAAAGCAAAAACAAAAATGTATAACAGGTTATCGAGTAGCCGTCAGTGTGAAGGGCAAAAACTGTTTTCTCAATTAAAATTTTAATTGTTCAATTAATTTGACTATGTGAAAAGGCTGGAATGGAATCAAAGGGTTATTAATTCGAAAGTACTCAATTTGTTTCAAACAATTAAAATTAGTTAGCTGATTTTGTATAATAGAGCTCGTTCGATAACTGTCTAGTGTCTTTGATTCTTCATACATAATGGTATTGGAATAAAATACTGTGCAAAAATTATATTATTGGAAAGCCGAAGGCCCTGGCAGCCAGTGCTTTAGTTGTTAAGTGGAATAATTATTTATAATTATTACTCTTGTAAATAAATAAATTGAAAATAAATAAATATTATTGGAATATTTCGTGCAGATTCAATTCGATTTTGTAAACAAATTTTATATAAATTTTTTCACATTTGATATTAAACGCACTATGATTTCTTTCCATAATACATATACACATCAAACGTATTCTTTTCTCTCAGTATGAAGGTACTGAATAAGATAATCTAAAGACAATTTGTAATCAATTTAATACTAATTGAGTAATTAATTAATTGCTATATTTGGTAAATTGATAACAATTAGTGGTTAAATATGGAAATTTTTCTAAATTGTACAATTATGGATATAGATGAATACAGTAAAACACCGAGTTTAGTCTGTCAATCGAATCATATCAACATTCACTTCGAGTAGAATGGCTTAGAATGCCAATAACCGTTGAAAGTTATATTTTAACATAGATAACAGTTGTTCGAACTACCTCAATGTTAGGATTTAACTTACGATTTCGAATCCATTCAACAATTTAACAATTTAAACAGTAAAAACTTAAGCCTCACAGCAGTATAGAACTGATCAAGTTTGACTTGAACTTAGAAATGTAGATTAAATCGGTCAAAATTAAATTACTATAGCTTTTCTGCGTCAAAAGCGAACTCGAGATGAAGCTTCGGCAATCATGCATAACATATTTGTTTCGTATTCTCTCTAGCGATATTTCGTAAACCTTTTGTTATTCAACTCAACAGGTTCCCCTGTGAATTACTAAGGTTAAATAACATCGAGTTTAGGAATCAACCAAATCACTTTCTATACAATATTAGTCCAGTAATAGAATTAGAAGTCTTTGAAAGAACAAAACATTTTAATAAATTGTAACGTCAGTAATTAAGTCTCACGAAAATACCCACATCCTTCGTTGTCGCGCTACACACAAATCAACCACCCAAAGAGGTCCCCTTCTATATATGTATTTGAGAAATTGTGACCTTTAGATAGTCACATTTTTGTTCTGATTCTCATTACCGCCATATTTAAATTTTAGTAGACCATCCTCATCATCGAAGATGTAATGGTCCTTAGTAAAGAACCGATAGTACCGCCCAGGTTATGTATAATTTTCTGAGACCCATTTACTGGGCGCAGGATATATTCCAAATTAATTTGTCGAATTCTGATCCAGTAATAGTTGCCAGTCTCGGCTATAATCGCTTAAAAGGTTCCTACGCCAAATATCGCTGAGACGGTACTAAAATTATTAAGATCACAAAAGCTAGTAGGACAAGGCTATATTAGAAGCGGTCCTGGTCTCGGATTCAGCGAACCAAAAGACTAAGATGTAGTTAATGTCAATTGGGAAGAATGACCAACCAAAAAGGTAAAAAAGTAGTTTCTTTTCACAAAGATAGATAAGTACCAACAGCACTCAGAAATGTTTTTCGAAAAAGATTAACTCTGTTTTGTGATGTAGGACACTCTGGATCAAACTCAGAATAGTTAGAAAGCTAGTATTTACAAAACACTAAATGTATCTAGCTTTATCAATTTCATCATCAATTTTAGAAAGACATCAGCTATTTTTAGAATCTATCTTTTGGTTGGAAGTTTTGTGGTACCGTTTCCTTTGTTATTCGCAAAACCATAAAACAGCAAACAACACAAGAGCAGAGATAAAATGACAGTAATCCGTAAGCAATGCGTCACTTACTGTCAATCCACGCGAAGGTTACAAATAATCATCAATCGGCTGACGTTGGTGAAGTAGATGATGAGACGGCGATGAGACGCCGATAGATGCGATTCCAGTGAAAGCGAAAAGAACAAAAACTGCACTTGGAAATACAAATAATTTGAGAATGCGCGGCAAAAACTGCACAGACAGACAGACGGACGGACATAATGAAACAAAGAAAGAAACAAATTATGTGATTGACACTGCTTATCTGAATGACGATGTGTGGGTACATTTTGACCGTTTTTTTCGAAACGCCGAGACTGTGGCTGACAAAGTAGCCGCCGCATCACTGGCGGCATCGCTGAGTATGCCTGCAGTAAAATATTTGGCGCACCGAATGCCAACGAGTGCCAAATGAAAAACAAATCATCGCCGCTGACTACTTTGTAACTGTTATTTTCACTGCAAGCTCATAATAGCATTGCGTTGTTGCACAGCACAATCGCATACTTATCGCCACTGCCTTATCTAATGCCACTTCTAACTCATCTCTGTCTCCCACTCTTTAATTTCCTCGCTCCTCTTTTTTTGCCTGTCACTCTCAATTTTTTTTCGCTGCACTGCTGATGGAATTTATTTTGTCAATGTCGAAGTTCATTTGGCAGTCATAAATCACTTGATACTCCGCTGAGTGCCAACCGACCGACCGAGCGATCGACCGTGCTTGGCAGCTAAGTGCATCGTGTGCGGGCGTGTGTCTGCAGTAATGGCCTTGAAGGCGGCGGTGGTGACGATGCGCAGGCACACAACCGCAAGCATGCAAGCACCTTGCCAACGGTGTGGCAACTAAAGCTCTAGACAACAACAACCAACACAACTCTGCGGCCCACTCGGCCTGCAGCCGGTGAAGTAAATATGCTGGGATTGTGCTCATAAAATGTCAGGCGGACAGCCAAACAAATACGAGTACATATGCTGTGTAGCAGAGACTAATGCACATCTACAGTGGTGGTAAGAGAAATAAGACCATGTCTAATAACGGAACTTTTTAAATAAACTCAACCGCATGTGATCCTTCCAAATGCAGAAAACTGGATACCAAGTGACCCTTAATATGTATACAAACATGACTTCGCGTGAACCCCCAAAATGTAAACAAACCAGACGTCACGTGAACTCTCAAAATGTAAACAAACCAGATGTCTGGTGACCCTTCAAAATGTAACAAACCTGACGTCACGTTACTCCCCAAAATGTAAACAAACCAGATGTCACGTGAACCCTCAATATGTAAACAAACCAGATGTCACGTGACCCCTCAAAATGTAAACAAACCAGATGTCACGTGAACCCTCAAAATGTAAACAAACTAGCTGTCACGTGATCCCTCAAAATGTAAACAAACTTTTGGTGAGGTCATTGACCTTTGGATGGGGTTTGTTTACCTTTTGGCTGAGGTCAATGACCTTTGGCTGGGGTTTGTTTACCTTTTGGCTGAGGTCAATGACCTTTGGCTGGGATTTGTTTACCTTTTGGTTGAGGTAATTGACCTTTGGCCGGGTTTTGTTTACCTTTTGGCTGAGGTCAATGACCTTTGGCTGGGGTTTGTTTACATTTTGATTGAGGTCATTGACCTTTGGCTGGGGTTTGTTTACCTTTTTGCTGAGGTCAATGACCTTTGGCTGGGGTTTGTTTACCTTTTGGCTGAGGTCATTGACCTTTGGCCGGGTTTTGTTTACCTTTTGGCTGAGGTCAATGACCTTTGGCTGGGGTTTGTTTACGTTTTGGTTGAGGTCATTGACCTTTGCCTGGGATTTGTTTACATTTTGGTCAAGGTCATTGACCTTCAGTCGAGGGTTGTTTACATTTTGGTTGAAGTCATTGACTTTTGGTCAGGGTTTGTTTACATTTTGTTCGAGGCCAATTATTCTGAAAAGACTGTTAAATATTGAAACAAATAAAGTTTCGAAATTTCGGGATCCGAAATTTATTTTTCGGTAGTGCTTCACATAGATTTTATTTTCTTTCGTTATTTTGTTTATGTAAATAATTGTTGGAAACCAAATATAATCGTTTTAGTTTTACAGAAGTGGGTTATAATTGCAAAAGTAATTTAAAAAGGTCAGTCCCGAAAATTCGGGATTACATTTTCGGGATCCCGAAATTTATTTTTTTTTTGCAATGGTTAAAAAAATGTTAACCTATTAATATTAGACGCAAATGATTTGTTGGAGGTTTAATTATATCGATTATATTTTTTAGAAAGCTGTTAAACTATAAAATACTTGAAAAATTAGGGATTGGGTTTTCGGGATCCCGAAATGTACTTTTCGACATTGATTCATAAAAATCTATTTATTAATTTCATTTATAATAGATAACGCAATTCATTAATAAAATTAATCTAATGAGCTACAGTTTTTCTGAAAAGACTGATAAATATTGAAAAAAAAAACATAGTCGAGAAATTTCGGATTTCGGAAATTATGTTTTCGGGATCCCAAAATGTACTTTTCAGTATCGGTTCAAGATTTTACAATTTATTGGCCACAACTCTTCATCCACTACTGTTCTTACAGGCATTATCTGCTAACCGTTCGCAAGCTCATGTGTTCAAGCCCTCCCACAACGCATATTTGCCACACACACTGAATTGATTATTGCGTTACACCCAGTTTTTTTCTCCTCAAGGGACTTTCTTTTCAAGGTGCTTTCAAGCAGCTTCTTTTCTATTCGCTCGCCGCTTCTTATGGCATTCCAAAGAACTGCATTTAAGCGCACAATTCCCTTCAAGTTGTACATGTGTGAGTTCCGGAAGCGCATTGCGTAACCGGAAACGCGCTTTTATTGAAGCCCTACACATAGCCGTTTTCAACATGAAACTGGATCTGAAGCTAACGCTTACGCTTACGTAACCGATCCGACTGGAGTGTTGTGCATTGGCCACAGACAAAAGCATTTATTTGCACTTCGCAATAAATCAATCGGATGAAATTAGATTTTCTTTTCTTCTTCTCTTTCGATTTAGCTGTGGCAATATTGCTTTTGGGAAATCTACTGCAATCACACACACACACACGGTTGAACGGTTGCATGGGTGCAAATGTGGAAGAAAATATTAGTTTAACTTCAGAGATTAATTAGGTATTGAATTGGTCGTTGGGCAATGGAGTAAAGAAAACAAAAGAAAAGAAAAGAAAAGAAAGCACTTTGATAGCTCTCTGTTGAGAGATTATAAGTGTACTTTTTTGCTTCAAGTGATGGAAAATAGTTTAAAGTGCCATAGGTGAATGTGTGCATGGAGTTAGGGAAAGATGGGAGTTTTTTTGTGTGAGGGTATGTGGAATGAAACGAGTAATTTTGTAAACAATAGAACACGGTATGAAATACCGCGAAGAAATAATGAATCTGCTGTAGGTTTACAACCTCGATTCTTTTCTTAAGCCACGATGGTCCTCAAGTTAGTATATTTGAGATTAACCTTAGACCCTCCATTTAGAATAGGCAAATGAGGGATATATCTTAAGGAACTGAGGTTTAGCAGGGTGAATGGAGTTTCAGGATTATATATCCATTATTGGGCTGACCTCTAAAAGGTGGGGCCGCAAGTGAAACTTTTTTTGAGAGAGGAAGATGTTTTTTACATATGTCCAATAGGAAAAGAAAGATATCGGAGAAATGAGGTTGAAGGGAGATTAATTTCAGCAACTGGGTAAGCCATAGTCGTTGCGCAAATCTCTTGGAACCTTGTGGGGAATATTCTAAACGGATTGACAGGATGATGAGAGGTCTAGACGTAAGAGATTATAAAGTATACTTCGACTCAGTCCCTATGTTAAATTTGGCAAAAAAAATTAAAAATACATTTTGTATCCAGAAGGCACAAATGTCTTTTGGAGATCGATGTTTCTTTTTTAGGCCTTTGGGTAGTTTTCATTGGCTAATTTAAATTGTTTAATGTTCCAGAACTTTATTTGAGTAAATTTTGGATTATAGTATAGACGAAGCATTATATTCCTAAGAGCATTTTCACACAGCCAAATTAATTGATCAATTAAAATTGTAATTGAGAAACTAGTTTTTAGCTATTTTTAGCAGCGACATCTAATCGAACAACTGTTATACATTTTTGTTTTTGCTTTTCATAAGAAGTCGGTAATCATTTCATCAGCAGCGACATCTACCGTCGAGCAGCGAGAAGAACAACTCATAAAAAAAGAACATACATATACATTACATATACATCATTTTCAACTCGATTAAAATTCGATTCAAAAATTATGTAGAAAAATTAAAATACAAAATTATTTTGTATGGTAAATCGATCTAAATCAACGCTTTAATCGAGCAAAGTCCAGTTAATTGATCAATTAGCTCCTGTGCGAAAAGGCTATAAAGCTAGCGTCACAATCAAGAAGTCAATTAGAGTCCAAGGTCTTTTTGTTTTAGTCCAGAAAGAGATACAGAAAGGGAAGACAAATTAGGGTGGTATAGTTATCAAAAATATAAAAAAAGTTTTGATGTTAGACCGACCGAGTTTTAGAATATATTTTGAGGCGTAGTGCATTAATCCTCAGCATGCTTTCTTTTGGAAAATGTTCTTATAAGATCAAAGCTGTTGTATTAATCTCTTAAATTTTTGGGATTATACATATATTACTGTTATTTTAGGAACATCGAACGTCTAGACCTATTCTTGAGTTTAGAGGTCCCTCCTGTTGTTCGAATTATCTGGGTGAAAAGGAAAGGTTTTTTGGTTATGAGAGCGAGCACGCTTAAGCCCACCACATTTGTCAACAAAAATATAACCGAAGTCGATATATGTGTAAGCGAAAGACTAGAACTGTTTGTTGACAGGAATGGGAGTACAAATTTTAATAACGGATAATGTCTTTTGAGATTAGAAAACGAATCAGGGGAACTAAATTTACAGAAAGATAAGTTGAGTACGAATATTGACGATTGATTTGTTTGAGAGAGAACTTATACTCTTACAATCGTCATATAGAGGTTTATCTTCCACAGAATCTGAGTATCCAAAGCCAGAGAGAAACGATGGATGCAAAGAGGGAGATTGAGAGTAAGTTTTAGAGATCAATTGGAACAAATAATATGAGAGATATGTCTTCCTATAAACAAAATATTGCAAATTTAAGAATTTCCATTTCTTTAAACTGCAATACAATTTAGAAAATATTATATTTTTTGCCAATACAGCACTACGTCCACAAACCCACAAACCCATATCAACAATTTGTACATATTTTGACTGAATTTGCATGCGAATTGACTATGATTTGCACCGGATAACTTGTACGTTATGCATTTTCAGCTTTTTCGCATGCACGCTTTATGCTATTATGACAGCGAGGATGATAGAAAGAATGTATGTATGTGTGCGAGGCAAATAGCGTGGAAAGTTAGGGGAAAAATGGCGATATCAGAGAAGTTGTTTACCACAAAACCTGAAGAACATATATGGACAAATCTATGCATATTTGTGTGAGTGTCTATAATCTGAGCTGCCATGCACTTCAAGTAACTAGATTTCGCTGTCACCATGTCGATGATGATAGTGAAAGTGCAGAAGAGAATAGTAATAAGTTGAAAATAAAGTTTACTGTATTAGCAAGGGGTGTCAGTTAGATATACGATGTGTATATATAATAGTAAGAGTGATAATTTTAGTGAAGGCGAGAAATAGAAAAGAAGCGAAGATGCTGCTCAGTGAGTTGAAGCTACAGCTAGTGTAGATATCAGATAGTATTTACATGTATGTATGTGTATATGTCTGTCTGTATATAGTGTTGGCAACTCTCTTATTTACTTCATTTCTACGAATTACATATGCGTTGATGCAGGAAATAGAAAAGTGATGTTACCATTTTGACAGCAAACAAATATGTATATAGCTGCTCTAACGGAGCTACTAAGCGCTAAGCTGATGTGATTCATTTTATTTTCTACTTGCTTTCTTACTTCGTTGTTGTTGTTTTTGTACTTTATACGTCTTGTACTTAGTGCCAGCTTTGAGTAGTAGAAAATTGGCTTCGACGATTGACTTTTGTCAAGTTGCCTAACAAACGCATATATTCACATATACAAACAAACACACGGTTGCATGACAAGGCAACAAACACGTGACACAGACACGCACAGAGAGAGAGAGACTCAGTTATACGCAATAACCCGTCAATCTAATCAAATTGTTAGCGTCGCAGTGATGTATATGAATGATGTAAAAGCGGAAAAGGACAGACGTCAAATGGAATTGAGTTGAGTCGAGTTGAGTTGAGCAGCAGCAGCAACGCAGGCGTTGGTACTAAAGTCAAGCTGAGCGCTGAGTTAAGCGGAACAGCGAAAGTTGTAACTTTATTGCATTGCAATTGAATTGAGTTAGCACAACGTATAGGCGCTGACGACTGCATGTGCGTATTAAATATATACATACATTCATACATATTTGTGTATTTATATATAAACTCTTGAAGAAAGTAGGTTATTTGTATAAATAAGTTCAAAAAATTATATTACCATAATACCCTGGCCTATAAATTAGAGCTTTACCAAGAAGAAATACCGTTAAAAAGATCCACTGCACTTGTGGAACACGAAAGTTAAGGTACAAATTACTGTCTAAAATGACTTTGAAGTCGATAGTTTATTATTTTCGAAGTCTATATGTGGAAAGTAGGTATCTTCAGAACACTTCCTCTTCTATTGAACTTGTCGAACAGGGTAGAGAAGGTACAAAGTAGTGTCTATAGTTACTTTGAAGTCGATAGTTCGATATATTTGAGGTCCTCGGCGGAGAAATTTAACCGTTATATAGCAGAGGTGTGTAATTTTCGCCGTTATGTGGTAGGGATCTTCAAAACACCTAATTATAATCTCGCAACCTGTTGCACAGAGTATTATAGTTTTGTTCACATAACGGTTGTTTGTGTCACCAAGAAATAAAATAGTTAGATATGGGGTTAGGTATATATATATAAATGATCAGGATGACGAGTGGAGTTGAAATCCGGATGTCTGTCCGTCCGTCTGTCCATCTGTCCGTCCGTCCGTCCGGGCAAGCTGTAACAAAATCGGTCCACTGCCACGCCCACAAAATGGCGAAAACCAAAAACACATAAAGTGTCATAACTAAGCCATAAATAAAGTTATAATAGTAAAATTTGGAATAAAGGATCGCACCAGAAAAGGGCATATTTGGATGTAATTTTTTTTGGGAAGTGGGCGTGGTCCCGCCCCCAAATCGGTTATTTATATATGTCTCGCAAACCAATGAAGCTATATAAACCAAACTTTCTGCGTTTTTTTTTGGCCACTTCTTAATACAATCCAAAAATGAAAGAAATCGGATAATAACCACGCCCACCTCCCATACAAAGGTTAGGTTGAAAATTACTAAAAGTGGGTTAACTCACTAACGAATAACGTCAGAAACACTAAATTTCACATAAGAATTGGCAGATGGAAGCTGCACTCAGATTTTTTTACAAAATGGAAAATGGGCGTGGTGTCGCCCACTTATGGGTCAAAAACCATATCTCAGGAACTACTCGACCGATTTCAATGAAACTTGGTTTGTAATAGTTTCCTTACCTCCCAATAATATGTTGTGAAAATTGGCCAAATCGCTTCACAACCACGCCTACTTCCTATATACCAGAACTTTGAAGACGATCTGAATCGTTTACTTTACAATATATAAAGTAAGCACTAGTGAAGATATCGGTGCAAAACTTTGCACAAATACTGTATTTATAGTGTGGCAGCCCATTTCTAAAAATCGCCGAAATCGGACCATAGGTTTTCAAGGCCCCATATATCGAACATGAGGACCTCGGTGCTTCTAACCTAATATTAGGGTTTCCAACTTTCAATGAACTTTATACAATATATATGACGAATATGTAGGTCAAATTGTGTATTATATAATATTAATTAAGTTAAATAAATAAATTGCGAGAGTATAAAATGTTCGGTTACACCCGAACTTAGCCCTTCCTTACTTGTTTTTTACTGAACTTGTGGAACAGGGTTGGAAAGGTTCAAATAAGAGGTTATAATGACTTTGAGCTGGTTCGTTGAATAATTGTGAGATCCGAAATTGGAAATATTAACCGTTCTATGGTATGTTGGCATAACTTTCATCTTTATGATGAAGATAGGCATTCTCAGTACACATCCTTCTTTACTGAACTTGTGGAACATGGAAGTGGAGGTTGAAAGTGGGGTATATAATGACTGAAATTAATGATTGAACTGGCTAGTTTAATGATTGTGAAGTCCGAAGCTGAAAAAATCAACTATTATATACCGAAAAAGTGTAACTTTCACCTTTATGTGAGAGCTAGGTATGATAAAACCCAGAACATGCTCTTTCCTCGAGAAGTAAACGGTTAGGACAGACCAAGGCTTTCAAAAAATGTCTCGAAGGGCCCTAAAAAGATTATTCATTTGGTAAAACCTTCAAAAAAATTGTCCCAATTTCATCCACTGTAATGGGGAAACGTCAATCTTGAGTAAGTAAAAAAATGGGCGACGAAATACTCGGAGACTATCGCAAGTACATATACGATGGAAACAGCAACATTATCTAATAAATTGAACATAGTTTTTATTGTTAAAAACAAAAAACTGCTAGATTCTTTAACCTAGTTCTGTGCCCATCAAACCCAGTCATGATCTATGGTCTATGGAGTTTCTTCGTCATTTTGTAACCGTCGAGAAATATGGATACGATGGTACACCCCCAAGACCAAGACTAAGGAACAGTTAAAGCAGAGATCTTCGTCGGACGAAACTGCTCCGAAGAAGACTGTTCTCTCGACCTGGAAGTTGAAGACCGCCGTTTTCTTGTATTCACAAGGTGTATTTTACATTGACTTGGATTAATTAATAAATAAATATTAATTAAAAATCTAAATTTTTTAACCTTATATTATTTTAGATGTTCATAACCTTAAAATCACAATCTGATACCTTATTTGTAGGTATTTCCAATGTAGACAAGTCTACTACATGTCCGAGGATATTGTTCTCAACCACCTTATGTGGGATATAAGACGCTCTGACCTACAAATACACACATATAAATAAGCTTCTGCAAAGCAACGGGAAATAAAATCATATAAAATTTAATTCATGCAACACATTAGTTCTGAAAATTAAATGAAGTCTGCTCTTCCACATCTACATATGTATGTATATACTAGGTAAATACATACATATACATATGAGTACATTATTTGCGTAAATCAAATGTCAGCTTTGATGCTTAGTGTCTGTCAGCTTTTATTTGATACCTTTGAGCAATAAGCAAATCAAATGTGATGTTCTGAGGAAATACAAATGCGTACTGCCATTTGTATATAAAAATATAAGCATATAAATAAATACATATACTTATATTTACATGCATTTTTTCTAGCGCTTCTCACTGACCAGACACTAATTTAATGTGATTCGCATCTCATTAGCTGTCACTGTATGAACTAAATTCGTTTGACAGCTGCATAATGTGCATATTTGTAGTAAATAACAAGCGTGTATGGATAAAATTGGGTAAATAAAAATGAATGTAATAACAAAAATAGAAATGACTTGTTGAGCAGTTATTTTTTAATGTCATACACGGCGTATACGCAACATATTGTCAACTATGGCGTTGACGCTTTTGAAGTTTTCGATTGAGTTCATCATATAATAAATATATGTAGCAGATTTAAGATATTCAATACTTTGCATATAGAAGAAGGTATCTTATATTTAACAACAATAACAAACATACAACAAACATACGACAAATAGTTCAATTTTTCAGTGACTAAGTTATGATGAGATTTCACTGTAGCAGACGCCCAGAAAAAAAGGTACAAAATTAGAGAGAGATAAAGAGAGGAAGATAGGGAGAGCGAGAGAAAGAAAGATACTGCGAGAGAGAGAGATATAGATAGAGATAAAGGTAGAGGTAGAGATAGAGATAGAGATAGAGATAGAGATAGAGATAGAGATAGAGATGGAGATAGAGTTAGAGATGGAGATGGAGATGGAGATGGAGATGGAGATGGAGATGGAGATAGAGATAGAGATAGAGATAGAGATAGAGATAGAGATAGAGATAGAGATAGAGATAGAGATAGAGATAGAGATAGAGATAGAGATAGAGATAGAGATAGAGATAGAGATAGAGATAGAGATAGAGATAGAGATAGAGATAGAGATAGAGATAGAGATAGAGATAGAGATAGAGATAGAGATAGAGATAGAGATAGAGATAGAGATAGAGATAGAGATAGATATGGAGATAGAGTTAGAGATAGAAATAGGGAAAGAGAGGAAGATACTGAGAGAGAGAGAGAGAAAGAGAGATAGAGAAAAGAGATAGAAGAAGGTAGGGGGAGACTTTTAGAGCTGAGTGTGAACTGACCTGAGTGAGCCCTACTAGACCAGATTAGTACGACGCCCGAATCTACATCGAGAGGGCTTTAAGATTTTTTAAAAGAGGTCGTGATTCCATAATAAAATAAGTTTGGAATCAGGGAGTAGGTCAGGGGACATGGTTCAAGGGAGTAAAATGGGATTGACCTTCATCTAGACCGTATTTCATATGCGTATAGAGTTAGTAAACACAAGAAGAGCACAAGAGTGGCTTAAGTTATCGTAATCAGTCATCATTTCGACCTCTTCCTCCAACCAACTAACCAAACTGATTTTTTAAATTTTCTAATTGATTCAATTAAGGAGCTGTCAAAAGCCTTGATAAGTTACTTCGATAACTAACGAATTTTGTGAGTCTAGTCTTCGGCCGAACCGGAGTTACCAATTCCAAGCACGATTTTATTTAGATGTGATAGAGTTTAGTTCGGACTGAAGTACGACTCATTGCGGCTTCAAAGAAGTGGATGATATGGCAACTCTCTCATAATTTCAGTAACCACTTAGGAAATCATTCAGATCGAGATTTTCCGGAAATACATACAAAGATGCTTAACAAAGCTTTCACTTAAGTAAATTTGAGCTTTTAAGTTCAAGCAGCTGCTGTTGGGAGCATACGCATTTGTATGTCACCTGCAAACAACTAATTGATTTCCATGATATATATTGTTTGCTTAAATCCAACACGTGATAGTCAACTATCGACCTTCAGCGAGGATATCACGTTTACATATTTTCTGAGCTTTCACATGCGGATACCAACACCTGCATTATAATTCAGGCAAAACCAGCTAGAAAATCAACAAAGTGTTTCGCTTTGTTATCTTAGCTCAAGCTGAAGTGTAGATGTGAACATTAATGCGCACAATCAAGTGCCTTTGTGCACCACAGAAAACAACATAGAAAAACAAAAACAACGCACACACCTACCCAAAACAAAATCAATCATGCATGACTCCATACGGTTTTCCCATGAGTTCAACACTATCTTCATCACTTGAATTTATGTTGGTTTGAGCAACAAGGACAAGATATCAGCAACAACACCAAACCCAGCTACTGATTGTCAATTATTAAGCAACAACAACAACAAGACAAGAAAATACAAGAATATCATACTTTGTCATGTACGGCCTTGATACGCTGCCCACCAACTGCCACGCTGTATATAACGGTGTTGGCGCCAAAAAGCCGTCTTTGAAACACAGCGCGTCCAATGGGGATTTTGGAAGAACAGTAACTTGTTACCTCAACCGTTATGTCACGGTGACAAGTTGAGTGGGTGGGTAAGGCAAAGAAGGTCTTGAAGAAGGGTGAAGAATGTAGTAGAAAATTAGTGAAGCTATGGAAGGCAGGTAAGGCGTCGGCGATGGAGGGTGATGGTTGTTGTAAGAACAACATGTTGAACGAAGACACAGCTGGTGCCAAGAGAAAATTAAGCGAAACATGAAAAACAACGAGAGGTGAAATGAAGACGCGCTCAGGGCAGGTGGTGGTGCGAGTTCAAGTGATATGAAATTACAAGAATAACAACAAATATTTAGTAGTTCGTAGCTCATAGCTCTTGCAATAACAAAAACAATGTTAAAGCTAATAAATACTATAATATTTAACCTTCTCAACGAATAGCGGGCAAAGCAATCAAACAACAACAACAACAACAGCTAAATAGTAAACAACAAGTATACTTTGTAAATAAACAAGGCAATTCATTGGTGGAGGAAACAGCAGCAAAAAACAACAACAACAAATTGCTAGTGGAAATAGAGATGAGTAAACAAACACACCGACAACATGTCGATCTGCCTCACACTCATCAATTCTCCCACTTACGTTCCTCCCTGTCTTAAGCACGACGTGCCAAGCGCTGGCGCTGAATTCCTTTGGTAGCTGCTACTTCAAAAAAGCGTTGTCTTCTGTCGTTGTGACATTATAACGGAAACGGAAGTAATCATTGTCATCAGCACGCTCACCTTTATGTTTGTGTGTGCCCCGCTACTCCCTCAGCTCAACTCGCTGTTCACTGCTCACCTCGTGCACTAACATATTTATTAGTTGTTGTTGTTTTTTTTTTTTATCTTGAAAATTGTACTCCCTGCGGTGTTGCCGCACTCAATGCCTTGGAGTGTGTATAATTCGTGTTGTGTTAGAGACAAAAATACGCGTGTGGTACGTGTGTCGACCACCCTCTCTGTATCATATCCTACATGAGTGTTGACACACGCCCGTGCTTTCTTTGGGCGGCATGATGTTTAAATGATGCATGAACTCATTTGAGCTATGCATTAGTGTTTAAGGTCTAATAAATATGTTTATGAAGATGTCGGAAAGAAAGTACCCAATGAGTGTAAGAAAATACGATTAAATATTATTTATTGATGTCTTTAGAGTCATTAGAGATGCTGATTAAGCTTAAATTTTTGTAGAATTTCACATTGTCACTGTTGAGTTACGTTACGTTAAGTTAAGATAAGTTGAGTTAAGTTTAACTAAAGTTAAATTAAGTTTAAGCCAAGTTAAGTTATGTTTAAAAAATAAAAATAAATAGTTGAAGGTGACTCAAGTACAATTAAGTTAAGTTTAAATAAATTAAGTTAAGTGTATGTTACGTTACGTTAAGCAAAGTTACGTTAAATTATTTTAATTAAGAAAAGTTATATAATTAAAACTAAACTTAAGTGGTATTAAGTAAGTTCAATTTGAGTTTAAGTTACGTTAAGACAAATCATGATAACGTAAGTTAAATTAAGGAAATATAAAGAAAACTGAAATGAGGTTCGGTAAAATTAGTTAAGTTTAAATAAAATGAAATTATGTTTAAGTAAAGTAAAGTTAAGTTAAGTTTAAGAAAAATTAAATTAAGTTAAGTTACGGTAAGTTAAATTAAGAAAAGTTATATTACATTACGTTAAGTTGGATTAAATTAAAAAAAGTCATATGAAGAAAATTAAACTTAAGTGAAGTTAGGTAAGATCGAGTTAAGTTTAAGTTACGGTAAGTCAAATCATGTTAAGTTAAGTTAAATTAACGAGAGATAAATAAAAGTAAAATTTGTGAAATTTAAATAAAATTAAGTTATGTACAGCAAAGTTAAATTAAGTTTAAGTAAAATTAAATTAAGTTTAAGTTACGTTACCTTAAGTAAAATTACGTTAAGTTAAGTTGAGTTAAGTTAAGAATTATGTAGAGAAATTTTAAATTAAATTAGGTCTAGTGAATTAAGTTAAGTTTAAGAAAAGTTAAGTTAAGTTTAAGACAAGTTGAGTTAAGTTTAACTAAAGTTAAGGTAAGTTTACGCCAAGTTAAATTATGTTTAACTAAAATTAAGTTAAGTTTAAGCCAAGTTAAAGTAAAGTTAAGCTTAAGTCAAGTTATGTTTAACTAAAGTTAAGTTAAGTTCAAGTAAAATTAAGTGAAAGATCAATTTTAATCCAGAACCAAAGCGACCACAGGCCCATAAATTTCGCACAGCGTCTAAGATAAAAACACTAGAAGCTTTCTGCAGAGATCCTGAGCCCACGAAAATATTAACCATTTTGAAACAATAAACCAAAAATAACAAAAATTATCTTAAAACCCATCTTGTTTTCCAATCGGGTATGCTCGTTTACGTGATGACAAGTTAAACGTTAATGAAAGCCGAAAAGTTAAGGTCGCTTTAAAAGCTCTCATCAAGCGTTATTTACGCATGTGTGTTTCAGTATGTTTTTGTTATTGTCATTATTGTTTATGTTTTTCATAGCGATTCTAAGTGTACGTGCGTTCCTTGATGTTTGCACAAGCTATGACATTTTTAGGTGTATAGGTATGGGTTTTGAATGACAAGGTAATTGACGTGTGACACAATACTGTCGAGAGCTGGCTATAATTGCCATAAAAGCTTATTTGCAAATACAATATCACTTATATGTATATGTAGGTATGTGATATGAACGGAAGAAGAAAATTAGTGATTCATTAATTACTAATAATCGAAATATGCCTACATACCTTGATTCGACCTTCTTCGTTTGTATAATATTACGGGATAGCACAACAATCGAGTTGATATTGTTTTGTAGGGGAATTGGATGTCAACAAGGTCGACATAACAATACATTTATAAGAATCGATGGATAATACCCTGATGACTTCTATATTTTCTAATTTTCTTTAATATTTTAGGTTAGATTACACCGACCAAGATTGAGTAGAAAACTATTAGCTTAGGTATCATCCAACACAGATTAATACTATCCGATTAATAGCCTTTTCGCACTGCCAAATTAATTGAACAATTAAATTTTTAATTGAGAAACCAGTTTTTGCCCTTCGCACTGCCGGCTACTCGATAATCGATCAGCTATTATACATTTTTGTTTTTGCTTTTCATAAGAAGTTGGTAAATTTCATCAGCTCAGCGACAGCGACATCTACCGTCGAGCAGCGTGAACAAGAACTCGCAGACAATTTTAACTCGATTATAATTCGATTAAAAATTAATATAGAAAAATTTAATTTTTATTTCGTATGGTAAATCGATCAAAATTATGGCTTTAATCAAGAAAATGCCGGTTAATTGATCAATTAGCTCCAGTGTGAAAAGACTATAATGTCATTAGAAGCTCATTTTATTATATTTATACCAGTTGCTTGTTCGATTGGCCACTTTCCGCCATTTGATATGAATAGCTTTTTTTACTAAAATGAATGGTTCTAATGCCGAAAGGTTGTGAATTTGTTTATACAGTATTACTATATATTGAGATGAAGGGCTAGACCAGAAATTTTATCTCTTGGGTATAAAATGATACAGATTTAAGAGGAAAAAGAACACAAAAAATGGTATAAAATACCCATGCAATCAGAACGCATTTTTGGAGTGAAAAATCAAATAAATATATGAAAAATAAGTAAGCTCAATTTCGAAATTCGAAGACAAATATCTGGATTTTGAACTCTAACTTCGGAAAATTACTGGATTTTGAACTCTAACTTCGGATCCAATACCCTGCCGAGAATGTTACAGTTCAATGACATCACTATAATTAAATTCAATTAAATTTATTTATTATTATTAATTTTTTTCATAGTTAACTAACGCAAATTAAATTGCATATTTTTCAGCTTAAAAGCTTAAGTCTTCACTAATTCGCTGCAGATTTGCAATGCCAAACCCAGATGTATTTGTATGCGTAAGTAAGCACGTCTGAAATTCATTGAAATTTCATATGCTCATTAATTTCAATTTTCATTAAACTAATAATTACCAGCAGATGGATTACAGCGAATAAATATCAATATTTATAAATCACAAGTAGCTCACATGACCGCAAAATAATGAGAACTTCGGCAAAGAAATTGATATACAAACATGCTCGTATTTGCTCGAATTGAAGGGGGTGCTTTGTCTAGAAGTTCACGTGAACTCGCTTTGTGCTTTCTTACGACTAATTGGTCATTACTGCACGTCATATGCAGGCACTTAAGTATGTTTTCGTAGAACTCATGAGTCCGAAAATTCAATGAATTTGATTGGTATACCAATTTTTTTGAGGAAATATGTATAAATATTCCGAAAATAAAAATCTGCTGTCAAATTAATTGAATTTTCTTGGTAACTGGCAGTCTTTGTATAGTAAAATATGAAATTAATATATTGGCGCTTTCAAAAATGTACACAATGCTACCAACAAATGCGACAGAGGTTATACAAAATGCTACTGAACTTGTGGAACACTCTTCATGAGTTGCATTGATTTGCAGAAATGGAGTTTTTCTAGCAAGAAATGAAAATATTGGCCTTAAAGTCTTATAAAAACTATTTTAATAGTAATAATAATAAATAAAAATGTATTCCATTATGACATTATACAAAATGCTACTGAACTTTTGGAACACTCTCAATAAGTTGCAATGTTTTGTTGTAACGGTTATTTTTCCAACGGCAAATGAAGCTACTAACCTTAAAGTCTTATAAAAAATATTTTTATACTAATAGTAATGACTAAACATGTATTTATGAACAAGTGGAACACCATAAAATTTAGTGTTGCCTCCAAAAAAAACTTTATAACATTATATAAAATATCTAGGTCACAAATATATAATTTCTCTTAACCATTTACCAGCACTGAAGCTTCTTACAAATCCATATCAATATTTTCTATTGTGAAAATCCTAGCAAAAAGCGAAGAAGCCCTGTTAACCAGCTACAAAATTCCATTTCCTGTTATTGACTGATGAATGACACTATCAATTTGCTCTACGTCTTTCCTATTTAATTAATACGCCACGATTAAGTAAATAAATTATGGAATCTAGCTTCGGTCTGCTTTCACAATGGCTGTCACCAATAATGAAAATTTCACTACAAACACACCACAGCACAAACCGTTGCTCTCTTACTGTAAATTTAATCATCAGCCAAGAGCTCGCTTCAAAGCGTTTACTACCACTTTCCGTTCACTCATTTGAACGAAGGGACGAGACGAGCAGCTTCACCGTGATTGTGAACATAATGTCTTGTTATTCTAATTTCATACTAATAACCGTTAAGAGTAATTAAAGGGCTAATTTAGTTGATTAATCAACAGGCAATGCGATGCAAATAAATTATTACTGTAAATTGTTTGACAAGAAAAGCGGGAAATTCGCTTAAAAAGCTTTTGATGACCTTGTAGAATGAGTTCATTAAATTAATATCGTTCAATATTGTAGTGAAGTGGTGAAGACAATTTAAACAAGTAGACTTGTTTTAGGGCGATCAAAGCTACTAAGAGCGCTGGTGGGAGCATGAGTATACACTAAACTTGAATTGAAAAAAAGGTTTTCTCTCGGGATCCCACTTTAAATCTCTTTGAAAGACAAGTATCTATATTTTCCAGAGACAGTAATATAACCGTAAGCTACCGAAGTGGGTCACAAGACCAACCATCGAGTAATAAAATTCCAGAATTAGTCAAACCTTGAGAGCGACCAAGAGATTTTAGTATATTTTCACATTGCTCAGAGGTCAATCACCCCAAAACACAACGATTTATTCGCTGGCCCTAAATGTATTGCTAGAATTTAGTAGTCACAATTCAATCCACTTTAGGCCGATGCAATTCACGCCATTTTGGCTAAAACTAGAGTTTTTATGTATTAAGCTCGTAAATGAACTCATTACCTGTAAATAGCTTAATTACTCCGACCCATACAAACAACAACAGCATCATTAGCAACCAGAATGTGAACGTGATTAGCATGTACAACAACGAAAAAACAATAGTGGTCGAGATGAATTCATTCATGACTTCGAACGCAAACCGGCGCATACGCAATCGGTGAGATAGAATTGGCGCAGCAATTTCGAAAATCAATGAAACACATTTGCAACACGCGCTGCCATCGAATAACAATAATAATAATTATTATAAAAGATTGGAATGGTAGAAGGGTGGCGGATACGAAATTGTGTAGTAGAGCTAGGGGCAGAACTGAAAAGATTTTATCCATTCAGAGCACCAGATTTTCTCTTAAATTCATTAGGTTATCTCTTAGATTGACTAATATTTTCAGTATAAAATCAGAGATCGGTACTGAGGTCCTCATAATTGGCATATGGGACCCTGAAAAGTTATAATTTGATTTCGACTATTTATATATGGAACCATACTTTGGTTGGAATTGGTCAGGTAGTTGTTGAGATATGCGATTTCATCAAAAACTGAAATCTGCCACGCCCAAAATTAAATTTTTACACAGAGTCGGACGAATAGACAGAATAGATGGACAGAGGAAAGGATAAACGGTTTGATGGATAGATGGATGGATGAACGGATTTATATGTATATGGATGGTTAGATGGACGGATAAACGAATGGATAGACGGATGGACAGATGGGCGGATGGATAGAGAGTGGTTAGGCGGATGGACGGATACATGGATGGACGGATAAATAGAGGGTACATAGACGGGCGGATAGACGGATGGACAGATGAATGGATGTATAGATGGAGGGTGCATAGACGAGCGGATGGGCAGACGGACGGATGGACAGATGGATGGATGAACGGATTTATATGTATATGGATGGTTAGATGGACGGATAAACGAATGGATAGACGGATGGACAGATGGACGGATGGATAGAGGGTGGTTAGACGGGCGGATAGACGGATGACAGATGGTTGGATAAATAGAGGATTGATAGAGGGGCGGATGGACAGATGGATGGATGGATAGAAAGAGGGTGGATAGACGGGCGGGTGGACGGATAAATGGATGGTTAGTCAGATGAGTATATGGATGGAAAGAGGGATGGACAGACAGATGGTTAAACGAACGGATAGACGGATGGATAGAGGGATGGACAGACGGATGGTTAAACGGACGGATAGACGGATGGTTAGATAAGCTGAAGGAGAGATACCTAGACAAACTGATTTATGAACGGATAGTCGGACAATCAGATTACTGCAACTTAATATTATAAAAATAATGAAAATATTGAAGAAAAACTTACACGAGAATATTTTTTTAAATAGGGTTGCCACCTCGTAAACAAACAATTCCGTTAAATTAACCAACCCCTTATTGTTCACCCATTCCTCTGCATATCAACCAAAAATAAATGACAATACGAGTATAAATGCCACAATAAATTTCTCAGTATGTGGGGATTATGGCAAGGCACTCATAATTGCTTCTGGCTCTCCATTATTTCCGTATTAATTTGTAACGAGTATTGTTTTTTTGTGTTTTTATTTGGCATCAGCAATATTTTGCAATACCAAAACAAATTACAAATTGTTGCAAATGTACTTCTTTATTTTTCGCCAAATCGGCAAATTCGTAGAGGAAAGTGAATGGAAATATGCGTAGAGGCGAATATAAGACTAATAATCAAAATATATATACGCACATGTATGAAAAGAAATCTACTTTGAAGGCGAATGCGTGCATGTATTTATGTTGTTAAGCTTATTTTTCCGCATTTTCGCATTTGCAAATATTTTCATTTTACTATGCATGCATTTCTGCTGCTTTTCCTCGGCAATTTTGAAGCATTTTGCGGCATATTAACCAAAGCTGTGTAGATATTTTCGAATGTTAAGGATTTGGAGAAAAGAATTTTTATAAGAAATGGAGAAAGCATAAATAGCAAAAATTAAAATAAAATAAAATAAAATAAATAAAATAAAATAAAATAAAATGAAATAAAAAAATTTAATTAAATAAAAAAAATTAAATTAAATAAAATTAAATGAAATGAAATAAAATAAAAAAAAATGTAATTAAATAAAAAAAATAAAATAAAATAAAATAAAATTAAATAAAATAAAAAAATTTAATTATTAAAAAAAAATTAAATTAAATAAAATAAAATAAATTAAAATAAAATAAAATTAAATAATATAAAATAAAATAAAATTAAATTAAATGGAATGAAATAAAATTAAAAAAAATTAAATTAATGAAATGAAATGAAATAAAATAAAATAAAAAATTAAATTAAATAAAAAAATTAAATATAAAAAAAAATTAAATAATAAAAAATAAAATAAAATAAACAGTAAAATCTAATAGAAATATAACAAAAAAATATATAAAAATTAAAAAAATAAAAAATTAATTTAGAAAAAGTAAAAATAAAATTAAAAAATAAAAATTAAATAAAAAAATTTAAAAAATATAAAAATAATAATTAATAAAAAATTATACATCCTCACAAACCATTAAAAATCCATAAAAAAGCATCGCAGTCATTTATATTCCAACACAATAGTCCAGCAACTGCCGCCTCCAACACCACTTTGTGCATCATAAACTCTCCACTCACGGCGCATGTTACTCATACGCATCGTTGCACACGCGTTGAATTGCCAGCGCACAACGGGAGTTGATGGTTGAAAAAGAGAGGGAGTTGGAGCGATTAATATACATTTGCACAAAATAATTGGCAATTTTTGCAAAATAAACACAGTAACAACAACAACAAACAATAAACGTAACAATAGCAGCAACAAGAACAACAACCAGCAAAAAAGCGTTCACCATGGTTACAACAAAAAACAAAAAACGGCAACAACAACAACAGCAATTGTGTAACAATAAAATCGCGCACTTTGTGCTAATGGTGCAAATATCCATTTGGGACCATCATCATAGCTTGCACGCAAATAGCAGTGAGCACAAAAAAAAACAACACACAAATAACAACAAAAAAACATATAAAAAAAAATAAACAAAAAAAAACGTAGCTAAAATTGGCCTGAAATTGAGTACGTCAGGCTAATGTATGTATATAGGTAGCTCCTTAAATGGCAACATAAATGCACGAAATGCCTGAAAAAAGTGGTAACGAAAGGTAAATTGACGCGTAAGGCTGTGTTGTTGTTGTTATTTTGTTTTTTTGTGTATGCTAAACAAATTGTAGCGATTAGGCGGCTTTAGTATAATTCGTTTGAAGACATGAAGTTACACATGTAAGTATGTGTGTCTATGTTTGTTGAGGTAAGAAGATTTGCGCTTTAATGTGCGTGCATGGTGAAAATCTGTGCATTTGCCTACTGTGGGTAATAAGAAAAGTGGTACATTTGAAACTTAATTAAATTAAGAAAATAAAATAATTAATTAAAAAACATTTAATGTACAAATAAAAACCAAATAAAATAGGAAAAATAAGATAAAATAAGATTAAATTAAATATAAAAAAAATTAAACAAGTAAGGAAAGGCTATGTTCGGGTGCAACCGAACATTTTATACTCTCGCATTTATTGCTATATTTTTAAAACCTACAATTTGACCCATATATTCGGCATAAATATATTTCACATATTAACCGATTTATAAGCTATTAAGCTCATCGTATTTTTGAAAATATAATTAGGTATTCTCATATATTCATATATAAGGGAAGTTATGACCCGATTTTAACCTATTCTGGTACAGAGACACACTATTAGAAGAAAAATATTTCCTCTGAATTAAATTAAGATAACTGAGAGATTTACCGAAATTTTCGGTGAAAAGTTACCATGGGGCACTGAGTTCTTCATGTTTGATATCAGGGGCCTTGAAAAGTCATGGTTCGATTTTGACAATTTTTCCACAAGTGATGTCACAGCTCAAATACAGTATTTGTGTAAAGTTTTATTTCGCTATCTTTATCGGTTCCTTATGTATACATTATAAATTGAACGAATCAGAAGGATTCAAAATTGAGTTATATGGGAAGTAGGCGTAGTTGTGAACCAATTTCGCCCATATTCCACCAGTGTCATCGGGGTGTCAAGAAAACATTATATACCGAATTTCATTGAAATCTGTCGAGTAGTTTTTGAGATATGGTTTTTGACCCATAAGTGGGCGATACCACGCCCATTTTCCATTTTGTAAAAAAATCTCAGTGCAGCTTCCTTCTGACATTTCTTATGTAAAATTTGGTGTTTCTGACGTTTCTCGTTAGTGAGTTAACGCACTTTTAGTCATTTTCAACCTCACCTATGTATGGGAGGTGGGCGTGGTTATTATCCGATTTCTTTCATTTTTGGACTGTATTAAGAAGTGGCAAAAAAAAATCGAATGCAGAATGTTTCGGCAAAGCAACCTTCCTATGGTGCCAAGAAATAAGTGTGCCAAGCTTCATCAAGATATCTTAATTTTTACTCAAGTTACAGCTTGCACAGACGGACGGACAGACAGACATTCGGATTTGAACTCCACTCTTCACCCTGATCACTTTGGTATATATAACCCTATATCTAACTCGTTTAGTTTTGGGTGTTACAAACAACCGTTATGTGAACAAAACTATAATATTCTCATTAGCAACATTTGTTGCGAGAGTATAAATATTTGAAAAGGCGGCGGGGACCGATGAATTGCCGGCCGAGCTAACTATACGGCCAAATACGACGGCGAAGAGCTGATAAGGTGCACGCATCAGCTTCTTTGCGGAATATGATCGGAAGAAAGCATGCCCGACTATTGGAATCTCAGTGTGCTCTGCCCAATCCATAAAAAGGGAGATCCCACAATCTGCGCCAATTACCGTGGGATAAGTCTCCTCAACATCGCGTATAAGGTTCTGTCGAGCGTATTGTGTGAAAGACTAAAGCCCACCGTCAACAAACTGATTGGACCTTATCAGTGTGGCTTTAGACCTGGAAAATCAACAACTGACCAGATCTTCACCAAGCGCCAAATCTTGGAAAAGACCCGTGAAAAGAGGATCGAGACAGGCCCTCTCTTTGTCGATTTTAAAGCTGGCTTCGATAGCACGAAAAGGAGCTGCCTTTATGCCGCGATGTCTGAATTTGGTATCCCCGCAAACTAATAGGGCTGTGTAAGCTGACGTTGAGCAACACCTAAAGCTCCGTCAGGATCGGGAAGGACCTCTTCGCGCCGTTCGATATCAAACGAGGTTTCAGACAAGGTGACTCACTATCGTGTGACTGATGCAGGAGAAAATAATGCGAGCTGCAGAGCTAAATAGAGAAGGTACAATCTTCTGCAAGAGTGTACAGCTGCTGGCGTACGCCGATGGTATCGATATCATTGGAAACAACACCGCGCCGTTAGTTATGTTTTTTCCAGACTGGATAAGGAGGCGAAGCGAATGGGTCTGGAGGTGAATGAGGACAAGACGAAATATCTCCTGTCATCAAAACAAATAATCAGCGCATTCGAGTCTTGACTTCCATTTTTAGATAATTTTGTCTATCTGGGAACCAGTGTTAACAGCAATAACAATGTCAGTCTGGAAATCCAACGCAAAATCACTTTTGCCAACAGGTGCTACTTTTGGCTTTGGGCAATTGAAAAGTAAAGTCCTCTCTCGACGAACAAAAACCAAAAGCTACAAGTCCCTCATCATTACCGTCCTACTTTATGGTGCAGAAACATTGAAATTCGTACAAAAATTGAACAATGGGCGTGGCATCATCCACTTTCGGGCCAAACCTCATATCTCAGAAACTATTCGACCAATTTTAACGAAATTTGGTACATAACATGTCATTGATATACTAATTGAGAGAGTATTATCTAATTTTTATCAAGTATCCATCGTACCTCAAGGCCCCATCTGATATATTATATTTAAATGAGTTCCCAATTTTTTCCACAAGCACTGTAACTATCCGCACCTTTACAGTACCTACACAAACACCCCTCCATAACTACACAAGCACACGCGTTGTCAAGTGCCCATTGTAAGAAAACCCGGCGCACGTGTACACGCTACAGACAAAAGACGCACGGTGTGTGTGTGTACACACTTTGGCCGCTCGATTGGCACAATTCTGTAGACATTTCCGCCTCACTGCGCATTTCTTGGCTTCATTCATTTACTTTATTCGCACTTTTACTTTATTATTTTTTAACTCACACATTCTTTTGTTTTGTTTATGGCATTTACGCCCTTTATGTGCTGCCACACATCTTTCGTTGCTTTAAGCATGCATACACACGTGCAATATTATATGTAGCCAATTCAAGCATTTTCTTTATTCCAACGCTATCTCTACAAAGCGAGCTCTTCCTCGTGCAATGGTATTTAGCATTTCGCATTTCACTTTTGATATGGGTTCGTCGTTAAGATCCGCTTTCACTGGTTTCTCCTTTGGTTGGACTCCTTTGCTTATGCTGTTGCTTTTGTTGTTGTTCTTGTTGTTGTGGTCCGCATTTTAGTTAGTCACATTAAATGGTCGAAATTAAATAATTCATCAAGTTACACAGTGTTGAGATTGCGGTTGGTTGTTTTGTTGCTGATGAATAATATATATTCACAAATAAAGGGTGTACTTCTTAGAGCAGAGAGTTTGGCTTAATGTTGTGAAATAAAATGTTGACTAATGAGGTTAAGTTAGAAGACCTAAGGCATCAAGTAAGAGGTCGAAATGTGCTCACCCGTTAAGATCTGCTCTATAGATTTCCACTCTGAACTTGAGTTTAGGAATTTTTCTACAATTTTGACATTGTACCATTATGAATCAAGGCCTTGTAATTTGGCAAGATCTACTGAACCAAAAATGCCAAACACAAATGTTTACTTTGACAGCAATATTATCAAATTAATTTAAATTCATTCCTCCAATTAAAACACCCTATATTTTAATTCATTTAACTAGGTTAGAAGCAAAACTGAAGCATTGGTTTCGAAAATTAGTTACCGCATATCTGTTTAACATTGCGACATTGCATTTAAATCAAAATATTCAAATTAAACAGATTATAGCCATCACTAATTTAAATTTAAGACCGTTAATTCGGTTAAATCTGTTGTTTGACTGTCAGTTTAATTGAAGCTATTATTTGGCAGTATGAGACAGCTTAGAAATGTGGTTTTGCAAAATGCAAATTAGTACACGTGCTCTATGTTACCTATTCCTTCATTAACTTTTGCACTTCTCACATGGTTTATATGTTATTGTTTATGTATAGGTATGATAAATAGAGATGGGTTTAAGCATTTTGAAACTAATGAAATTTATTAGAAAATCATTTTTTTATTACATGTGTTCTACAGAAAATTCAAACTCATTAAATGTATTGCCCAGTTAAGCACATTTTTACTACGACGTCATCGGAGGACCTACAATCTTCACATTTTGCAGATGGGGGCTAAGGGAAGATATTGACATATTTCATTTATTTTTAATTTTTTTTCCATTTAATTTGTATGATTTTTTACATATTATGCAGTTTATATGGAAAGTCCACAAGAAGAAGGATTTTATAGATAATTGATCAATTAAACGGCCTTTGCTCGAATAAAGCGATGATTTCGATCGATTTACCATACAAATAAAACAATTAATTTTTCTACATTAATGTTTAATCGATTTGAAAATGAAATGAACTCTGCTACAAGGAATCAACTTCTTATGAAAAGCAAAAACAAAAATGTATAACAACTGATCGATTATCTCAATCAAAATTTTAATTAATCAATTAATTTGGCTGTGTGAAAAGGTATAAGAAACTTTCAAAATTTTTATTAAATATCTCATATTTTTGACAGAGGAACTTAAAGCTATATACCGATTTCCAGACTTTAATAGGAAATAATATCAAGAATTATTATTCGTTCTATAACTAAATTTTGTGGAGATTATGGATAAAAGACATTTCAACTTTACTTGCGGTTTAGCTTAAGCAATGATTTATGGCCGTAATACAATAAACCCTATAGTACTAATGAAAATGGATTATTTCTTCTCTTCAGAAGAGGTGGGATCGGAGATAATTTCGGCTAAAATCTCAATAAATTCCCAATACGCTTTACTGATCATGGGTTCATCCATTTGGTTTACGGATTGTGTTCAAAAACTAACAGGACTTTTAGTTTTTTTGAAAAAAATATTTATTAATTCGTCCACATTAATGTTGTCTGTCGCCTTTAAAATAGTCCCTGTTCGATATTATGCACTTATGTCAGCGCTTCTTTTAATCATCAAAGACTTCTCAAACTCAATAGCTTTTAGCTCTTTTAACGATTTATTTAAAGGAATAGGAAACATTTACATAGCGTCATGGCTTCTGGCGAATATGGAAGCTGGGGCATCGTCACTGTATTGTTTTTAGTTAAGAATTCACGAACAAGCTACGAAACGTGAATTTTTAATAAACGTGATTTTCGTCACGTCACTCATAAAAACACGTCTAACCTTAGCGGGAGCTACAGACCAAGAAAGCAATGACTGAAGCTGAAATTTATCGTACATCAAGTGCATGGATATCAACAAAATAAGAAAAAATTGACTATTGGACTCTCTAAACCCGAGAAATTTTAAATTTTACAATTCCCCTTATTTTTGAACCCTCCTGATATTATATATACATAAGCCAATGAAAAAGATATTTTAATAAAATTCAGCGGGAGTTTTTCGCCTCTCATAACAAGATTTTGCATTGATAATGGACGATATCTTCTCCCAACCTTCTGTAAGTACAAAATATTGACCAAGAATATAATCTGGTTAATATATTTTCATAAAATTTCGGCAGAGGAGGAGGGTGGAATGTTTCTTTAAGATATAAAGTTGTACCAAAAAAGAAATATTCGCCTCCACCCGAATTTAATTATTCCAACTTATTTAATGAAAATTCTTATAAGTATTTTCGAGAAGTATGTTAATAACGATGTGATAACGGAAATTTGTGTAAATACGAACAATATGCATATATAAATATTATATATATCATATAACATACGATACTTCTGACTGCACTTGCCAGTGGCATTCACAATTCGCCTTCACATACTCGACTCGACTCGAGGAGCGCGTGTTTGGCTGAAGGACAACAACATTTGTCGATGGTTGAAATGTGAAAGTGATGCTGCGAAAATTGCAAGCAGCCGGCAGCAGCAGTGAGCAGCGCACAGCTTGAGCGCAAAAGTGCTAATTGGATTTTTTCGCAAATGTTTTTTTTTCTTTTCTCTTTTTTTGTTGTATTTCATTTACTTTAATTTTTTCAAAAAGTTCAACATGTCACGGTTGAGGTGCAAACGCATTGCAGCTGCTGCAGCTTAAACACTTGCTGTCGCACACATGAATGCAGGCGGAAGGGTAAATTCACTGCAGATGTCAGCAAGTACGAGGAAAAAGCGCAATAATAAGACAGCTGTAGCCGAATATGAGCACTATTAATGTGTATGCCTTCATATATGTGAACTGCAAATACATATATGTATGTTTATCTATATATATAGAGAGATGTATATAAGTAGGCGCGTAACTGTTCGTAATAACCGTGCAGTTTTTGCATAAGCGAATTATATCATTTTACAGTTGAAATTTCAACGCGAATTCGTTACGTCGCGTTACGACGCAGGCTTCTTCAACGATCTTACAGGGTGCTTTAATTGGAAGAAGTCAAAATTAGTAGCTGCCAGATAGCAGCGACATCCCTCTAGTCGAAAGGTTTATGCTTTAGGGACTCGGATGATACATCTCCTTGAGATGCTGGTTCTTTCTACAAGATTTAGTATTTCAAGAGCTGGCTTGAAGATGGGACAATTTAGAGCGACTGAGAGAAGCGCAGTGGAGAGAAAACAGACTGCCTACCTCGCAATGTTGCGATCGACCGCAACACGAGCGGAATGGAAAAGATACCGAGAGCTGAAGAGGGAAGCGAGACGCATTTGCAGACAAAAAAAGAAAGAGGCCGAAATGCGTGAGTATGAAGAGCTTGACAAGCTGGCCGACAGGGGTAATGCTCGAAAATTTTACGAAAGGATCCGGCGACTAACTGAAGGTTTCAAGACCGGAGCACACTCCTGTAGGACCCCCAGAGGTGATCTAGTTATTGATGACCAGGTTTCAGACAAGGTGACTCACTCTCGTGTGATTTCTTTAACCTGATGCTGGAGAAAATAATACGAGCTGCAGATCTAAATAGAGAAGGTAAAATCTTCTATAAGAGTGTACAGCTACTGGCGTACGCCGATGATATCGATATCATTAGAAACAACACCCGCGCCGTTAGTTCTGTTTTTTCCAGACTGGATAAGGAAGCGAAGCGTATAGGTCTGGTGGTGAACGAGGACAAGACGAAATATCTCCTGTCGTCAAACAAACAGTCAGCGCATTCGAGTCTTGGCTTCCACGTCACTGTTGACAGTCATAACTTTGAAGTTGTAGATAATTTCGTATACCTGGAAGCCAACATCCAACAACACGAACAATGTCAGCCTCGAAATCCAGAGCAGAATCACTCTTGCCAACAGGTGTTACTTTGGACTGAGTAGGCATTTGAAAAGTAAAGTCCTCTCTCGACGAACAAAAACCAAACTCTACAAGTCCCTCATCGTTCCCGTCCTACTTTATGGTGCAGAAGCGTGGACGATGTCAACATCTGATGAGACGGCACTAGGAATTTTCGAGAGAAAGGTTTTCCGGAAGATTTATGGTCCCTTAAACATTGGCAACGCAGACGATGGAACGATGAGCTGTATGTGGTATTCGACGACATAGACATAGTCCAGCGAATAAAAAGACAGCGGCTACGTTGGCTAGGTCATTTTGTTCGAATGAATGAAAGTGCTCCAGCTCTGAAAGTATTGGATGCAGTACCACCTGGTGGAAGCCGAGGAAGAGGGAGACCTCCACTCCGATAGAAGGACCAGGTGGAGAGGGACCTGGCTTCGCTTGGTATAACAAATTGGCGCCAAACTGCCAGAGGGAGGGATACGTGGCGCGCTGTTTTGGACTCGGCTATAACCGCGTAAGCGGTGTCTACGCCAGTCAAGAAGAAGAAGAGAGAAGTACAAGAACTTCATTCAAAAAACCGATCAGTAAATAATTGAAGATTTTGGTTGGGGATATATCGAGATCAATTCTGGATATCATCTAATCCAGTTCGAGCTCGGGATCAGCCGAAGCAATAATGATGCTACTGTAATAACATTTCCAGGTAATTAATATTTGACACTTTCATGCTTTTTATAGTTTGTATCTAACAGCTGCCGAAGAGTGATAAATATTGAGATCATTATTGTCCTACCTCTAGACTACCTCTACCTTATGAATCACAGAAAAATATTGCAGTAAACTATCTTGCTTGTAGGATAGTCTCCTCCGTCTTCGAAGCAGATTCGCGACTGTTCCTTTGTCTCTGATGTGCACCAAGTTGATCTACATATATATGTTACGAAACGACACATAAACTTCTTCGGATCTACCTAAACAAAGTCAAATACTGCTGTGAAGTGGTCTCCCGCTTTCGCTTGTTGTCCGAACTGAGCAAAAGCCGCATTCAAAGAAGAAGAAGACTACAATTTAAAGGTTAGGACTGATCAATAACACGATTGATGATTTCTGTTGAGTTTGAGACGGAGTCAAGTATGTATACTGTAGGTCGTTAATATGTGGCAGTCCACTGATCATTACTCTGTCCATTTTCAAACTCAGATCGAGCTCGTGATCAGCTGAAGTCATAATGACGCTTCGGAAAGCAATATTTGCAGGTAGTTAGTCCTTGAAAGTGTCTGCTTTTTATTAGTCATATCTTATAATTGGCAATGAGTGATAAATATTGAGATCTTTTTTGTCTTTTTTCCAGTTAGTCTATCTAGATCACACCTTATCAATTGTAGAATTGCAGTAAACTATCCATCTTATAGGAACTGCTTATTCGAAGCAGATTCACGACTGTTCTTTTGTATCTTTTGTGTAGCAAATGGATCCATGTGACGAAACGACGAAGTAGTCCCCCGGTTTCGCTTGCTGTCCGAAGTGAATAAACGCCGCACTCATCGCGCTGACAAATTTCCTATGGTCAATATTTTATGTAGGATCTGACCCACTCGGTCTTTTGAGATGACTGTACTCTCAACTATTTCGCGCAAATTCAAGGGGAGGTCTGGTCAATATCCAAGAGGCTGATTTATATTAATATTATTCCTTTTCTAAAATAAAGATGTTTTCTATTTCGACTGTATTTCGCAAACGTTACTGACAGTACCGTATTAAGGAAGTAAAGTGGACCTAATTCGGTCCGCAGACAATCTCAAGACAGTTGGCAATGAAGTAGAACTCAAATATTTAATTTCCAGGTGCTCTCCTGTGACCTGGTAGAATCATCCATCATATATATAATAGAAAAGTTATTAATTTTCAGTCCAAATACCGTGAGAAAAAAATTATTTGTGGGAGCCTGAGAATACATAAACATCCCTAGTCGATTTATATGGCGTCAACAGTGGCTCAGTACGAAGCTTTGTATAATATTATCTTAGATAATCTTTTGTGACCAGAACCCTGGAGACTTTCTTCCTAAAATTCGGATTCTAGTTTTACTGACGACGTAGAACTCTTTTCAAATTTTGACTCTTTGAGGTCCACATTATGCCTCTTTCAAATAAACATAATTTTTTTGGACCAGCCCCTAAGGAAACCCCCCTTTTTCCACGCATATTTTGTTGTTAATTTGTCGTCTCAACTTTTCATATTCCCGTAACTACAACAACAAAAAACACTTGAAAGAAATGTGAAACGGTCGCTGAGCGCTGACAAGTGAATCCTCCTCCGCTGCGTAGGCGTGCGTTTCAGCGTATGTGTGGAGTGGAGTGAAGCGGTGAACAAGTGAAAAAGGAGTAAGTGCATTGTCAACTGCCTGTGCATAAGTTAATGAATAAATCGCTTGTCTGTCTGTCGCGTTTGCTTGGCAACCCTGCTTGGCTTTTATTGTTGTTGTCATAGGTCTATGCGCGTAGGTGTTAATTTCGTTTATGCTATTTTAAAAATGCCGCCTTTTAATACTTTCTTTGTTTTCCCGGTGACGTTTTTTCTCTCTTTTAAGTATTTTAATCGTATTTCATTTTCTTCATCATCATCATCTCTGTCGTCTTCTTTTGCTACTTTTTATTTCGCCAAAGTTTGTGAAACACTCGCTTACGTGGAAATGCGAAAATGCTGGCATTTAATGGATGATGTCGCACTTTTCGAGTTTAAGTTGTCTTTTAAAGTGTGTTGAAAGTTTATTTTTCTTATGCAACAAGAGAAAATTAAATGAGGAAAATACGCGATACGTGATATTACCGGTACATGATGGGTTTATGATGAGGTATTAGTAGTTGGATAGATTAGAGAGGATTTATATGAGAATTTGGGCACTGCTGCAATATGCATGAGTGTGAAATTGTTGTGATCTGACAAAATAGACATTTTTGGAAGAAGAGGTGCATAGCACTGAAAGAAAGAAAAAGCTTCGTTTATTAAGGTTAGGTTGGTTTAGTCTGGTGGGCCAACATGCCTCGCATAGACCAGTTATGATCCTTAGCGATACCAGATGGAGTTCCGTCACGTATTCCCTGAGTAGTAGTCATCTGTTAGGATGCCAGCGCTTGACGCGAATTTTAAGAGATGATGATGACTCACTAATGATTTCTCCTCGAACTTATCGTACGGGGCCCCTAAATACCTGAAACGTTGTCTTGCTAGTGCAGGGCAAAAGCAAAATAGATGCTCCACGGTTCCTAAATCTGGATGACAATATGTCTTCTATATACATATACAATACTCTACTCGACTTGCACTCCTGCTCTCTGAGAGCACTCATCAGCATCTCGGTATAAGGGAACTGTGGAACGGCATCTCAAACTCACTGCGTACCGCTGCAGCCGAAACAATTGGTTTTCGGCAACGACAAAAAACAAGCTGGTACTTTGAGGATTGCCGTCTCGCAGCGGAGAGAAAACAGATTGCCTACCTCGCAACGTTGCAAACGACCACAACACGTGCGGGATGGGATAGATACCGAGAGCTGAAGAGCGAAGAAGCGAGACGCATCTGCAGACAAAAAAAGAAAGAGGCCGAAATGAGTGAGTACGAAGAGCTTGAGAAGCTGGCAGACAGAGGTAATGCTCGAAAATTTTATGAAAAAATGAAGCGACTTAACGAAGGTTTCAAGACCGGAGCATCCTCATGTAGAGACCAAGGTGGTAATCTGTTAACCGATGTCCAGGGCATACTGGGATTATGGAGGGAACACTTCTCCGACCTGCTGAATGGCACACTTGGAGTTTTCGAGAGGAAAATTTTGCGCAAGTTTTATGGTCCTCAGAACATTGGCAACGGCGAATACCGCAGACGATGGAACGATGGAACACCCTTTAATATTGAAGTACCCTCAGGTCGAAAAAGATAAGGAATCTCAAATCTCACTGTAGAATTCACATTGCGAGGAACGTTGGGTACAGCGAAAGTAGACCCGAATTATTCTCAGCATTTAAAAATCTTCATGACAAATATGTCTATCCAAATGATAAAGGTTAAGATCCGTTCCCACGAAAGAAAGTTTTTCTCGCTAGAAAAAAAATAGCAATAATGAAGTGTCGATACTGAGGAATAATTGCAACAAAGATTTCATTGAAAAGTTGGAAGATGACCGTAATCGCTGTACCTATGAATAGCAAATGACAGATCACATATATAAAATGGGCAAAAGCAGTCAACACATGACAGCTGACAGTTGACAGTAGACATATAACCGATATTTAATGATAAGTAACGATTGGCAGTTTACAAATATCAAACCATTAAACAAAACTGACAGTTAGCAGATGATAAACACCATATGAGATTTTAAATGTTAAATAAAAGCAAGAATATGAAAACTAACAGATTACATATCATAAGTGACATGGTGGAAACATAGGTGGCACCAAAAAATATGAAATAAAGAATATGTTGACCAAGGAAACAGTTATAAATTAAGCTAACCACGTGGAATGTACAACAAACCAAGCAAAGTTAGAATTTATAAACATAAGTAAAAATATATGCATAAGCACATATCTGAATTTTGTAACTTTTTTTCTATATTTTTTATACTCCATCTCCATTTAAGCTGTTAGCATAAGACAACACGTGTGTTTGAAACTAAAATTTCAATTATTTCAGCATTTTTGGTTGTGTTATTTTGCTGTCACAATGGTTGTACTGTAAGCCAACAAGCCCTACATACCTAAATATTATATATTTTTACGAGTATACAAATTGTGGTTGGTACTTTCGAATTTTAGATGTTATATGTTATTCTTATATCCAACAGATATACTATGCTACCGAAAATGTTATTCGAATGCGAAACATTTGAACGCATATAAAAGTGTCAGCTTAGAAGCACAGAACACAGACGCAGAGACACATAAAAATGTGTTGTAATAAGAGTGTGTGTGTGTGTGTGCACAATTACCCACATACATGCGAAAATATATGTATGTATATTATATGATTTATGTATGCGCCATTGCAACCGTATATTATATATGATTCTAGTAGCTGATGTCCAACCAGGCGTATACGTTACTTTAATGCACAATACACACAAAAAATTCTCCCAACACACTGCATGTATTATTTTCGCCTATTTTTTTTAGCAAACCTGCACTTAATAACTGCTGTTTCCCCCACCACGCTGATAGACACGTCCACGCGCTCCACAGTTTGTTTGTTTATGTTGTCAAATATTTTTGTCACACCAAAACAAGTGTTGCTGCACTCAAGTTTCACTTTGCAATGGCAGTTTGTTGTTGTTGGATTTCGAATTTTTGGCTTTGTTGACAGTAAATTCTAAAAACTATTGCCAGGCCAAGCTTATTGAAGCTTAAAAATATATAAAGTGAGCTTCGAAAAATTTTCACTCGGACTAAAGTTTTACTATGTGCGCTGCAATAAATGACAAACAAGTGACAGATGACAAACTGTTGACAGATAACGAACGTAAAATTTAAAGAGATTAGTCACAGAAAAAATACACGATAGATGGCGCTGATGTCAAAATGTAGCTAAAAATCATATTTCATATTAGTCGGATCTATTTAATACATGAAATAAAATATTTGAGCCAATAATATGTGCGATAGATGGCGCTGGTGTCAAAATAATAATCAAATCTTAGAATAGAGGAATTCTAAACGGAGATACGATCCTTACAAACCCAAAATATGACAGTTTACCTTTCAAAAGGTGACATTTGACAGCTAGACAACAATAATACAAATTACACTACATAGAAGTATCACAGCCAACTTCGAATTCCCTTTCTAGATACCTAAATTTTTCCTCTAAAATACAGACGAATCTTGCTTAATGCCAGTCAAATTATGCACCAGTATTTCTAATCAATTTACCATCCGCTCCTCAGAATCACAACATCCACATCAAATGTCACAAAGTTAAACCAACCGCATCGAATACTCTGCATCCCACTATGTAGTTTGTAAACAACGGCAAATGACACCTCCTCAATCAACCGCTGTCAAATAGTACAGTCAACTCAATTCGATACAATCGCGAGGAGCGAGGAGGGGAAAAGCAGCGAAATGCAAATCACAAACCCTAAAATAATCAGCACGCGAAAGACTGCGAATAATGATCAACTTTTTTTTGCACAATCTCCTAAAGATATTCACCTAGAGGAATTAAGTTTAAGAAATAGATGAGTCTTCGAGACGACGCTAGGCACACATTATTCTTTAGTCATCTACAGTTTGGCCCCCAGTTTTGGTCTGGATTTAAATTGAACTCAATAAATTAATATGGGTCTACAAGGACTTAAAACCCACATCCTATCGTGAACTTCTTCTGGTTTTAGTGGAATAGTTGGGGAATGTGGTTGCTAAGCAAAAATTCTCGACGGTAAAAGAATATTAGCCACTTTTTATTTTCTCTTTCTTTACTTTATTTTTAGCAACATCAAAGAATAGCTTTTAAAATATGGATTCTATGGTACGCCACTCCAAACCGATATTAGTGAGCCCCTCAGAGACCGTATAGTTTTAAAAAAAATATATTCTTATCGTTCCTATTGAGTTTAAAGCCATCTGAAGATAGCCGAGATAAATTCATTTGGAGCCGAGACTACCGTTTGTTAGTGGATCTCGAATACTTCAACGGTTGATAACGTTAGATTCAATTAGGGACTCAGCGTTGGCCCATAGTAAATTGGTGAACAAAAAACTAAAAACTAAACTAACTATTATGGATGTCCAGTATTATCTGGACAGATCACAGATATAAAATGGTCAAAGGCAGTCAACACATGACAAGTGACAGTTGACATGTGACAAATAATAGATAATTAATGAAAAATTTCGACGGACTATTCACAGACATCGAAGTATTAATCAAAACAGACAGCTAGCGTAGGATAAACACAATATCAAATAAAAGCAAGAATGAAGAGACTACCAGATGACATATCAAAAGTGACAAGTGACATTTAGCGAGCAACAAAGGTTCAGTCACGATTTTAATCTTTAAGAAACCTTTTTCTTTCTCGGAGTAAGAACCTGACGTCAGCAAAGGTTGCTATCTATACTAAGAGACACAGCTCTGATCTCACTAGATTTCTGTTCCGTGAGACTATCTACCAATATTAGTTCTGTGATGCTTTCTAGAGGGTATATGTCTTAGCTATAATCTAACAGAGGCTTGAAAAGTGGTACTATTCTTACTACTATCCAGTTTTTATATTCAAATTTGCTTTACCACTAGATATCAAAAATCTCAGACGTTCCCGCGCACTTCAGATGAAATAACTTAACTGTTCAAGCGAATAAGAACCGCTTGGTTGCTAAGCAGATCCGTAAAAAACAAGTTCTTTGCCATAACACACGCTGTGTTGGCATATTGTGGAGCATCAATAGCTGCCTTAAGCTTCAGCATCAGCAGGTATTAGCTAAATCATGTGCCAAATTAAGCAATTCCAATGCAATAAGCAACGAACCAACAAAAGTCTAGTGAATGCTGCATTGTTGCACTGAAAGCCAAACGAAGAATGTTGCACACGGAGAGAGAGATAGAGAGAGCACCAAAGGTGTTGAGTGGAAATGACGACGTAAACACATGTTCGCCACAAACACGGAGACACACACCGACTGCCACCTCTAAGGCGCTGACAGGCAACAGACAATGCGAGCGCAACAAACAACCGAACACCGATTGTTAGGTTCAACATAATGCCTGGTGTTACGGCAAATTGTTGGAGAGAACTGCTGAAATGTCAATAGTGCATACTTGAATGTACCGTTTGCAAGCAGCGACAAGATGGTCCGTTAGCTGGTACGCACAGTTAACTACCGCAAGAGAGCAATTTGTTCGCTAGCTTATAAGTTGTTGTTGTTGCAGTTCGCATGTAGCCAATTCTTGTCTAGTTATTGTTATTGTTGTTGTTGTACAAAACGTTGCATTGTGTGCATTGAGCAAATCAACGTAAGTGCTGAAGTACGTCAGCGTTCCAACATACATACGTCAGCCAAGGCGCTAGTACTTTTTGTAAATCCACTGAGTGTTTGAGGGCTTAGAAAAGCAGTTTTGGGTCAGCGAAGGACATTTGCGCTATCGCATTCGACGTTTAAGATAAATGAAGCTTTTAGTGGTATTAGATTTTTGGAAATTGCTGTTCCCTTCGCAAAATATGCAGTATTGTATTTACTTAAGGAATCTACGTTTGTTTGGGTTCGTGCAGTAAACACGCTTGAGCTGTCGCGAAGGACAGCGCGATTACTTATTAAATGGACGGCATGTACTGGAATCAAATCTGTTCAGCAGATATTAATGTTTTTTAGGATAGACTGCATTCTCATAGCTCAACTTAAGCTCGTGACTGAACTTTAGTACAATAATCTTTACTTAGAATGTCGATAGTTACGAACTCTGTTAGAACTCTTGCTGCATACAAGCAATTAAGCTCTGGTTTCTCGAAAGCCACTTTAATTTACATGGTTTTCATAAATTGGTACCTGGAACTCATTGAAAGACTGTCTGAGTAGACTTATAATTAAGTACGTCGAGAAACTCTGTCCCGATTCGTATTTCGATCCATCGGAGAAGATAATCATCTAAATATGTGCATATCGCAAACTGAGCCACAGAAATCCCCGTCTTATCTACTTGTAAAGAATTTCGATTCAGATTTCCAGAAAATCGAGCGGATCATATATTCACTCTTAAACGAGCTCTTTTATTAGACCGACTATGATGACTCTCCTGCTCTTTTGGCCGACGACAGTATCATGTCAGGCTCTCGTTCATTTCGCATCATCCCTCAAATTGTTGGAAGTCCAAGACAGTAGTCTCTAGGTGGATCGATGTTGAATCCTTCAACCTCCTGAAGTCCTTCAGCCATATACCTTACACCGAATCTGAAACAATGGTTGCTCATGTTGCCTCGAGAACGTGTTCATGGACGCAGAAGTTAAAAGTGAGAGCCATAACCTAAAAGACCCATCTTATAAAATTTTACATCGCAAGAGTCCGCAAAACTATCAATTGGAAGAACTACCTTCGATACATTATCTTGTCTCCGCTAAAATATGCAGGAAAACAGAGAGCTAGAAGCCTCTTTTTAAGATACTCTATACTGGAGTCTAACATCTAAGTTCCCAAAATATAATAATACATTATAAGGCGTTATATAAAGCTTTCGGAGCTCCGATATTCAATATTCGGTGATGACAGGGTCTCAACCTCTGGAATTACACTCTGAAGCCTCTTTCTTAGGTCCCATATACTGAAGTTTAAAATTTAAGTCCACAAAATATAGTAATACATTATAGGTCGTTCTATAAAACTTTTGGGAGCTCTGATATTTAATACTCGGACTTACTAGGGTCACAAACTCTGCATTTACACATTCGAAAACCCCGCTATTTGTATTTAAAATCTCGGTAGTTACAGGGAATTAGAGATACAAACAGTCCCTATAAAAATTTTGAATTTGGTAGCTTAGTCAGCACAAAGCCTCGAATCCATGACTTTAAAATGCCGTTATTTCGAGATTACTGCCATAGAAACACTTAAAATTGAAACCTCAGTATTCCTACCATATATAAGTATGCGCTCATGTGCCAAACTTCGCTTTTTCACATTCATCACCACAAAGTCAACCGGCAAAATTTCCAACTAATGACACACCGCCTAAGCAGCTTTGCACTGTACAAAATATATCCCGTAAATTGGTTGAATGGTAAATTGCACTTTTCCAGGATCAAAGGATTACAAAAACAAAAACAAAAAGAAAAAGCATGCGAGTAGACAACACCTAGTAACGAGACGGGTGATAATGATGACAACAGCAAAAACAACAACAACAAAAGGACCAACAACAACAGCAGCAACATCAGGCAAAAGTTTAAAACCAAAGCCAAATGAGAAGTACGGAAATGCTTAATTGTGCAAATTGCAGCAACAAGAACATAAAACAACAAAAAGGTAACAACAACAGTAACACCAACAAAGCATCAACCGGAAAAAGGAAACAGGAAGCATGCATTTGTGGTTAAAGAAAATTGGAAAGTAACCAAACATTATGCACAGTCATTTGGTCATCATCAAAAGGAACGAACGCACACGAACTCAAGCACACCTTAATGTGTCTACATACATACATACAAACACTCCCGAAGTAAGTTTGTCATCTACCTTAATAGTACTTTCAATTCACCAGAGCAACATTAGCGTAATTTTCACACTCCATTTTCGGTCTAACACTGGAGCCAAAGCAACAACAACAACAACAACTACAATACAAGACTAGTGAAAATTGCAAATTGAAATGAATCTGTTTGGCAAAGGAAATGTGCTTTCTTCTTTTTGTGATTGTGTTTTTGTTTTATGATGTGTCTTTCTTACTATTTATTTGCGCTCTCTTAGGTAGTAAATAGCCCCTGGAGTATTGGTTTGGATACATGCACACACGAAGTCACATTATTTGGTCAGATTTATTACACTTCACAGTTCATTGGACACAATTTGGCTTTGGTTTACTGTTTGAACGTTTTTTATTTCAAATTTTTTTTTATTTTTTATTTTGTTTAAAAACTTTAAACATAAGAGCACAGGAAGCTCATTGGGCTCAGCAAATGTAATCATACGAGGAAGTTTTTCAAAAAAATTTGTAGATATTATTGTCAATAACCGTTAATAAAATAAATACTTTTACTGCGCTATCGTCTCGAAAAATTTGAAGAACTTTGATGGATTATAAGTCATACCTGTTTTTAAGGAAAGAAAAACAATTTATCATTAAACAACATTCAATTATGAACAGAAAACCACCAGATCTTAATTGATGGGTTTTTGATCCAATCTATGGATCTAAGCAAAGAATTGTATACAACCAAAACTACCCGAATCTGCCAAACCAACTGCTATATTACTCTCTCATGGATAAATTTAATTTATTTTCTAGAGGTCATTTATGAAAACTAAATGATGGCTATATGGTGGATACGATAAAACCTCCCATCCGAGCTCCCGTAGCTTCTGACGAGTCATCAACGAAGTGTGTGGTCTGGCGTTGTGGACGCTTCTGGTCGATCGCCTGCTTCAAGCGGCCCCGTTGTTCGCAGTAGATGGTAGAATTAAGCGTCTGGCCATATGGGAGCAGCTCATAGTGGATGATTCCTTTCCAATCCCACCAAACACACAGCAAAACCTTCCTGACCGTCAATTCCGGCTTGGCCACTGTTTGGGACGATTCACCGGCCTTCGACCACGACCGTTTTCGCTTGATATTGTCGTATGTGATCCATTTTTGGTCGCCAGTCACCGCTTCAAAAATGGAATTCTTTCCGTTTCAGCAGTATATCGCAGGCATTGATTCGGTCCTTGATTGATTTCGGTCAGAGGGTTTTTTTCTGCCAAGTCATGCGGCACCTAAACATCAAGCTTTTTTGGTTTGGTGACTAACTCCCATCTCCTGGGCGATGTCACGAGATACCACATGCCGGTCTAACTCGATGTTTTCCATGATTTGATCGGTATTCGTCGTCACAGGTCTTCCGCCGGCTGGTTTATCCATGGTGTCGTTTTCACCCGCTCTGAATCGTCGAAACCATTCCTCCGCAGTTCGAAGTGATAGAGTACCATCCCCCAAAACACCATTGATCTCAAGGAACGTTTTTCTAGCGGATTTGAAAACTAAACACGTCTAAACTCCATGTTAACACGTCTATAACTGTTGAACGAAACCAAAAATAATCATGCATAGCGTCGTTTTATAGGTTATGTCAAGACCTTTCAAAGATGTATAGTATTGCCAGATACGAGCTCTGTAGCGCTTTATACATAGCCGCGAAATTCAAAAGACAAAAAGGCGGAAGGGAGATGTTTGCTATTAAATAAAATAGAAATATATTTTCTCTAACCAAAAAAAAAGACATTTCCCAAATTAACTGACAGTTCGTTGTTTATTAAATGTTTAAATAACTGCTGTCAGAATTTTTAAAAATTAAAATATAATTTTAAACAGCTAAAGCACACACCCAACCAAGTAATTTCTTGCGTAAAAATAAATTTCATATCCGCTTATGTTGTGACAGGAGATTTTAGACTTTCATCCAACTTTTTTTGTATTTTCTTTCGTTGTTATTTCAAACATAAAATCCATTCATTTGCTCAAATCAACGGTTGACAGAGGACTTTTGTTTCGAAGCAATGAATTCACAGGCATACGTTTGTTGATATTAACGAGGTTGGTTTGATTAGACAGGGCATTTTTAATGCCGTAGTCGACAACCAGTTTTGCTCTCTTAATAATCGCTATAAATTGGGTAGATGTCATATGCCTTATATTGCTTGTGGAAGTTAATGAATTAAGATGAGTTCTTTTTGATTTGGTTTCAACAAGACGGCGCAACTTGCCACACACCGCAAGTCTAAAGTATGTATATGCGGACAATCCCGCTTCGATTCAGGACTTGGAGCGAAACATCACTCGTGTCATTCGCCGGTTAGCAGTTGATATGCTCGAGCGAGTCATCGAAAATTGGACTCAGCGTAAGGACCATCATTTGACAGAGATAATCTTTAAAAAATAAATGCCAAAGAATGTTCTTCCGAATGATAATAAACAGTCCCCATTCAATTTGAATTTCTGTGTTTTTTTTCTTGAAAAAAGTAGGGAACGTCGAAATGGATCAGCCTTTATATGAAGCTAAAAGTCTTTATATGTAATTTTACAACGAACGGCTCTCACCAGTATGGACTTTGGTCCACCATTACGAACTGGATAGCTTCATCTGGAATCCGTTTGCATTGAGATTCCATATATATGGATCTATCTACTGAAGACACTAGAAACTAGACTAGAAGTCTGACTAGTTGGCAAGGCAGGTCACCTTTTCAGGGGGATTGAGGACATTCCACTGAGATATTGACAAAACGTGAACGGTCTTTCTTACTTTTTTAAGGGTTATTTGTGAGATTAGAAATGAAGTCCACCAGGAGAATAATTTAACAAATCAACTACAGTTTCAATGCCATAATATTATATAATGTTTTCAAGATAACATAGTTCAGCAGAAAGTCCGACGACATCTAGATTTTTAGCCCTAGTTTATTGAAGTACTTCGAGGATTCGATTATTTTTATGGAAGAACCTAACATAACATCGGATATCTCTTGGACTTCCTTCCAGTAGGTTTTCTGATTCAGAAACTCATTGAGAAGCTGTGCAAGCATTTCATTTTTTTTTTTTCAAAGTTGATGTGTTATGTTTTGACAAACAATAAACAACCGTCTAATTATTCAATACGATTCTGACACTAATTGTTTGAATTAGGTCAAAATCGACCAATAGGGGTATTTCATTGGTTCCAACCTATAAAAATAGATTCTACAAGATTTTGATCGACGGGATTTTGACGATTTTGAGAAAACCTATTATTTATGAGCATGGAAGAGAAAATTGAAGATAGTTTTATGATTTAATGGGTTCCAAACTATAAAAATAGTTTTTAAAAAATTTTGGTCGACGGGATTTTGACGATTTTTAAAGAGCCTTTTATTTCTCAACATAAAAAAGAAAACTAAACATAGTTTTATGATTCCTCCCGAGAAAAAAAAAGGTTTTCTGCAAAAAGTCAATGAGTTATCAAGAAGCCATCGTATACTATGTGTGTTCTTAAAACAATGCAAGTCTACAAACGTACATTAAAGAGCTACATTTGTTATTTCATAACACACATATGAACATATATACAGTGGGGAGCAAAACCGTCAACATGTTTACTGAATGCGACTAAAGGTCCTTATATCTTTTTTTCTACTAGCAGTATCGGCAACATTTATACACCAAAATAAAGATAATAATTCAATTTATTAAAAATAGAAAACAGAACAGCTTTTTTTTATTCTTGAACGAAAATATACGATAAATTCCATTTACAAGTCATTTTGACAGTTTTGCACCACTGTATAAGTATGCCATGAAAGTCCCGCTATATTTACCGGAATGGCTGGGTTCGGTAATTCAATGGAAGTTCTGAGTAGAGACGGAGTTAACAATTTATATTAGTAACGTTTTGTCTGTCGTGGCGATTACTAAAAATTTTTCCAGGGGTTTTTTGTGAACCAAAAAAAAAATGCGAAAGTTACTGCGAGACGTCGAAGATAAAGTTATTGTTTTAATTAAAAACGGCTATTCAGCTAGGAAAATTGCTAAAAAATTAAATATAAGTCGACAAACGGTAATAAATGTGAAGAAAAGACAAAATATTGTCCAAGTTGTAAACGCTGGAGGCCGCCCGCGGAAGCTTACCGATGGTGATGCCCGTGCTGTTGAGCGATTATTACGCAAAAATGAATGTAGGACTCCTCGAGAAGCTGCTGCTAAGTTAGAACTTCAAGCGAGTACATGGACAGTTCGACGCTCTTTAAATAAAATTGGTATGGTTGCTGCGGTTAAACAAAAAAAACCTGCTTTATCTGAACGAAATGTTAAAGCTAGACTTCATTTTTGCCGAGAACGGAAAGATTGGACAATTGAGGACTGGAAAAGGGTTATATGGTCAGATGAGACGAAAATTAACAGGTATCAATCTGATGGTAAGGCATATTTTTGGCATCGTCCGCAAGAAAAGCTTCAGCGTGGACAGGTAAAGCAAACTGTCAAATTCGGTGGCGGAAGTTTGATGATTTGGGGTTGCTTCACGTGGTGGCATATTGGTCCTTTGTTTAGAATAAGTGGAATAATGAATAAGGAGATATATCTGCATATTCTAAATTCACAGTTGCCTGACTTCGTGGACGAATGTGCCTATCCAGCGGAGGAAATAATTTTTCAACAAGATGGCGACCCGAAACATACGGCGAAAATTGTCCAAGAATGGCTCCAAAATCAAAGTTTTAAAACTTTCAAATGGCCAGCACAAAGTCCCGACCTTAACCCGATAGAAAATCTGTGGGCATACGTTAAGCAGCAGCTGGCTAAGTATCGAAATCCGCCTTCCAACATGGACGAACTGTGGAGTCGGGTACAGACGGAGTGGAGAAATATACCCCACTCAATTATTGAAAACTTGGTTGAAAGTATGCCCAGACGCATAAAAAGCGTAATAAAAAATAAAGGTCTATGGACAAAGTACTAAGCCCTGTGAAGAACTTAGGTCTAAGTGTATAAGTGCAAAACTGTCAAAATGACTTGTAAATGGAATTTATCGTATATTTTCGTTCAAGAATAAAAAAAAGCTGTTCTGTTTTCTATTTTTAATAAATTGAATTATTATCTTTATTTTGGTGTATAAATGTTGCCGATACTGCTAGTAGAAAAAAAGATATAAGGACCTTTAGTCGCATTCAGTAAACATGTTGACGGTTTTGCTCCCCACTGTATTTGTGTATATTTTATATACTCATATGCAAACCAACTGGCAACGCTGTTTAGCAAATCGGCATATAAAACCTGCTACCGCTTCAAGTATTTGCACCGAGACTGAGTTTAGTGCGAAACACTGGCAGTTAGTAGCAGTCTGACTCGCACACTGCCGTTCTGCGCTAACTAAAATGTTTATTCTACAAACACAAAGAAATACAGGCACACACCAACACATGCAAATAAGTACAACTTTAAAGCTACAATTGCATTTAGCCATTTCGGTATTTGTTTAAGCGCTGCCACTGCGAGCTGTGGACTGCAGCAATATCCACGGGCATGTGTGGCGCCCAAAAGTATACCTTGCGCTTTTGTAGTTCGGCATTCTTTTGAATTTCGCCAACTCACACACGCAAGCTAACAACTCCCTGGGGAACATTTCCAAACGATTTATATGTGCGAATTTTCACATTTACCCCGCTCGTCCCACACCCCTTCCATGCACACTGCTCACATGAGTGAAACAACGAAAAAAGTGAAAACAAGTATATCTAGTAAAAATAAAAAAATAAAATAAAACAACAACAACAAAAAAACCAAATCACACAACTACACTTTGTGGCACGTCGAAATGGAACCGCAAAATGCGAGTTGCTCAGACACGTTGAGGCGCTTACGGCATCTAATGCACACAAAGGGTGTAATTTCATTGAGGTTTGCTTTATGTGTGTCGATGTGTGTGCTGATGTATGTGTGCGTGCGTGAGTTTCACTGCTTTCGTGTAATTCAATTTATAATAAAAAGTGCTCAGGTTCCTTTGAGATGACTCTTAAAAATTTCATTCGCTCATAATTACAACTGCGATGATGATGATGATGATGACTCCGAGCTCAGTGTAAATTAAATAAATGTCACACACGTGAAGTACGTTATACGTAACTATGGTAAGTGAAATTATGAGAAAAGTGTAATAAAATTTAAATGTGCGAAAGTGAAATTCGTTTGAAGGACGAATGAGATGATACAACACTCTAATTGCATCCAAGGTGATAACATGATTTAAATAATATAGCTTGCCTTAACACTGAGTGCACCCAAATGCAACCCTGACTGCACTCAGAGTAGGATTCAATTAAAAAACTCACGAATTATAAGTTCTCAATAGAGGAAACAAAAAAATATTGAAAATAAAAAAAAACAAGAAAAACGTTAACTTCGGCTGTACCGAAGCTAATATACCCTTCACAGGTGCATTTCTTTTAGTAACGTAAGAAAAAGTAAGTAAAAAAAAAGAAAACATTTTACTAATTCTTTTTAGCCGGGTTGTTTGCTAGAAACATTAAGGTTATATAGTTAACCGATCTGAACAATTTTAAGCAGTAAGCAGTAGTCAAATTTCGTCAAATGCGAAAATTTTCCATACAAGCCCTTGATTTCGATCGTTCCGTTTGTATGGCAGCTATATGCTATAGTGAACCGATCTGAACAATTTTTTCGGAGATTAAATTATTTCTATGAGCAATAACTCACTCCAAATTTCGTGAAGATATGTAGTAAAATGCGGAAGTTTTCCATACAAGCCCTTGATTCCGATCGTTCAGTTTGTATGGCAGCTATATGCTATAGTGAACCGATCTGAACAATTTTTTCGGAGATTAAATTATTTCTATGAACAATAACTCACACCAAATTTCGTGAAGATACCACGTCAAATGCGGAAGTTTTCCATACAAGCCCTTGATTCCGATCGTTCAGTTTGTATGGCAGCTATATGCTATAGTGAACTGATCTGAACTATTTTTTCGGAGATTAAATTATTTCTATGAACAATAACTCACACCAAATTTCGTGAAGATATGTAGTAAAATGCGAAAGTTTTCATTCAAGCCCTTGATTCCTATCGTTCAGTTTGTATGGCAGCTATATGATATAGTGGTCCGATATCGGCAGTTCCGACAAATGAGCAGCTTCTTGAAGAGAAAATAAAATCTGCAAAATTTCAAAATGATATCTTAAAAACTGAAGTAGTCCTTCAGTCCTTCGTATATATGCAGACGGACAGACAGACGGACATGGCTATATCGACTCAGTTCAACGTACTGATCATTTATACCTGTTCAGGGTATAAAAATAAATCAAGGGATCCAGATTAGACCATCATAAAATATAAAATCAGAGAGAAATTATATCCTGGGTCTTACAAATGATCGTCGAGCTTTCAACCAACACATAATAACTGTGCATTGAACAGAAAGGAAACGATTAGACACATTCACGAATCTCCTTAACGCCTTTCTAGAGACACCAAGCAAAAAAAAAGTATCACATAGTCAAAGAGTCAAGTTGTATGACTCATCCCAATGTAGGTCTGGATACCCCATCTGGTTCAGATTACTAAATATAGTCCATTATGAAGACCGAAAAATCTTATAACTGGGTCACATCTATCGAGAAAATCTGTTTATATTTAGCTGTTTTATTTTTATCCGCACCCGGATGTCTAGAAGTGTGAGATCAAAGATGTTTTTACCTTGATCTCAAAAGGCGGGCCGTCCAAGAATAAAAAAGTTTTGACATTATTCTACCTCGTATTATTCCAAGCAACTTTTGCAACTGGATTCGGATAAGACCGCTTGGGCACCAATTGAACAATTGAATCCCTAAAATTGAGAAAATGTGAACCTTGTCGAGGGAGAATAACTCATTATACCACTTAAAATGTATCTTCAACCAGAAGGACCTTGCGACTGTGCAGAAACAAATAATTGATTAGAGCCCACCAAGCTCACGTGAGGCCCAGCAGTAAAACTCAAGAACAACAAAGAATTGGGTACAACACTGCAGTTGGATGCTAATAAAGAGGGAATTTATATACCTCTGGCAACGTGCAGATATCATGCTGTTGATACGGCTGAATCACAATGGAAACAATCAACGACTTATTCCGCTAGTAGACAAAAGTGTCCTGAGTGGAATAAGAGCCGCACTTGTCATTTATTGAAATTTAAGAGGAATGACACAAGAACCCTTGTAGAGGTGTTAACGGGACACTGTCTGATTGATAGACACGCCAACAGACTGGGGTTACCTTACTGTAACGATTACTGCAGAAGCTGCCAGGAAGAAGAAGAGGAAGAAACGATTACACACCTTCTATGTGTATGTAAGGCTCTGTATATAGGAAAAGAATCGCAACTATTGGACGCGATTGTCTCGAGGATGTGGGTGAAGTTGCTCATATCAAATTGTGTGAACTTTTTTTTTTTTTTAAGAACCCTAAACTCAAAAAGACGGCGGAGTTCTGACATGTTCTCATTCTAAAGATAAACTGAGACTGAGGTTTCTTTCTCAGTAAGCTTTAGAGCTTTTCAATGTGTGTTCTAGAGGAGTAGTGTCGTAACTCTCCTATTATCGCCTAGGCCCAATACTAGTCCCCACACTACAATTTATGTTGAATTATACCGCAAAATAATGGCCTAAACGTGATTTAAAAGCAGATGTTGGATTTTAAGGATCTGCAGTTTCGACGGTCACTATTGTGTAATGATTCTGAATACGCACTACTACTCCGTTTCTTTGAAAGGTTGTCCAGGTTGTCTTACTAATATCTTTAGAAGACTAGTCAGAAAAACAGAAGTATAATAAATGTGGCCCAGGATTATTCAAAAATATAATAACCCAACATTTCGTAAAAATTTCTACGATTATTTGCAAAATCTTAAATCATCCGTTTCTGTTATTTTACAAAAATAAAAAAACAATTTTTCAATTTCTACAATTTCATAAATCTCCCCTTGCACATTCTTGCAATCCACAATTTATTATACAAGGTCACTTTAATATGACAACCGTTGTGTGTGCGTGCGGCATTGAAATCTTTGTGAATTGCTATCGATTGCCAATGGCAATTACGAGTACACACTCGTACAATAAACATAGATATACGCTGACTTAAGTGAAGATGAAAAAATATATTCTCGCACAGAGCGAGTATATAAATAACTTATATTTACTTTCAACTGTGAGAATTATGTACATACATCTCGCACACCGTCGTTGGGAATTTTCGCAGAAAAATGTCCCAAGTGTTCGCCAGCAATTTCACAAATGCATTTTTTCTCTCTTTTATTAACGCATTTGCTGGAATTTTTCATTACACAATGACAAAGTGCAATTTATGTAGCCTACTTCAAGGCGTTATTGGCTACCGAAGATATGAATGCAATGTTGTATGTGTGCAAAAGCGAGGGGAATGTGTAAACTTTAAGTGGAGAAAATCATAAAACAACTATGAAGGTAGAAAGCATGTAACACCTTGAGAACATTATTTCATTCATTAATCGCCAATTTGTTTGGAATTCTCAATGGGTTTATGTTAAAAAATTTGTAAATAAGTAATTATAAAGATAATATATAATAAAAATATATAAATAAGTAATTTTAATTGAAATATTTGTAGCACTTACCCATTATATAATGATGCATCTCCACAGCAGCCAGCTCATTACGCCTTTTAATATCTGCTTCATTATAAAAAGTCATTATCAAGTCTTTTTAAAATCACTTCACTCCACTTGAGTTAAATAAACACTTTTTAAACTTCCAAAATCACCGTTAATCTGAAAGAAATAGAAAATATATTTCCTTTATAAATAAATTCTAGACAATTTTTGTGTAAGATATAAATAAAATATATAACTGTGAGTAAAAAATATCTGTTTCAAGAATCAAAATTGAAGAGAAGGTATACAGTAGAAGCAGCATTGTTTTAGAGTAGCTAGGAGAGTTCTTCTTTGATATTTTTGATCGAGTCGAAATAATGTATAATGTATTGGACTCGGCAGCGACAGATATATTGTTTCGAAGCGCACCGATCCACTCGGAAAGTAAAGCGGCGATACTAGTCTTGAATTCAATGACTATGCGGTCAAGGTAGATTAAGGAATGCCTTTCTTCACTGTCGGTGACATCGTTATACTTTAATTATAATTAGATTAGTCTGGGTTCCTGGCCACAGTGGAGTCGCGGGAAATTGTAAGGCTGATGAGCTTGTAAGGTCAGGAACGTCAGACTCACTATTAGGAGCATGGAAACATGTAGGCGCACCGTTGTCCTTTTGCGGTTTGCTAATGGACAGATGGGCCTCGGCTAATCTGGGCAAGCGCTGGTCAGTCACTAGCACTTGCGCAGTCGCAAGATCCTTATGGCCTAAGGTAATCTGCGGGAGGTCTACCGAGCTCTTCGCCCTCAGTAAAGCTTACATCTCCTTAGCCGTAGGGGTTCTTACTGTTCATTGTCCCATCGGGATCCACGCTGTGAGGTTGAAAATCTTACGGGACGCTAGCTGTAGAAGCTGCATGGAGGATGAGGTGGAATCATCTCATTGCTTTCTTCTGGAATGTCCCGCCCTTGCGAGATCAAGAAAAAGATTTCTCGCGAAAATAGAGAAGTTAAAAATCTCTGCAGATTTGTAGTAGGTTTAGGGCGCTTTGTCGACTACTTATTGCTAAACTAGGAGGGATCCAGGCTTCACAAAGGACTGTCTTTTAAAGTCTACGTGTTTTTCCCTTTGGGAAACAGCCTTACAACCTAAGCTGACCTATTGGACTCGGAGGTTTTAAAAATAATCTGCCTGTTTGGGCTCTACCAGATCCAATATATCTATCGATCCAACCACGATCCACGATTTATCTATGGCTTGCATTAAGTTAAAGTCCCAAATCAAAAACAACCCGACAAGCATATGAAAGACTTATCGAAACTCTGTCAACTTAAGGAAGAATCAAGAATCATTTTTAGAGGTTAAAACTTTTTGGAGTGCCGAGCAAAAATTTGTATCCGTAACGATTACGACTAATCGTTCCCGAGGGAACGCTAAAGAAGTGCCAACGAATCTTATCAGCTTTCGGAAAATGAGGCGTACTATCAGGGAACAGTTGAGTCAATACATATCAAGGTCCAACTTTGTCATAGTCCTCATGTAAGCTCTGAATTATAATTTTTTAAACCTTTAAAAAATCAAGTCACTCATCAATCACCACTGTTCGCAACTGGCAGCGACCTTGACACATTCAAAAGTAGTAATTTCCACAGGCCACTCAACTGTATGAGAATTTAAGAATTTATAGCCGGAGACACCAAGCAAAAAAATAGAACAAAAGCACAAAAACAATACAATGTTGGCCAGTAGCCCTTTTTGGCACTATGTTATAGCTGCTGCTAATTTCGTATGATTTTATGCACCTTCTGCGCCAATTTATATGCGCTGCCAATAACCGAGCGACTTGCAAAACATACAAATGTACGGTAGCATACGATAATTTACCGACCGACCAAAGGATACACAGAATTAAGCGCACTCTCGAAATGGACGAAAATCAAAAAATGCACAGGAGCACACACACACACAGCGAACTCCTCCGGTGGCGGCGCAGTGAAACGTGATTTATGCCGCGCAGGAAGTAATGAAAGCTCGCCGGGCTGGGCCAGTCTGTGTTGGACAAAGGTAAAAGGCAAAGGAGCTTAACGGCAACAAACAAAAAACTTGAAGTGTGAGAAGCGGCAACGGAGTGTACCAAACCGGCCGGTAGTCAGTCGATATTAATGGCCGGTTGGTGAGCGGACAACATTAAGATAATCCATCGCTATGCCGTCAGACACATACAAACACTCGAATGTGTGTGACTGTACCATCAAGGACATTCGCCGACCGACCGGTGTCTTTTGGCGTTCTTTTGTCATATTTTTTGTTGTAACCTTCCGTATGAGTCTTACTTAAAAACACTCTGCGAAGTTAGCAGTGTGCAAAGGCGATATTTATTGCACTTCAGCTAAAGTCGCTGTGTTGGTTAACTGTATTTGGAGATGTGCGGGTATGGGTCTATTACAAAATATGTAAGCTTGTAAAGAAGCATGAGGAAGCCGAAATCAATTAAATGACATAACAGAAGAAATATCGGCAAAGCTCGCTGGTTAAAGAAATAGGAATTCATAGGAAGCTATGCAGACAAAAAGAAATTCCGGGGTATCGAAGAAACTAAAGGACTCAGAAGATCCCGAAGATGTAGCTTTTTCAGATAAGGTTTGGAACATATCTGGGTCTGTACCTATGTATGTCTGTCGAGTTGAAATAGGAAATGGTAATGCAAATTAGACCCGGTATTATATTATATAAAGATCCAAGATTAAGTTCCCTAGGACGTAGCAAAGCCTTCTAAGCTGCAGATTTCCTTCGATAGACATCTAGCAAGAAACTTAAGGCATACGAATTGTAAATTATTGATTTTACGAAGAAATTTGATTCAGCTGTGAATGAATTCTGTGTAAGATTTATGGACCGCAGAGTGTTCTAAACGATAGCAGAATAATGAGATGTACCCAAGAATGCACTGCTGAGGTGGCAGTCCTTGAACACATACAAATTCGAATCCGTTCAACTTAAATGGAATAGACTATTGTGTGAGTGGATCCTATGATTTTGGATTATAGGTTAGGTGAGGTTGTGCGGCCGTTCCCCAGAGACTACACTATGAGATGCAGTCCTTTGTGAAGCCAGGATAACCCCTCTGACCGGACAAGATCTTGGAAAGGCGGGACTTTTCATGGATTATTAAAAGATCCAAATTAAAAAAAGACCAAAGGATAAAAGTTCTAATCTCTGACTGAGAACTAATACGAATTCCATACTCCTTACTGACACTTTCTCCTCGACTTTGTTCGGGCAACCGAACGAATTGGCTGGAATCGAAATTAGCCGCCACATTCATGAAGGTCTTAAAGCCCTATTAATGGGGCCCACTATTAAGGGGACTATCTGACTATTTCACGATAAACCTGCAATGGGTTCCAGGACACAGTGACATTCCAGGAAACTGTTAAGCGGATGAACTAGCCAGAGTAGGTACCATCTTACAAATTAATTCCGATAAAGGGGGAATATACATCAAGCCGAGTCTCGGTGGACACAATCTCTGACGTGCTCAACAAGCAGAGAAACTTGGCCTGAATGCAATAAGAGCCGCACATAGAGTTTATTGAAATTTAAAATAAACGACTAAAGAACTATAGTAGGAGTATTAACAGGTCATTGGTAGGCATGTCAGTAGACTGAGGACACAATACAATGAATATTGCAAAAGAACAACTTTATCAAGACCACAGGATGGTTCGGAGAGGACATGGTAGTGTGAGGAGATCTTAGTTCCGCTGGAATCACAATGAGCATCCTAAAGGCCCAAGTGCGCCGTGCGTCATCCACTTTACCTACTTACCTAAAGCCTTTCGTTGGTTCATAAAGATATCTTGATCAATACCCAAAATTGTTTGGCATCTCAAAGGACCCAAGGAGACATGACCGTGATCTCTGTAGCGCGAATGAAATTTTTTTGTAGGCGTGGCACTGGTTTAAACTAGTTCTAAGTAACAAATATTCTCATAGCATACATTCAGGCACTAATACAACTCTTAATTGCAATTTCAACTAATTTTCGCAGGTAAAATTTAAGTGGAATATTAGTGGAACCTCATATGAGAGTTGGCTTCAATGTGTTTGAGTAAATAAACAGGAATACTTCTTGTATACATATATTATAATAAATGTAAATATTTGTATGTGTGTGTTATGATGACAATCACAAGTCGAGTGTAAAATGTAAATGACAACAAAAGTTTACCACATTGACACATAAATATTGTGGCATAAATACATTATATGAAAATATATATATACATACATACATATATCTAAGCACAAATATAAATAATTTAAGTCATGTACATACATACACACATATATACGAGTAAACATCTGTTCAGTTGAATTCATTTCACCAAATGCCATAGATTGTAATATGAATAAACATAAAGTAGCATGCTTGTGCGCCTAAAATTATGCTAACTCGCCTTAAAATATGCAAACATACGACGATAAACACACTCGGCACACACTTCGACAGCAACAAGAGCATGTTGCCACATACAGCTGTACATATACAGTTACAAGTATAAATAATTTCAAATTATTGTCAGGCATGCTCAGCAGCTTGTGCTTGCAGCAGCATATGATTTGTCAACGAAATCTAATAATAATTAATGCAATGCAGTAACAGTTATGAAATAGCAACAAAAACATACATATTTAGTAGTTTCGTGTTACAAGTGTGCCTTTATATACATATCTTTATATTAGGAAAACTGGACATCAACAAATAAGGTGGGACTGATTTCGGGTGGCGCTGAATAGAAGATAATATCTCAAATCGAAAAAATATAAGAATTTTATTGATTTCGAACCCTTTTCGAAAAGATTTCCCAAATATAGGTAGTATTCAGAAAGGATTTCTATTCTACTCTCTTTTCAGAATGTAAATCCTATAATTGACTTGAGTATTTACAATGACAGGCCGATAAGTATTTAGCTTACAGAAGAAAATGGAAATTGGATCTAATGTTCCAAGTTATTTAACCCCTCTCATAAATATTATCTCTGCAAATTTGTAAAGTAGGTCTCTGAGGGAGCGATAACCTCCTCTATTCGACTTGAATTACTGCCTGCAGAGGGACTTTTAAAAGTTTTCCTAATAGAAGTCCCGCGGATCGATAGGGCTGTAGTGATGTTTGTTTGATAGGGCCTAATCCAATCGATTTGGTCGACGGAGGTGTTAGCCGCTACGTTGTCATGGTGGAAAAACACTTATTTCGTGGCCAAATGTGTCCGTTTGAAGCCTACTCAGTCCAATAATTCATAGTCGATGTAGATTTCCGACCGATAAGACAGTCTTCCGTTTCATCGGAGTGGATTCGTGGTAAAGGTCCCAGTCCATTATTCACTGCTATGGACTAGTGGATCCATATCACCCGTGGTAACTGTTTTCAAGCCCCGTGACTCATCCAAAACTGACATGTGACCTCTGAAACCAATTTATTACGATTGTCATCTATGAAGAATAGTTACTGTATACAAAATCAAAGAGCTTTTTGATTTCTTTTCGCGCTCTCCTTTTCAAAAACAAATCTTTAATCACCGACTGGTTTTGTTCTTCATTGGTCTGAAATTCGGGGACCCGACTTGTCTACAGTCAAACAAAACAAAAAACAAACGGGTCCGATTTGACAGTAGCATTCTACGAAAATGTACTACAAGAAAGTACTATAGTCTACTCCACGTGCAATCACAGGGCGCTGAGACTAAGAATTCATAGGACCACCTCGTATATTGAATTAAAATTCGAGACAATTTCGTAGTTGGAACCGGCTAAGGATAGTCATTGTAGTTAAATTGTTTTTTCATTGATCATCCTATATCTTATGCAATTTAGGAGAATAAACATTGGACTATAATTTCAGATCGACGGACAGGGAAGACAGAATTTCATCATACAAAACCTTTCATTATCTCATTTCTCATTAATTTTCAGTCCGAAGCTACATTTCAGAACCAGCCAGACCGAACAAAGTGTCATTATCAAGCTAACCTAACCTAACCTCACTCCGGACATGAATTGAAGGAAGGCATTAACCTCGTGTGTAGATAAGGAACAAATGGCTTATTATAGAGTCTCCAAAAATGTACTCTATCTGATTAAAAGACTTTACGAAAGCTTCTTCAGTATCTTATTGAAATCAAACTACAAACCCAGAATGGACTGATTCCATACTATCCCCGAAGCACATCTATCAACAGCAGCATTTGGCTGTCCAACAAATATTTGCACAACTATTGAGGAAATTAGAAAATGCACAGCATTTACTGGCAAACTGAATTACAACACCTCCAAATAACTAACTAAAATACATACATACACTCACACACTCATACATATAGGCATACCAAGCCACAACGTTGTTTTGTATGGATTAAACAAGAAATTGATAATTATTAGGTTGATTGGACAGCTGTGAAGCTGCAACAATTCCTTCCCTGTATACCCTCAACCGACCTCACCTCTCTACCCCGGCCGTTAGGTGAACGTGTTAACGCCTGTACTTATGCAACAACAAGTTGTTTATTTGGTTTACCTCTCATATTCGACGTAGCCCATGGGCCATTGTTATTTGTGTCACCACGTAAGCCTCGAGGCATACCAACTCAACGGTCGGTTACCATTCGGCATACCATACCGAACATACATACATACTTATATGATGCAAGTACCGTTGTGTTAATTGATTTTCCTCTCAAAATGCAGTGTTGCATTTTTGTTGCTGCAGCTGTAGGCTAGAGCTGAGCACAATCACTTACTGGTTTGCGATTGTCGCCCGAGTGTTTGGATTGTCGCTGCCGTTGGTTGTCTAAAGCTCTTGGCTGTACGATTACAAATGTATATGTTTGCACGTGTGTATGTATGTATGTATGTATGTATGTGTGTTTATGTGTTGGTGTAACTGCATGGTAATGTGGGAAATTATTATTCTTGGCGATTATATTAAGCTGATTTGAGCATTGCGTCGTGAGATAGAATTTTCTCAACACACGCATGCATTTACTGCTATAACTGGCTTGCGGTTTCACAACAATGAGATGCCTTAGTTGAAGCTTGGCTATAGCAAATATCAAATTTTAAAGATTTGCTTTAATGGTTGTTGGACTCAAAATAACTCAATTAAAATAATTTCAGAGTTGCAAATGATTGAGTTGGATCCACAAAAAATATTTTAAACCCCGGATTATAGATAACTTTATATAGATCTATCACATCCTACCAATATAATATTTGAAGAATTTTAGAATTAAATAACCCTCTCTTTACTTCCAAATGAGATACCGTTCTGTGGTCTCAAGTTAAAAAAGAATCACTTACAGCTACTGAGATACATTTCTCACCAGTTTACAGTATTCTTTCTTTTTATAAATCCCGCAGGATAGCTTTCGTCACTGCCTTGTTGTTGTTGTTGTTATATATTCTCTAAATAATTTTGTGAAATATTGTCGATGTTGACAGTCTTTTGCCGGATAAAAACGGTCTGGTCCGTACAGTCGTCATAGCCATCTCACTATCTTCTAAGAGGTTCTGCAGAGATGCTCACGCATTAATAAAATCGAATATACCAAGCTAAAGGTTAAGAAGCTCTGCGCAGCTTAGGAGGAAAGTAAAAAGGTAGTTTCTGATTGTTACGAAGCTAAAGTAAAACATCAACGGACAGCTTCAGACCCACTTTAATTCACATTCACAGAGGAACCACTAACACCTTCCTTGTCTCCCTCCCAGAGAAAGACGTCCTTGGAGTCAAACAACCAACCATAGCAGACAAAGATCTCGAAACCAGAGTGACCCTTGCACAACTTCGTTCTGGATATTGTAGCAAGTTAAACTCCTACCTATCCAGACTAAACCCCGACATACAGAATATATGTCCCGCATAAAATGAGTCACCGCATGATACTAGTCACCTCTTTACATGCCCAACGAACCCAACTCATCTAACACCTCTTTCCCTTAGGTCCGACCCCATCGAAACAACATGGTGCGTGGGCCTCCCGTTAGATGACCTCACCGACAACAAGACTTGTGCTTTCCGTTCTAATCGTTACAATAACAACAACATCAACACTTACTCAAGGCTGTGTGGACCACTTTGAGTTGGTCTAATTGGGTCGAAAATTTTAAATACTACTACTCAACTTTGACCTAAGAGAAGTACACCTCAGGGAACAGAAGAGGATCAAGTCGGTGTATCAGTCTCTGCATCCGGATCAAATACTGATTAATATCCGATCAAATACTGCCCTCTTACCAGCTACAAGAAGCTCCTTAAGATAAAAGAATAAAGTGGAGGCGAACACAACTTGGTATTTGATATTGGAAACATATCCTAAGTTCAACACCAAACTCTGTGATAAACGGACCATTAAAATAAGTATCTCACTGAGTGTCGAGTTAGATAAAGCCAAGAAAGATCCCAAAGGTCAAAGTTCACAGTCGAAATGTATGAGTTGTTGTTGCTGTAGTACCAGAAAATATTTTCGAAATCATTTTGAGTAAAGCTCCCGATTTTACGTCCTATGACACATGAATATCCGGTACCGTTAAGGTTAAGTAGAACCGATTGTGGTTGTGGATCTCCCAAGTAAACATTTTTGAATAAACTACCTTGAAGTAATTACTTTTCTCTTTTTAAAGCATTTAATGTTAAAGAAAAATTATTTCTTTTTTAATGAAGTCTGCACAAAATCGTAGCTACACTCCAAACGTTCATTTAAATATATACTTGAGCATACATATACAAATTTACAGTTAGTTTTTTGCGAAGAAGTGCATTTAATTTAACAGCATATATAAAAATAAAAAAGACAGCAAACCGTCTAATAAACGTCAACAGTATACCAAAGATTTGAATATATTTTTGAAAATTTCAATACGAAACCAAAGAAAATGTCACGTTTAAGCTACGCGGCAAAGATCTGGATACAACCACATCGACTGGCAAGCACAATAACAACGCTGAAGCGTGTTATTTCGACCACGGCGCCAAATCCGAACTTCGGACATCGCGAACTGCCATTAGCCAGCGAAACGGTACATGTCTTCGAGAAAACGACAGACGACAGTGGACCCAAGGATATTAATAATAACGACGTAAATGATAATGCGGCTATAGATGAGGGTAAACCACCCTCAGTGAAAGAGAATAAGCTACCCGAAATGACAATTGTGGACATAGATAGCAGCTATGGACGTATGGACTTCGAAGACCGCATGGAACACATGGATCTGGTAGACCGCATTAACGAAGCTAAACAGTCGAATAATGTAGACCACAACACTGTGCTGCCTTTGGTGCGCACGATGCCGACGGTTGTTAATATCGATGGTTACTGCGACGATATGATGTACCAACAACCGGAGTTAATATTGCCGGAGACAGCCACCACAAACACAGAGGAAGAAGCAGCGGAAGAAACAGCAGAAGAAGCTAAACCAGTCGCTGATGAGGTTACAAAAGCCGTACCAATGGCCGCAGAAGCAGTGGCAGCGGCTATAATGCCCCAACAGCAGACAGTAATAGACGCCGAGGAAGTAATAGACACCCAGGAAGCAACTAAAGAAACAATTGCTGTTGAAAACCAAACAAATGTCGAGAATACATTGGAGGCTGCAAGCGCAAGTCCAACAATTTCGAAAACTACGAACGACGCCAGTGATGTAGAATACATATGCGAAGCCCCTGTAGATATTGATGCCTTCGCCAATGAGCAGGAGAAGAAGCAAGGCACAGTCGACATCGACGCTTACGGTGATGATGAGCGCTTCAAGTTGCCGCCGATACCGAAGGATCGGAATAACGTTTACGAATTCAAAGGCATCAAAATCATTATGCCCAAGCGCATGCTGCGCGAGAGCACTTATCGCTACCGCTTGGATGCAGCTGATAAGGACAAAGCGGACGATATGCAAATTTGCGTTTATGAGAAGTAATATAACTTGAGTAGAATATTGTATGATTTTTTTTTTCAAATTTTTATGTCATTTTGTAAATATCATGTCATTGGTGATGTCTTTTCATAAACTATTATTTAATAAACTCAACAAAGCTATGAGATATAGCAACTTATAACTACTTAACACACTATATACTACTAGAATATATATACTACGCCGTTAGTCGTGGGTACGTCGCTTCTTCGTCAACTGTGCGCTACTGCCTACCTTTTTACGTTTGTCCTTTCCACTTGCGTCACTTTGACTTTTACCCTCCTTCACTTCACGATTGATTTTGTAAGCCGCGGTCATGCGTTTAATATTCTCTTTGTGCACTATTTCATGTTTCACTATGCGTTGTGGATAATCTTTGCCCAGCACACAACCATATTCGCGTTGTGCGCTTAAAGTGGCCTTCCAGGGCTCATAAATACAACCAGCTGGATATTTGGCAAGTTCAGGTACATATTTTCTTATGTAAGCGCCAGTTGGATCGGTTTTCTTGCCGAAAGCCACAGGACTGTAGACGCGAAAATATTGATAAAAGAATGCTGACGCCGAAAGCCACATCCAATTGCCCGCATTCAATGCCCAATCCTGATCAAGCAGCAATTCTTCGAATACTTTCTGTCCCTCCTCCCAAGAGATCCACAAATCGCCACGCGTTAGAAAGCACGCAACAGCATGACGCGCTAAATGGTGTATCCAACCCTCCTGACGCAGTTGGCGCATTATAGCGTCGATGAATGGGTAACCGGTGCGTCCATGCGTCCAAGCTGACAAATGCGCTTCATTTGCTTCCCATGGTATTTGCATGCAGAATTTATTGCCTAACATGCGATCGAAATTAGGCTCTGACGCGGCGGCTGTGTAGTAAAATTCACGCCATAACAGTTGTCCCAGCAATGAAACAGGCGGTTTGGAATGTTTCGTTTGACGCTTTAGTATCTCCATTAAACGCTGATGAAATAAACGCGAGCTGAGGCAACCAAACTTCAGGTATGGACTAAGCACAGTGGTGCTGGCTTCAAGCGAATTCGGTGAGGTATTTGGTTTCTCAAAGGCGGCAACCCATGATTCGTTGCTAAGCGAGGCAGCCAAGCGGCGTAAACCTTCCGTCTCGCCTGCAAGTAAAAGTGCAACCAATTAGTAAGGTCTTTCATGTAATACAAATACTTACCGCCCAGAAATTTATTTTCGCCCAACTCCTGTGGACGCTTAACAAGTTCATCTAATGTCGGATATACGTAGCAGTTGCTGTTTTCTTGCTCCATTGTATCCTTTGGTGGCTTTTGTTCAACTGCCAATGGCGCCGGATTCGCCACCGGCAACGGCACACTGATTTTTTCGACAACGCTTAAAAATTTCTGATACGTTAGCGGCGCATTGCCACCATTACGTTGTATCACTAAATCTGGATTATATATGGTATGCGTGCAAAATGTGTCCACTTTTACGCCCGCTTCCTTAGCCAAACGTTGCACCTCTGCATCACGCTGCAGCGCGTACGGTTCAATATCCGTTTCGTATGTTAGCAAACCAACACGCCATTCCTTAAAGATGCGTGGAAAAACTGTAGTTGGCGTGCCGCGTACCACATACAATTGCGTATTGAGTTCGCGTAAATTTGCATCCAAATCTGCTAGTGTTTGTTGCAGAAAACGCCAACGATTCGCGCCTACGCGCAGCCATTCCAACAACGCAGTATCGAGTATAAAAATCGGACGCACACAATATTTTGTCGGTTGACTCAGGGCTTTGGAGAATACAAGCGCCAATGCAGGATTATCGTGTACACGTAGTCCTTTGCGAAACCAATGCACCAGCGTAGATTTGGACTCCATAGCGCATTGCAGAAATTAAATTCAAATTTAAAATAATTTTACGCGAGTAGAATGCACTTGATGCATTCAAATAGCGGCACAAACTGACAGCCGACGCTATGCTTTCCAGTTGGATTCCAATTGGAGTTGCCAGTTTCCAATAGCTTTCACTAATTGTTAGGTTTATTAAATAATACAAATAATTAAATGAAAGTATGTGTTAGAATAAGCCTTGCTTTTAATTTTAAACCATAATTTCAGCTTTAATTTCCTTTTTTGTTTCGGTTTCTGTAAACAATTTGCTTGAGCTCTCTATCTTCAACTAAAATAACCCCCTTTCTGCGGCAAGAAACAACACTGTTTGTATTTACTTGCATTTGCTTTTAACAGTTCCTTCGTTGTCTTCCAATCAGCTTGTTGGATTTTGACGTTTCCCTTTTCATTTGACATTTCCGTATTTTTTTTTACTTTTTTTATTTGTTTGCAGATTAATTTTCGTCGAACGGCTTCCAGTTGATTCTTGTACAGGTTCTTGTTCCCACAGCTCAGATTTCATACGAAAAATTACAGTTTACACCGTTTAGCAGTGGAATTAAAGCAAAGATAACACGGAAAATCTTGTGCTGAAAGCATTATGCGAAAGAAAAGTGCCTAAAATTCGTTTTTTTTTTAATGTTTTATTAGTGAATATTGCAACGGTTGCAAAAGTGTAGTGAAAGCGCTGAGCGTGTGTGTGCCAAGCGTACTGGAAGAAACAAGCGCAACACAAAAAAGAAATTGCAAAAGTGACGCGAATGCAACGCGCTAAAATATGTGCTTACAATAAAATAGAGGGAATTATAAAATTATTAAAATTAGCAAAGTGCGTATTATATGTGTGTGTAATGCATAAAATATGCGTATCAATTTGCAATTAGCTTATTTGGGCCTGCTATCGGTGACGTGTATTTCGAGGTAAGTGCACACAATTTTTGCTAAACACACATATGCAAGCACATACATACATACATAAATCTGAACAAATGTATTGAAACATGATTTGCAAAATGTTTATATTTCTTGTTTTACTAATGCAATAAATTAAATATTTTTCTTTGCAGTTGTTTGCTTTTCTTTGTGTTTCTCACCGAGAATGCTAAATTTGTAGCTGCATGTAGTGATGAATCGACAACGCTTCCTGGTGCAGCTGACACAGCTGCTGTGCGCAAAGCAGCTGCTGCAACACCGGCTATAGTGGAAATTACACCGATAGATGAAGAAGTGAAAAAATTAACAAATAATGAGCGTGAACAACTTCCAACGCTACAAACAGCTGCTGAAGCTGTTGCTAATACGCTAAACAATGATGTTGTCGATGATAGCAAAGCAGAGCCGGCTGAGGGCTCGCTGTTGCCAAGTAGTGATTATAGTGCAAGTGCTAGTGATAATGTTAGAAATGATATAATACGTGAAAATAGTGGTATAGCTGTAAATGAAGCAGCGCTAGAAGCACAACAAAACAACAATGAGGAAATAGCTCCAGTTGGTGTGCCTGCAATGCATGGCGATGACTTGCAAAATGTGCAAGCGAAAGAAAACGTGCAGGAAAGGTGAGTTATTTTAGAATGCTTAAATTTTTTATACAGTACATATGTATATAATATTCTGTTCTTTTTATAATTATGTCAGCTTAGTTTTAATTTTATTTTCCGGTGCAACTTCTGGTTCTATTGCATTTATATGCTATTCTTATAAGCGTCCGATCATTCTGGTTTAAAATTTGTTTTTATTAATTTGATTTCGGTTTAAAGTTATATTTTCGATTTCTGAAGCGTAAACTTGTCTGTGATCACCAATCCCACAAAGCATTTTACGTTACTATTAAAATTCTATTGAAAACGTGCTTTTATTGTGTAAAGGCAAACTATTTATTGTATAAACACATATAAATTACATTTGTTCTCATGTTTTTTACAACAACTAAAAACTTATAAAAATAGCTCATTTACGCATGTTAAACGTTTTAAATAACCATTTATGATACTTGTTAAATAACACTTAAGTGGTTACATATGAAATCGAACTGCATACTTGTTTACATTCCTTATTGATGACTTTATTGTGGTTGCGTCGTGACTAGTGACTTACTGACGCCCATTGTTTACGTACAACTACTTCCCTCAATAAATAAATATATAACTTTTCGTCAGTTAATAGCTTTTTATGTTATTAAATGTGCGTTTTATGCCACAATATCAATTTCACATGCTGCGCTGTTATCAAGCTTACAATTATAGAATTGATTTATTATTAGAACACCAGCAGCGTAAAAAAATTAAAAAAAAATCATTGAGGAAGCTCATTTGAAATAGCTACAATACGAGCGAGATTACTATTGTAAGCTTTATTTGTATAGACACTGAGTTATTGCATTATTAATGCCTTGGAAAGCGAAGTAAATATATGAATGGTGTATGATTAAGTGGTAAAGTCTAGTATGCATTGTGAACTTCAGCTGATAAAAGGCAATAACATAAATATGTGGAAAATGTGTAAATAAACACATTTATCTTGGTGCATTGTTAACTTCACTACACTTTGTACTCACAGCCAATTTTAATTAGTATACATATATGTACATATGTCCATATGTACGTACATTATAATACATTCATATATACTCCAAGAGGTGCGTTTGAAAAAAAAAGAAAAAAATTGTTTAAAAACCATTTACGGCCACACTTTAAAAATGCATTATTTTTATTTTTTTTATATTTTTTTTTCTTAAACTGACTGCCAGTCCGTCGGCATCTTTGTAGTACTCAAATACTATATATGAATATTCACACACCACCGTATGCATTTGCACGTCTCGCAATTATCGACAATTTCTTAATGCGGAATTTCGTTCAAAATATGCAAAAACAAAAACACCAAAAAAAAACAGGTGAAATGTTAAATATGAAATGCGAAAAATGACCATAAACAAGCAGGGGCTGAAAACTAAGCTATCTGCAATAAGGAAAATACTATAAACACTTATTTCTGCTGTTATTATATTATTGTATGACAGAAAATCCTCAATATTTATAGATTGTCACAGTTCATTGGCGGCAAAGGCAGTTTTGTTGCATATTTTGCACATTTTTGTGTGTCAATTATCGTTAGTGGGGGCAAAATGAGGTAGTTTTATAAATAATTAATATTTTTAGTATTTTTCAAGGCTTTATAATTAATGAAGTGTATTTTCCGTAATTTCGTTTTGTGTGCTATTAGTTAATGTAATCGTAATTAAAGAAAATTGTTATTAATTATGAAATTTTTGTCCTAATTGCTTTGACAATGAAAAGTTTATAACAAAATTTGCTAAATTAGTTACTAAAATCACCACTTTATATATTATATATTAAAAAAGAACCCTTGAGGTTTGTAATTCCAGTGAATAATTTCGTAATAATTCCGACAGTAATTCCCAAGTTCAAAATTCGCTTGAACCCAACAATAATGCATGTCTAATGACGTGTGTAAATAAATGACAATGAAAATACTTTATGTGTTATCAGGCAATCAGTCATACTAAATTGTCGGCAGTAAAATAATATTGTAATAAAAATGAATTAAATGCACACAAACATATTTATTTACCCCAGCAAATTGTTTTGACTTAGTGTGAATTTCGGTTGTCAACAAGATCTAACATTTTCGCATTTATTTCTATAAAATCTGACTGTTAGATATTATTATTTTTATATTGTATGGTTTATATTTTTATTTTTTATATTTTTTAAATTTTATTTTATATATTTTTTAATTTTTTTATTTTCTTTTATTTTTTTTTTTTATTATATAAATATATTTTTTTTTTATTTTATTTTATATATTTTTTTATATTTTATTTTATATATATATATATATATATATATATATCAGCTTTTATCGCTGGAAATAGAATTATTAGAAAATAACAAATAAAAAAACTATTTGCACCGTCACTTCCACATCGATTTTCATAGTTTTTGTATAGCTAGTTATTCTCATTGTTATTATACAAATTTTTAAATATTCCTACTTGTTATTGTCGTTAGCTTATCTTTTTTCACAAACATAACTAATACGCATTGTAATTTCATTCATTTTAGTTTCACATAATAAATTATACATATGTATATTATACATAGATATGTATATATGTACGTCAAAATTAATGCGTAGTAATAGTTATGTGGTGTCACTATTTTATTTTTATGGATTTAAAGCGTTTGTTCTTATCGCGTGTATTTTTGTTTGTTTCCGCGCTAGAGCACACTAATCTGCTATTTACTCTAGCTATTAGTTGTTGTTCCTGCTATCGGCGGCCTGTCGCCAAGCACATTATTTGCAAGTTTTCGCTGACTAAAACACCCATTTTTTTATTTTTCTTTTTTTACGAAAACACTTAAAAATTGTAGACAAAAAGTGTTGAAATTGTTTTATTTTTCGCAATTTACGTAATTCGTCTGTTTATTTAATTTCATATTCTATTTATTTGTCAATTCTACTTCTGGCCTACCAATAACAATGCAATTAGTGTAGGGTAAACACCACCCAATTTCCCCTTGGTTTAGTTTTAAGTTCAAGGTTGCCACATTTGACTTTCCGTACGACTTCACGTCTAAACGCGTAAATGTGTATTTTGATCGCTCGAAGGTCACTGCTGTCAGCGAAAACTTTTCGAAAGAAGTGTTTCTTATTATTATGCGCATTTTAAAATCAGTTTAAAGTGTTGTTTGTGTTCGCTTTGAGATATATAGTAAAAAAATATATTGCGAATATTTGTTTCGCATTTTTTTCTTGCTATTTTTACTTTTATTATTTTATTTTCGAAATTGTATGCGCGTGGCATTTACTAGCTATAAATATTTGTTTATTTATAAAAGTCGCTGCTATTTAATTACTTGGAAGGAAAATTCGAAAATATTTGATCAAATTATGTTTAATATTTACTGTTTCCATTATATATACTATAAATAGTTTTATATTTGTATTTGTATTTGCTACTTGTTTAAAAACATGTTTATTGATGTTGTTGAAATTTATATTTTTTATAAAATTTTATTTTTTTTTTACTTATTTTGACATACCCTGTGTTATATATTTATTATTAATTCCACCAAATGGTGTCAATCTCTTTTCATAGATTCTACAAAAAAATATTAAAATTTAATTTTATAAAAAAGTCTGAGATGAGGAAATTTAATTCTTCAGATTAAAATTATATATACTTGGTGAAAAAATAATAATTAGTATACCATAGCGCTTACTTAGAAAAAGTACTTGAAAGGCAATTCTATCAGAATGAATTCTCAAAAAAACACATTAAATAAACTCTTATTTATATATGTATATTGGATGAAGTCAAATCTTAAATGCAACAGATTTTAAAATGTGCAACAACAACAACCTGCTATTATTAGCATTATTAGCTTTGATTATGCGACAAGCAACCCTCTGGTGTATAAAATCCTGTAAATGGAATAAAATATCATAACCTAGAGCACTGTGAATATTTTTCCGAAAAAATACCTTAATTATGCTATATGCAATTTTCACCAACAACAATCACAGCGATTGCATTTCTCCTCGCGTAGTTCACTGACCAGCGCTCAACGCTATCGTTCAACATCTTCCCACACCATGTCGCCACATTCGAGAAACAATTAACGTTTCTACCTATTGATATTTTTATTTCACCTATTTTGTGAAAATTAAAAAAAAAAAAAAGTTTTTCTGAAAATCGAAAGCAAAATCGCCTTAATGCGCGCGCATGTCCATAACAATTTATCAGTCTGCCACTTGACCAGTAACGCCTGCAATTACCCGACGTTGCGCATTTAAATGTAATTTTTTATGACAACGAAATTAAAACGGTGAAAATAAAATTATTTCGCAAATAAATAAAAAATGCAAAAACAGAAACAAAAAGGAAAAATCTCGCTAGCATGAAATGAATTGAAATTGCTTAAATCCGCCCGCAACGCAGGCGTATGTGAATTGCCAAACAACTGCTGCTGCCTAACTCCGCTGGGAAGTTTGTTGGTGGCGCTGAGCGAATTTAATCGCGCACCATTTTCACCCCTTAGGGATAAATGCATAATTTTTACAGCGGCAGCGGCAGCGGCAACGGCATTTTTGCGCATAAACAATATGTGAAATTTAAATCAGTGCTATATTACAATATGCATATATAGTGATGTGTTGTGTGTGTGTGTGTGTTTACCGCGCGCGTCGAAAAGGAAGAAAACGTCGCGTTTAACAACCCACATAGCGCGGCGCGCGTTGGTCTCTGCGCAGTAAGCGCGCGTCCGCCCGCGCGTTGCTTTGGCGCACACTGTGTTGCTCTCACGATAAATGGCGGCGCACATAGCTATACCAAGCTGCTGATAACTAACTCTGTACTGGCATAATTGTGTGTGTGTTTGTGTGCGCGCGCCTTTGTTGCGCGCCGCGTGCTTTAGTTCCAGTTTTGCGCTTCCAAACGTCAGCTTCTTCTACTACATGCCACCAACTACACTAACCAATTGCTAACCAACAGCGCCAACTCCAACAGCCGCCTCTCCACCGCTGCGCGCACACACACATGCGAGCGCGCGCTACAGTTTTACTTTCTAATTTTCTCGGTGTGGGCATTTCATTGATGCATAAATCGTTTTTTGCGCTGGCTGCGCACCGTCGCCGCCATCATCAAACATCCTTATAAAGGCATTTCACCAAATGTCAGTAGTACATAGCAGCTAGCGCGAGTGCGGTAAGGGTAGCGACTGTCGTCGTCATTGCCGTCGTCCTCATTGTGGCCGCCACGTGAGTTAGTAAATCGCCTGCCGTCGCGCAGCCGTCACATTTAATGGGAAAAATGTCAAACGCCAACGTGCCGCCGTTAAATGAAATATTGAAAACGCATTTACAGTCGACACCTGGCCTGGTCGAAAAAGTGCAGTGCGCGCGCGCGCCCCAACGCGCTCAATACGCTTACTGCGCCCGCCTCGTCTGCTTCTGGCTGATAAATTTAGAGCTCAACTAGCTAAGCGCGTCAGGAATATTACTAAAAGCATTACGGCAATGCCAGTGCGCGCACATACAATCACACAAATACAGAGCGCTCTGGCACTAACACACAGTGCGCGCTCAAACACATTCACCCACTCATGCTAATGCAAGCATTTCACCTCTAAGCCGCCGTCATTGTGCGCGCGCTTTAAGCTAATTTAGCGGAGTCAAAAAAAAAAGAAAGAAGTAGAAAAAGCGAAACCGTAACAACAACAACAAACAAAAAAAATCAATTTACCCGCCGAGTCAAAGGAATAAATCAAAAATATGCACACATTTGGCAATAAAATTGTGTGATCACTTTCAATTGTAATTGATTGATATGGCACGAACGGCTGTGCCGGTGTATGTCTCTCTGTGTGTTTGTAAGAGTATGGACGTTGGCGCGACAAGCGCAACAAGTGGTAGTTAACTAACGATATAGTCGATATTAACGGTAAATAAATGTATATGTTTCAGCAACATTGATGTTAGTTTTCTATGCTATTGTCGCTTCTGTTGTTGTTGTTGTACATTTCACACAAAAACATTCATGCATGTATTCAAATGTTTATCTTTTGTGATTGATGTTGCTTTTAGTAGTTAATTTTAATTCAATGCTATTTGTATTTTGCACAACACACCAACACACACACACTCAGAGAAACACATGGTTGCATTTGCGCTATCACTTCATTTATTATATGTTTGTATGTCATTGTGTGTGTTTTTTTTTTAGAAAGGGGTCGTTGTTGGGGTGTTCATCCGCATGTCCTCTGGCAAGTGCTTTCGAAAGTGCCATTAAGCCACAAAATTGTCTGCGAAATCGTTACATTTAACAAAAACAAGAGAGAATTATTCATGAAAAAAATATTATTTGCTCTACTTTTACTTCATATCCTTAACAGGATCTTCTTTCTGTGGATTTGTTGAAGATTTGTCTACAAGAATGTTTCAGTAGTTAAAAACCCGCTATTACTAGAACCGAAAATAGCTTAAAACATAAACCAACCATTTATTGGGTCCAGATATCACATTTTGAACCTTTTTCCAGCTTTTTAAACGAAATTTCTTCCATACATATTTAATCTGTAGTAGACCCTTCGTTATTTCCTCCTTTTTGGTCTGGAACCACAATGAAAAAGTAATGATCTTTCCTAGAACCGTTAGGACGACATTTTTAAATCCATGTCAAATCTGGTTAACCAAACTGGACTGTCGTAAAAACGCCCGAAGTTTAGTTGTTGTAACGGTTACTCAAACTTGCCTGAACCGACAAGCCTAGACTAATTGTCATCTATGTCATATAACGGGAGGCCCAGGAAACGAGCTCTTTCGACAGGGTCGGACCAAAGTGTATCTCCAAATACGCCATTCACGGGGAGGGAGTCGATGAAGTTTAGTCGTATGGTACCGTCAACTTGTTGCTATCTTCTTCAACCTTGCTTGATATCCTAAAGAAATATATAGACAACACAATATAGATACCTTCCAATACGAGTTAAGAATATAGCTCAAATGAACCTGGTATCTTAATTATTTATCAGGGATCAGTACAAATTAAGACATATTTTCTGAAGATATCGTCTTGTGTTTGTCGAGGTCTCTTATTAAAGAGCCTTGTGGATATCACTGTTTATTTGACTAATTTGTTCTGCGAGGAAACGCTTGGTAAGAATTTAAGCTGGAATCCAAACCAGTCTTTTCAAATCTTTGGCATTCAGAACTTCAGCCATGATAGCTGAATAAAAGTCGAGATATCAAAAGACCTGGGTATCCTCTTTCTAGCATTGTATAATTTTGTGTGGTTGGTAGTGTTCCAAGACCTGAGATGTATCCTTGAGCAACCTTTGAAGGAGCTGAACGGTTTTGAGCAGCTAAAGGGAGAGAGAGCTAGCAAGATATACTAATAACTCCGTCTGTTTTTAATACGATCTATGCAGAAGATTGATCGAAATGAGTCGGAGTCTTAAAGTGCTTACCAGGTGGCTATAATCTTACACTGGTCATTGGACAAAAGTTTCCTTTTACCGTATCTCCGTAGGGTTTTATATACCAGTAACGCTCTTTGCTCAAGGTTGGTTTAAGTGTATCTTATAAACTTGTATCTAAAGCCCAAATTCCCTAGAATTATACTCGTATAGACAAGGAAAACAATTTTGATGAGGAAATAGAAGTTTTGCAACTTTGATACTTCGAAGTAGCGGATCTGAATCGGAGGTTTTGAAACCTTGAGACTTCGAGATATCGGATCTGGAGACATGTTGGCTTGTATTTCTAACAATCGGATGGTAGTTTAAATAACCAAACCCGTATTTAGCGAGATTCTTAGTTATGGTAAACAAACTCAGCAGTATATTAAGGTCTCACGAGTGGTTTATTTAAGTGAAAAACATTCATAAAAACATAACAGCCCCACAAAGTCGCCTAGAATCTGCTATAATCACTCACTAATAGCTGAGAGTATCAATTTCATATATTATCACCTAAATTATTCAATAAACTATTAATAATTTCCTACAACCATCAAAGCGCTGTCACATTTCAACCGCAGAAAATCATAATATGAACACTCATAACATTTATAAATGGCCAAACCGCAGGCGTTGTGACCCTAACAACATTTTTCAATTAAACCCTTGCGCCTTTTTAACGCCTTCCTTAATACAATTTGTTTGCACACCGAATGGCACCGAATCACCTGACCTCGACTGAAGTGGCGCTGTGTTTGATCTTCAAATATTGTATGCACTCGTCTGTATGCAGTTAGCTTGAGCCGGCAGACATGACATGGCTTTTCGCGCTATTAAAAACGCTAAGCGAGTAAAATCCGCAAATCCTACAGACACAAGCGCCTTAATTACAAGGAATATATGTGCGATGCATTTACGGTTATTTATATGCCAAAAACAATTTTTATGGTTGTCTTTATGCTACCATTTTTCATGCCACAACGCTGAAAGACAGACAGACAGCAGCGCGATGAGGTGAAACATTGAATGTTTATATATGAGTAGACGACGGACATTGGGTGTCTGTATGTATGTATGTCGGTATATCATATATAATATGTGAGGAGTTGTTAGTTATTCATACACAACGGCGGACATGCATTGACCTTTTACCAAAGCTACACAGTCGCCGCGGCAGTTGTTGACGCAGCGTTGCAATTTATTACACGCATAAAGTGTACGAATGCAGTCGTGTATGTTCGGTTTGCCTGGCGGTATTGACAAACACCGCTGCGGGTTGCAACATTTCCAAATGATGTCAATTAAAATGTACAATAAAAACAAACACATTTTAACAACAACAACGAGTCAATATAGTGCTCCGCATTAATTGAAACAAATGCAGGCTAAGCGAAATAGTCAATGATTTGGAAAACAGAAACAATCGCAAACGAAGACAAATAATACAAGTAAAAACAACAACAAACAATTACAAAAACAACTGTTGAATTAAATTCAATAGAGCAAGTTAAGTGAAATATACGAATTGAGTGACAGAATTACAAAAAAATAAAAATAAATTAAAAAAAGAAAAGCAGTAATACGCACATAAATGCTATTATAAAGGGTTTTTCAATTTGTGCTTTCGATTTTATTTTTAATTTTAATGAAATCAGGTTTTATTCTTCCATAGTTCTAAATTTTAATATATTTTTTTAACTATTTTGAGGTTATGTTTGCTAAAGTTAAGCTGGTTGACAGCAGGAGACACATAGTTCACTTATTCCTTAACGGTGTTCAATTAAATTATATCTTAATTCGATTTTAAGAATGTACTAGGTAGAAATAGAACCCTTTTTTGTGAAAATTTCCGAATTATTATCCAAAAGTCAAGAGATTTTTTCAACATTGTTATATTTTTGAGGTTAGATAAGGTTAGGATAGTCTCACAGATAGGGAGATATATAGACTTTTCGTTCCTTTCATTCACACGACAGTCGGGTTTACATAACCGTAATGAACTCGGATTTTAAACCGACCAAGGATTTTGACCCCTACCCCTACAGCGACAACAAGAATAATAACAACAACCATTCGTTCCATATTCACAATTTTTAAATGGCCTAAGTGGTGTTAAAATACAGTTTTCTTCAAAGAATCTGCTTTAAAGTACTAACTACATAGATAAAGGATCAAAGGCCCTTAAGATTCAGCAAAAACGCTTGGAATCTGTTACGAACTACTTTAGTCGGCTAATGACGATTCTAGCCATTTCGCTATGTTAGCAGAAGGTGGGTCTTCCAAGGTGTTTCAACCTAAGTCTGGCAATAGTTGGACATTGGAGGAGGAAATGCTTAGATGATTCCACCTCGCCTTCCTCCAAATAGCGTTGTCAACTAGCATCTGCCAAGTCTCAACACATGGTTGTCCATTGGATAATATTTAGTAAGCACACCAATGATCGCGCTCAGATGTACCTTGCTAAGAGAAAGCAGTTCAGAGGACTTTTTACGCTCAACAGTGGGCCAAAAGAAGAACCTCGCAACTGCACAGGTGCTGGTTGTTGACCAGCGCTTGGAGAGCTCATGCGTAGTCTGCATGTCCAGCGCTCTTGAGCAGGTGGACCATGGACTGCCAACCCGCTCCCTTTCCGACGCCAATGTTGCTAGTGTACACACTCTAGCAAGATTGTTCGCTTTACAGTTACCAAGGATTCCGCGGTGTCCAGGTACCCACATGAGTCGGATAGGAAAATAGCTAGAAGCTATTGATAAGGATCTAAGACACTCCTTAACTAGCCTAGAGCGTACTGTCATCGATTCCTCTGCTGTCACACCTCTCTAAAAGAGGCCACCATGCGGAGCAGTGTCGCAGCGACCTCTGCTTGGAAGACACTGAAGTAGTGGTCTAAAGCTGGTGTTAATTGAGTGCTTCCAGCAGAATACTTCTCATCCCACGTTCCCCATTACCTTCGATCCATCCGTTAAAAAGTTAACTGCGCCTCTTCTCCATTGACTTCTTCCTTCCCACATAGTCGTTGCATTGAACTAACAGAAAACATACTCCAAATGGTTTCAGACAAGGTAGTCTGTTACCCCGCCTCTGGGTGATTATGACTCCGGCCTTTTAGGTGGTCCCGACTTTCGGGAGTAGGGTACCAGTCGTTACAACTATAATTCTAGCAACCTTTTTCTCTAAATATAGCATCAATTGTTGTATTAACTGCATTTATTGTATTGTATTTTTGACAGCTGTCAAATTGCAACCCTGCAAATTTTAAATTACGAATTGATTGACACTGTATGAATGAACAAATATCAAGAGGAATAAATTGAAGACAATTAAACCATTATTTGATTTATAATAAGTTAACAGCTTTGTTTTTGTAAACATATTGTATGAATGCGTGGATGGCTGGAGGACGTTCAAGCGAGTGAGCCTACGCTTCAGGTGAACTTTTACGATTATTTTAACGCGGCAACAAAAAAATACTTACAAATGCAGCAGCAGCATCAGTAGTGGCAGCAGCGGTACTTACGTTTGCACTTGCTTACTTAATATACTCACATGCGAGTACAGCGGCCGACACTTCGTACATGCGCCAGAGCGCGCTAGTACTTTCACTTTCATTATCAAGTCGCAGACAAAACAATTTTCGCACAAATACCGCAGCAATAAACGCTGATCGTTGCAAATAACAAGCGACGATATAATCGCACACAAAATACATTGCTGGTGCATTTGCCAGCACCGCGGTGCCACACGCCGCATGTGTGATCTTGTTTATTCAACGAAGCGCGACTTTGGCTGCCGCTTGCCATTGCGCTGTCGTTTCTGCTGTTGTCATTGGCTGCTAAACAGCGAAAAGTCATGATCATGATGAGGAGATCACACAGTTTAAATGCGACAGGCAGACAGACAGACAGTTACGACAAGCGGACAGCCGGCATATAACGCGCGGGAGTATAATATCTGCACAATCTTATGCGTGAACTGATGTTTTATGCATGATTTGTTGTTGTTTTCATTTGTGTTATTGTTGTTGTTTGGATAGTATAGTATAAGCGCCGGCGCGCAATCATTCAAAATTCGCAATTACTCCGATTCAATCGCGCAGCCGCACCGCGCACTGCAGATTGGAGACGCTTGATCGCGATCAGCACAGCGGCAATAGCCTGAGGCTAAACGTGCACATACGGTGTGCCGCACCAGCGCATTTTCATTTAAACTTCACAAATTTGCGCTTAATGCAAATGAGCCGCCGCCGCCGCCGTCGATTGCAACTTTGTTGCTGCGATCGCGATCTGGCGCGCCGATCGTCGAACGTAGAAAAGTGAATCCCAAGCGATCGATACTAACTCGCTAGCTAGCTCTAGCGCTTTGCACATAAGCGGTGCGGTGCGATGCGATGTAATCAGTGCGTTGCTGCAATTGCTGGCAATTCGGTCTTTGGTGATTGCTGGCCGCCGTAATTGCGCTGGGAATTCGTTGAGTGACGCATTTTTCACGTTCGCCATTGTGGTAAGCGGTGTTTTTTTGTTTTTGGTTTCCTTTTTATTTTCGTCGTTTTCTGCCAGCTGCATTATTTATTGCTGTATTTGTTGCATTATTTCCTCCATACACAACACATTTCCACGCTCTTAAGTCACGGGCTGCTGTGGTGTTTTGATCTACGACTGTGGCGCATTTTCCTGACTTGTAGATACTTAACTGCAACTGTCCAAAGTGTTTTCGGCGCTGCTGCTGCGGCGGCGTAAGCCACTGAAGGAGGCGGTGGCGGCAGCAGCAGCAATGCTGGATATGCTGGCGGTAACTGATTTTTTTCGTAACCGTTATACTTGTTTTTTCGCCGCCACTGCTGCTGCCATTTAAACGACTCGACTCGACTCGTTGCTGCGCCATACGCCATATATGGCGAGTTCACAAGGCGCTCGGCAAAAACGGCAAACATTCGCCGCCAATTGATATTCGAAAAGCACAAAAAAAGAGAAGCGGAGAAAAAAGCAGAAGAAGCGATAAAAAATAGTCGAAAATACCCACCTTTCGTTATCGCCACAAACATTGCAAAGTAAACATTTCATTCATTTGTAAGTCGGCGGAAAGACAATCTGAAAAACTCACAGGCCGACAGCCGGCAGCCCAAAACCGCAGCAGAGTCACAAGTCGGTGTACCACCAACGCCATCCTTAGAGCCACCGTCACTGGCTGCCTGCCTGCCTACCCACTTTGTATTTCAAAAACTGCTGAATGAACTGGACGCGACAGCTATGCAGACGCCGCTTAACTACACGAGCGGACGGACGGACGCACCGACAGACAGACAGACATAATGTTGTTAGTAATGTTTGTCGGCTGCCTGCATCAGCAGCCGGTTTGTTTGTTTTTTTCATACTAATTTTTCCTACCATCATCATTATTACTATTACTTTTTCTACTTTTTTACTTCACCTTATTTGTTATGCGCATTTTTTGTTTACTTTTCAAGTCTTCGCTTACAACAACTCCCGCTTGGTAGCGGTAACTTCACTCTTTGTTTGTCCAGTATCTATATTGTTGTGCGGTTTGTCTGTCTGTCTTTTCATTTGACCGGCATCTGATTAGGTTCGCATACTCAGTCACCATACTACGTCTGTCTGCCACTGCCGGACTGCACCGGACAGTAGTAGGTAGGTAGTACTTACTGGAGTTGACTTGACTTGAGACTCTCCATCGGCCAGGCCAGCCAGCCAGACAATGCGGCGTTCAATGGTCGGCAGCGGCGTCGGCGGTACACACACACAATAAAGTTGCAAATAAATTAATAAATCAACATGCAAATGTGGCCGAAAGGAAAATTCGTTTTCATTTGCGGGAGAAATACGACCAAACCGCTGTGACACCGCGCTACAATTCATCGCAATCCAATGGGAATACACCTACGGCCGCCCACCACTTCCCTTATACAAGTTTTACGTGATTTTGCTGTTGGACTGGACAGTGGTGTGGTTTTCCCCGGTTTGATCTAGTATACCGTTAGTTTTCTGCAAATACTTTATCTCTTATTAAAAGTTTTTTCATTTCTTATTGCATTCTAAATGACCTTGCTTGAAGAGAAAGTGCAAAATTAATCGTCAGCAAGGTCATCTAACGGTATGCCCAGGATCGAGCTGTTTCGACGGGGTCGGACCGTGGAGAAAAAGCTTTTAGACGGGTCGGGCACTCACATAGGTCATCAATGTCATCTAACGGGATGCCCAGGGACGAGCTGTTTCGACGGGACCATTAGGAGACGGATTTTAGATGAGTCGGATTCCTTGGTCTTGCAAAGAAAAATGTTGGTTAGTAATGGCGGGAACTCACGCAGGTCATCAAGGTCTTCTAACGGGATGCCTAGCATCGAGCTATTTTGTTGGAGTCGGACCATTGGAAGGCTGTTAGATGAGTCGCGTTCATTGGGCAAGTAAAGAAAACTGATTAATAGTATCGACGGGACTCACACTGGGCATGTATTCGATATGTCGCGGTCTTGACTGGATAAGTTGGTGTTAAGCCTGGTACAGTATCCAGAACGAATTGGGATGAGGAAACTCGAGCTTGTCGTCTGGTAGTGGGGTAGCTCCAAGGACACCATTCACTGAGAGGGAGTATTATTCATTTTCCACCGCAGTGCCCATTTCTGCACACTGTGTGTCGAAAATACCGTACAGCCGCCACCATGCTCCGTCATAGATTGCCGTGACCATTACATTACGTTTTGGGGTCCAAGCGTGGGTATATCGACACTTAAACCCACACATCCACAAACATACTTGAGTATTAGATATACGTAAGTAGTTAGAAATGCCGGGTGTGTGTGTGTGCGTTGCAATTTGGTAACCTTTGCCGTTAGCATAGCATTGGACAAATTATATTGTTGCATTTATTTGTTTTATGTTGCCCAAAAATTTATTGCCAACAATTTCACTTTTATTCGACGCATAAGCTAGCCAAGAGACCGAATAAAAATTAGACACTTCAACTGTGCCGGGACTGAGGCCGGTCAAGCAGACAGCCAGCCAGCAAGCTAGCAGCCGGCCGGCCGGCTTAAATGCCAGCCACACATAAGACATTGTTATCTGCACTCGTCTGTCGCTTATAACAGCCGACAGAGTCCTCGTCTTCGTCGTCATCGCCAGCGCCATCGTTGTTTTTATTGTTGTTGGCGATATCTGACTGCTTGTGTGTAAGTCTGTCACAATGCGGCTTGTTGCTGCTGCAATTCTTAAGATAAATGCACTCAATGACACCAACAACAGGAACCATCATAACAACAACACTATCAGCAGTGACATCGTTGAAAAGAGCAATTGTAATGCAACAATCGGTTCAACTGTAGCTGTCAAGTCGAAGTCAAACGTTTCGGCGCTTACATTTGCATTTGTGAACAACTTCAACAGCTTCAAACTCAACAACCGCAACTCAGACGACCGACGCGCAGCTCGCAAATTCAAATTCGAATTCACAACGAATGAATACGACTTTTAACAGCCGCTGCCGCCGCTGCAGCCAATAGCGATAAAACAGCATGTTAAACTAAACAAAAAACTATTATGTAAATGTTAATGAAGTGGATTTGTTATTTCAACCGCGATTCCGATCGCATACGAAATGAGCAGCAACAACAACAACAACACACGAACGAGTCTATTTGAGGTCAGTTGAGCGCGACCGTTGAGTGTCGGGTCTTAAGTATTCCGAAGTGTCCGAAAAGTGCCTAAAGTCAGTCGCTCGTGCTTTGCTTTGTTTATCTATATTATATATTTCAAGTCGTTTGCAATTATAGAAAATGTCTTTTTCAAGTGTGGCTTGAGACAGTAAGCGCGATCTCGCGATCGTGTGTTCATTTATATGTAGGAATTGTGTGAAGGAAGTGCCGCGTTGCAATGGGGAAGTAATAGATGCGCATTTTCCCACTCGCAGGCATGGACTTTATGCGCCAAGTGCACCACTTATACGATATGTAACACGCGTGTCTAATTTGTTATTAGACATTACATTACCTCGTGTTATATAAGCGCATTTAAATATCAAAACATTGCTACATTTCCCTTAGGTTCAGGCACTCAGCGAGATAAATATTTGTACATCTCTTAAAAGCGTTCATGTATTTGAAATTTGCTGGATGAGGTAAATAAATATATTGTAAAATCTATAATTATATAGTTGTATAACAGTAATTCAATTACGAAACGATACTTCATGTGTGTGAATCTCTACTTGAATAAGGTTTGTTCAAAGAAAAAAGGGCTTACCGCCGCTGTAAAATACAAAAGGGCATTCAAGAGTACCTTCCTGAAATATGTCGACGACTTACAGGACTTCCGATGCGACTAACTTTCGACAAGCGCCTTCTTCGACTCCCTCTCCGTGAATGGCGTACTTGGAGATACAACACTACCCATCGCAGACACAGAGCTCGAGTTGCAGCGCGAAACTAGAGTGACCCTCGCGTAACTTCGTTCTGGATACTGTAGCAGGTTAAACTCCTACTTATCCAGACTAGACTCCGACATACTTAACACATGCAAAGAGCCCTCACACGTTACTAATTTATGCCCCCTTCTCATCCAACATCCCTACCATTAGATGACTTCGATGACAATTAGTCTAGGCTTGCCGGTTCATGCAGGATTTTAACCGTTACAACAACAACAATAAAAGGGTTATTAACGAGTAATTGTTGCATTTTGAGTTAGTTGTCGCGTTGTTGATTCCATAAATTGGAAGCTGAAGTCGATATAAGGCGATATAGTCCGAATCCGTTTCGGTTATTTAGACCTGCATGTCGTGGGAACGGTTAATCACTTTATTATTGGTGTGTGGTCACATGGGGGGTTCCAAAAGAGTTAATGACTTATGGAGTTTATGAGAAATTGATTATATTCGCTTTGAGGTTAAAGATTGGCTATGGAAGGGTGTCCGCTATTAATTCTGCAAATGAAACGTCGCGATAGTAAAATCTCTCGTCGAAAGCCCACAAAGCTTTTAAGAAATTTTAAAATCCCTAAAAAGTTGGAATCCGTGCCCTTGTTCCAACTAAAGAAATTCACTCACTTAAGTCAACCGTACATGATAGATGACAGTAAATCCCGACAGCATTAATATAAAAAAGTTTACAAAAATCGTATAATACCGTTAAGCCCCTCTACGCTTAATGACCCTACACACAGACATACAATACCCACGTTCGCCGCATGGAAGCCCCCATAAAGCGTCACATTCAATTCAACATTTGCAATTGCGTCGTCGAAAAAGCAAAAGTAATGATTACAACTATCGGAGCAATGTTGACAGTGACTCATTAATTTGACGCAGCACTTTCTTGGCAGTGGCCATAGCAACAGAGGCGTTTGCATATGCAGCCGTGCTCCTATAAAAAGCTGCCGCTGGCATTGCATTTTGACCGGTGCCGGGTTGTTGGTGTCATTAGCTGACAATGCGCAGCAATACTCATTCGTCTGGCTGCTTGACTGTGGGTCTTGGCTTCTTCGATTGTTGTAGCTGCTTACTCTCCGTTTCCGCCCACACACGCTTGATTGTTTGTATTAATGTTTATTTATTATCTTTATTATTGCGATTTTGTAAGTTTATAGTGATTTTTTTTATGAGGTTGAAGGGGATACGATTCAGCTGTTTTCCGGTCCTGAATATAATGCAAAAGTATTCTCAATGTCCTCTAGATGTTTGTGGAAGTGATGCTCTCCGAGTTCGATTTATGAGATGATCTTTCGCTGGCACGATTAGCTGAAAATTGCTTAAAGGGCTCTTTTCGGTGGCTTTTCTGTATCCCGAAGTCTTCATTGTTTGGTTACATTTATTTAATGATAATTTTGGTTTAAAAACTAGACACCCTGTCACTTTGTTGACTGCTCAAACTCCATACATATTCTTGAGGTTCCAGAGCTCGTACGGTGGTAACGTTACTTAATTCTCAATAATCTTTGGAGTTTATCCATGTTTCTCATTATTCGTGTCTCGAATCTTCTCAATAAAAGATCGCTTTTCTACTAAAGAACTATAGAAGATCGTTCGAATGCGATCAAATGCTATTAATAAGAAGAAAGGTATAGAATATTCGTGATCTAAACTGAGCTGAAAGCTCGATATGTCGAATATTTATTGGAGGATTGTTTAATTTGAAAAAATCTTGAAGGTTTATGGATTGAATAGACAAAGGATGAAGAATGAAAGGATGAGAAACATGAACTATCTTTATAGTCCCCAGACTGATGGACCTATCTCTGAGGCTATTGGAGGTTATAAAGAAGAAAAGCCAATCAACCATGGTTGGAAGATAACGAAGTCAACAGCTGATATTGTCTGAGAAGCGATCAGCGGTATCAAGTTTGGCGTCAACTATGGTTGATGGTTCCATTGTTGAAACGGATTTTTCAAAAATATAAGGAAGTGACCTACTTAAAATACTAAAGCTCACCAAACAAACCAAAAGGCTTAAAAATGAGTACACCGGACATTGCAGTTGGACTAACAAGGACCTCAGATACATTATTTTCAAACTGAAAAGGTTATGAGTGCTTCGGTGTCCCATTCGCCTGAGTTCCACACCCTGCCAGGACCTGCTGGTACATATTTTCTTATATTACACCAACTAAATGCTTCACTTTTTAATTGCCGTGAGTAAATTTATTGACCATAATAGGAGCGCACCCGAGCCTATTATCGTAGTAAAATTGATAATAACTTTTAATAGGCATTCGCTTTGGGCCCAGAGGCGATTTGTTTTTGTACAGCGCTAAGTCGCTAAGTCGCTTAGTTGGACAATTATTTGATTTTTATTGATTTAATTATATATGCGTGTAGTTTGTTTTATTTGTTGTTGTTGTTGTCCATTTTACTTTGTCAAACATTTCTTTTGCACGCATTATTTTTATTACTTTAGCTGACAGCTGCTTTTCAACAGCGCCACTAACTGCATTTTGTACGTTGTTGTTGTTGTTGAATTTATTTATTTATTGTTTGTTTGTGTGTGTCTTGTGTCTTCTTTTTGCCATTTTCGTTTAGTTTTTTTTATTGCTTTTGTTTTTGTTTTTATTGCCACTGTCGATTAAATATGACAACAGTTTATCGCTAAAGCAGAAGCAGAAAAAAAGGCAGCATACGCTCTGCGCTCTGGAATTTTCCCGTGATTTTTCTCACATTTCCACCTGCGCGCTCACTTTGCTCTCTCCGGCGTGCTCTCTCCAACACATACGTGTCGTTGCAGAGTGCTCTTAACGATGCTGCAACAAATTTTTGCTGTTGTTGCTGCTGCAATAGATGCCATGAGCTTGTTGCCGCTATTGTTGTTGCAAATGCATATGCTGTTGTTGTTGTGCATGTGCAGCAGCGCTCACATTTTATTCGGCATACCATTTTGTTGTTATTAATGTCGCCCACTTTTTAGTTTGGTTTGCCGAGTGTTGTTGCTATTGCTGTTGTGTTGTTGTTGTGTTATTGCTTTTGCGGCAACTTACTCAAAAATGCATTGAGCATTGCTCAGCTGTTGTTGTTGTAATATTTGTGTGCATTGCATATTTCTTGTGCGTCGCACTTTTTACCACCATACCAACATACCTTTGTGCACCGCCCCTCCCCTCGCGTCTGCGGTTTTCTCCGTCTCCGCACCGCCGCCACCAATCTGTCAACTCGCCGTTTTGCCACTCACCACTCGCCGGCTGCGCTGTGTGCAATTTGCACACACTTGTGGCGCAGCGCGCTCCATAATTATTACAATTTCATTGGATTATCGTTCAGTTTCCACTGAGTTTTCCACGCGTTCGTATCATCGAGCGGCGCTCTGGTGTCGCGTTGTATCGCGTGACGCGCGCGTTGCTTTATTGCACCATACGCCTCCTGATTTCGTTTTACATACATATACATATATATTTAAGTGCCATTCGAGGGACGAGTGGACGCTTTGTTGTTGTCCTGCCATACAAAAATAATAATAAATATTTATTTTTTTAAGGATGTTAAGTTTTTTCGCGTACGAAATAAAATAATCGCAAGCGTTCGACGCGTTCGTCTGCACAGAAAGTGTTTTTGTGTTTGTTTGTTTTGTTTTTGTGCGTCTCGGCGAACGCATCCTTTTTGCGTGCTTCTATGCAGAGTTGCAAGGAGAATATTTTTTGTTGTTGTTTCTACAAATATTCTTGTATTTGTTAAGTGATATACAGTGCCGGCAGTGCACTTTCACGAAAGCGTAATGGAAAATTTTATTATTTATATATAAGGAGTGACTAAAATATGAAAGGACTTAATTATATTGACATACATTGAGAGTGAAAAAATACATGAAATATATTAGATTTGAGTGTGTATAATAATATAAAAAATTATACTAAATTTTTAATATACTTTATTAATAAAGAAAACAAATCCAAAAATAATAATAAAAAAATTTTAAAAAATATTACATGGAAAATAGAAACAATAAAGACAAATATTTCAAAAAGGGTTATATTAATTATACTAAATTTATTTTTAATTTTGAAGTAAGCAGAATACAATAAAAAAGCTAAAAATTATAAATTGGTAAAAAATATTTCATATAATATAAAAAAAAATAAAATTAAGTATTAATAATAAATATTAATTATAAATCGGTAAAAAATATATTAAAATTAAAATTAAATATTAATAATTAATATAATATATAAAAAATAATTTTAACTAATGTATTATTTTTAATAAAAAAATATATTCAAATTTTAAAATATAAAAAAATATATTTTAAAGATATTTTTAAAAAATTATCCAACAGATGAAATTAAATATTTTTTTATTTCGGTCTCACATTTGATAAAAAATATTTTACCAAAAAATTAATAAGATCAAATAAATATAAATACTTGCCCAATAAATGTGAAATCATACTCAACAAAAATTGACATAACTTATTAATTGTGATTCAAAACATTAAGGGGGGGTAAGGTTTGACAATTTTTTTTAATTTTTTAATGGTTTTTAAAATTTTTTTTATATATATTTTCTGAACCATCAACATCTCAAGAATATTGTGTTAAAGTTTTAGGTCATTCGGAGAAAAACTAACGAAGTTACAGCAGGTTGAATAACGGTACCTCCAGCTATGTACCTGCGCTGAGTGTACAAAACTTTGAATCGATTTTCCCAAATATGTCATTTTTAAAGTCGGTGACCAGGCTACAGAAAAAACTACTGCATCGTTCGTTTTGAAATTTTGAACAAATATTCTACATATATATAGCTCTCGAATGACGTCGAGTTTAAAAATTAAATTTAATAAATTTTAATTACTAACAATTTTACAATAACAAATAGGTCGATTTTTTCGTCTAAAATCGTCATTTTGGCTTGAACATGGTACCAAAAATTGAAAAAATTTAAAAATTAAAAAAAAAATCGATGTCAATTGAAAGATAATCTAATAAACTAAAGAAAGCATTTTGATTTTTTGGTTTCGGATGATCCAGTGATGCTGTAGGCTGGTCACCGCACAAAAACTTCTTTTCGAGGTGCCTGCAGAGATCGACGATAAATCCGTTATTCCTCGCTATTTTTCGATAAAACTTTTTTTAATTATCCTTCAAATGTTGTACTTTCATATAATAATAAGTAAAATAAACCTACAGCAATAATTTGTTCTAAAAAAATTCATGAAAAAAGGTCTTTTTTCGACGAAACAAACCTTAACCCACCGCCCCCCTTAAAAATAGATTTAAAATAACATCTTAAAAAAAGTTCACAATATTATAAGTTAAATCTTTAATCAAGACGCCAATATATTTATAAGGCTTGCAGTCACCATCATATTGTATAACTTTATTACAACGGGAATGCATGTTTACGATTAATTTTTCCGCATATGACTGTGTTAAGTTTCACCACATTGCTCTAAAATTCCATTTTAATTGATTTTTTGATTGCACCTTTTTTTCGTGTAGTTTTAATTTTCATAAGTGGCTAAAGATGTTTGAACAAGCACACTCAATTGTGTTCGTCATTCGAGAACTCATCTGTGAAGACCTCTTGGCTCTAGTCATCAGTCGCATATTCAGCTGACTTTTCTTAACCTTTTTTTTGTTTCGCAGTTCGTAATGTCTTTACTGTCGTGACACGAAATTTTCCCTCAAGCGGGGTTTTTTTGAGACATAAGTATGTCCTTTCGGTCCAATTTTTGTTTTACTGCTTTCAAGGATTTGACTGAATCAGCTTCGAAAATGCTCTTTATGTCCAAATCGAACTTTTAAGAGGTGGCTATGCAAATGCCTAGATTCGTCATGTCGTCCACATTTTTGCGCACCAAAAAGAATTGGTTTCAATGCTAAACAAACGGCTTCACTTTTTGTGAATTTTGCAGCACTCGAGTAAGACATCTTGAGAACTTTTGGATGAGAAAAAAGAAAGACTGCTTCAAAATGTTTCGTGTACACGGAACTCATTTCGAAAATATGTTTATGTGACTAAAGCGTATAACTAAGTGTCTGCGCATTTGGCAATAAAATCAAAATAAATTAAATATAAAACATTTATTTAATACATTTTCCATTAGGACAATTTAAATAAAAATTATGACTCATGATATCATAAATTAAAAAAATGTATACGTTTTTAAATTTTTTTATACTCTCGCAACAAATGTTGCTAAAGAGAGTATTATAGTTTTGTTCACATAACGGTTGTTTGTAACACCCAAAACTAAACGAGTTGGATATAGGGTTATATATACCAAAGTGATCAGGGTGAAGAGTGGAGTTCAAATCCGAATGTCTGTCTGTCCGTCCGTCCGTCCGTCCGTCCGTCCGTCTGTGCAAGCTGTAACTTGAGTAAAAATTAAGATATCTTGATGAAACTTGGAACACTTATTTCTTGGCACCATAGGAAGGTTGCTTTCGAAAATGAGCAAAATCGGACCACTGCCACGCCCACAAAATGGCGAAAACCGAAAACACATAAAGTGCCATAACTAAGCCATAAATAAAGCTATGGAAATAAAATTTGGTATGAAGGATCGCACTATGAAGGGGCATATTTGGATGTAATTTTTTTGGGGAAGTGGGCGTGGCCCCGCCCCCTACTAAGTTTTTTGTACATATCTCGCAAACCAATAGAGCTATATAATCCAAACTTTCTGCAGTCGTTTTTTTTAGCCACTTCCTAATACAGTCCAAAAATGAAAAAAATCGGATAATAACCACGCCCACCTCCCATACAAAAGTTAGGTTGAAAATTACTAAAAGTGGGTTAACTCATTAACGAAAAACGTCAGAAACACTAAATTTCACATAAGAAATGGCAGATTAAAGCTGCACTCAGATTTTTTTACAAAATGGAAAATGGGCGTGGCGTCGCCCACTTATGGGTCAAAAACCATATCTCAGGAACTACTCGACCGATTTCAATGAAACTTGGTTTGTAATAGTTTCCTTACATCCCAATGATATGTTGTGAAAATAGACCAAATCGGTTCACAAACACGCCTACATCCTATATACCAGAACTTTGAAGACGATCAGAATCGTTTACTTTACAAAATATAAAGTAAGTACTAGTGAAGATATCGGTGCAGAACTTTGCACAAATACTATGTTAATAGTGTGTCAGCCCCATTCTAAAAATCGCCGAAATCGGACCATAGGTTTTTAAGGCCCCATATATCGAACACGAGGACCTCGGTACTTCTAATCTAATATTAGGGTTTCCAACTTTCAATGGACTTTATACAATATATATGACGAATATGTGGGTCAAATTGTGTATTATATAATATAAATAAAGTTAAATAAATAAATTGCGAGAGTATAAAATGTTCGGTTACACCCGAACTTAGCCCTTCCTTACTTGTTTTTAATAATATTCATCATATTAAAAATTATTCAATTAATTTGTTGCAAAAAGCTCAATTATTTGTCACTAAACTCTTCAAAACATTATATGCAGTTAATTGAAGAATTGCTTCAACAATTTTTTGATTAATTTTTCCAAAAAAAAAAATTAACTTTGAATTAATTCAGTACCTAACACACAAATTCACAAATGAAATCCCTTGAGTGCTTTAAGTGCAAATTAAAGCAAAAATAATTGCAAAGTTAAATAAAAGAAAGAAAAATAACCGACAGCATACCAACAACTACAACATTTAATTTGGTTTATCATTTTAATTTGCCATATGGACGTACTTTGCTATAAACATACATAAATATATACATTTATACATACATACTGACATATCCTCGTAGTATAGTTATATGCAAGCGTTTGGCCTTCAAATCTGCTTATTAACCGGCTTATTGCCATTGCCATTGCTTTTTGTTATTGCCACATTTGTTCGTGCAGTAGCCTTTGCGGCAGTCATCCAGCCATTGAGGCAGCCAGCCAGCCAGTCGGCCATATGTTGCCACTTGTTGCATGACTGCACACGCCGCATGGCAACGTTTGTTGCTACTATGCATTGTCATTGTTATTGTTGTTGTTTTTGTTGTCATCTCTATTCTTGTTGTAGCTGCATGCCGTCACAAAGCAAAATGCCGCATTTAAACTCATCTGCACTCGGCGCTAGCCCAACTCACCAATTACGTATAATAAATGCTGTGTGAGTGAAAAAAAATAGCAAAAAAACAACAACAACAAAAAAAATCAACTTACACTTTTTACAACACTTCATCAATTTGCGGCACGTCTACTGAATTGTGTTTATGAATGCATCATGCTCAGTGACTATTAAATAGTTTTAGCGAAATAATTTAGCTAAGCGCGGCTTTTATTACATAATCTCTTCATGGCTTTTGTTTTTCAGAAAACGCATAAAATTCAATGATTCAATAAACTCATTAACATGTGTAAATATATATTTATTATTTTTATTTTAAACGTTACAATTATTGTTTTATTATATTGTCTTCTTTTTATAAAATTAGTCTCAGTTTTTTTATAGTGAATAAATTTCGCTTTCTTTGCCTAGATCTACCTGGCTTCCTAATTTTAACTTTCGTTGCTTCACTTGCATTTTCATAAGTAAAAGAGAGGTATTTTATCCTCTCGGTGGTATCTTTTAGACTTTTCTTCGTTAGACCTATATTTCTTATATTAAGTGGTGGAGAATATCTCATATACTATATAATATCTCATTTATGGTGGAGAATATCTATAGTCCTAATTAAGCTAGTTAAAGTGGAAAAAGTCCAAAAAGTCATTAAATTACTTCAACTAAAATCACCCTAAATGTAGGCAACATTTTTAATTTTTGGTATAAAGTAGCTGCCATGAGGCTTCTTTCGATTATCGCAATATTTTGGGTCTTAAGTTGATCTGATAAATAAAGAAAAAACATATGTTCTTCTAAAAAATAATAAAACAATGATTTTAAGAAAATATATCTCTTTTCTATGCATTTCTTTTAAATGCAAGTGTTGTCTACTATTAGCCATGGAAAAATATAAAATTAATGAATTTAAAGTATTGTACTTAATATCGAAAAAAGGACTTTCATAGACTTTTTGGATGGGAAATTATTTTTTATGAAAAATATTCTTCTTCTGACGGTCCCGGACGGGTCACTTAGTCGCAATACCCTTTTTTAATTGATCTCAGAGCTTCGCGGTTTTGTTATAATATCTGTCGACAATGCATAACAAGAGTGGGTATTTCTGTCCTAGAAAAGGGTCTCTTGAAATCCAATAGCCTTTCGGAGTAATTCAAGTTTGTAAGTTGCTCCATTTGTGCTACCCTTCGACCGTGACTATATGAAAAATTGTGCAAACCATTTTAGTATAATATATTAATATACATGGAATCCTCGAGCTTAAAATGAGGTCTGATCAATATCTCAGGGTTTAAAATACTTCCCTAACTCGAATCACCATAATCCACAAAAAAAAACTTCGAGTTAGAGCGACTTCCGAGTTAAGGAAGGTAATTTGTATGAAATTTGACTACTATAGCCAATTCAAGAGTTCAAGTTATGGAGAACTTCGAACTTATTGAAGTTCAATTCTATTTATAAAACTCAACGGTTTCAACAAATTCAATATTTTTTTAACAAAATTGGTTTTGGGTTCTTCTGAGAATCGAGAGAATAACTTTTATAGAAAGCTTTTCTAAGCAAATAAAAGAGTAATATAGACAGATAAGACTCTACCTGATGAGAATCGGCCGTAACACCAATTAATTTAAAGACTTTAAAAATTTCGAAACATTTGATAAATCATCCAAGACTAACTTCCTTCACGAAGGGTAGTTATTCGGATTCTTTGAAATTCATATTAACCTCGTGTGTTCACATAATTGAATCACATAGCACTAGTAGGTGGATCATATGGGAGTCAGGGCAGGTAATATGGTTATATCTTGTGATTTTAAGTTGGCAATCGATTTTACAGAGAGCTGATATGTATAGACAATAATTTTTTAGTTAAGAAGAAGGTCGAATAAATTTTGTATATATTTTTAAACATATACCATAAATATCACACTCGCAGAAAAGAAAAAATTAGTCTCCTTCACCTTTTTTCATCATCTTTTAAGTTTTTTCAGCGATTTTGATGTTTTTGATTACGATTTGCAATAAGTTTATATTAAATACATAAACATCCGTGGCGGCGGCGGCACTCTTTGCTGGACAAAGTCAATTGAGGGTCGAATAATAAATGTCACTCATACGCCACGGCGACGACGCTACGGTCTGCGGAAATCATATAATTTATTACCTGCTAAAAGCATTTATTTTAATTTTTTTTTTAATAAATTTTCGCTGACGTACGAGTATATTGTTTATCATGCTCACCAAAATACCTTTATTGGCGTTGCAGTGTTTTCTTCATTATCATAAATTTACCTTAAGCCATTAAGCTTTTCTTATATATTATTTACAAGTGCCTTTGAATTTGAATTTTATGCCTACTATAGGCAGACGCTAAAGTTTAATTATATTTTCTAATCAACATTTCTTATGCAAATGCATTTCATTTCTGCTTTAACACAAACAGGTACATATATATATACCGCTATTTATCGCATAACAATGCGCTTAATTTTACACTCACCAAATTTCTCAAGTTTGCGATTATTTTTATGCGAAATTTCCCACTGTGAATATGCATAAAGATAATTGCTGGCATTTTGGAGCGTCAAAACATATTGATTCGAACACACTGTCATAAATATGGCTATAACAAATCATACACAATTGAAAATCACAACTGAGTGTGTGCTTTCACAGCTAACAGTAAATACTCGTAGACAGCAAGGAAGCTTATCTCGTCTGTTTTTTCGATTTTTCTTTTTTATTTACGCTCTCACTCTCTATTTTATATTTTTCCATTTCCATTTTCATTTATTTTTTCTTTCCAGTTGCGTTTATACTTTTCATAGCATTAAAGCCGATTTGAAAGATTTATGTTGAAATTTGTCGGCGTTGCCATAACATGCATATTGTTTAGATAACTGCAAACGATTTATCTTTATTCAACTTTTAAGTGACCAGATGTTTTATCGTAATTGCATATAAAAAGTATAATAAAGATTTCTTTTATTATACGTACATAACCATAACTGTGTGTGGCGCTGATAAAGGAATTCAATTTTAAAATTTTAATTTGTGTACAGTCGTGAGCAAAAAAAAGGGGAAGCTCCATCCGTAATTATTTATATATGACAAGAGAAGAAGAGCCATAAGTTAGGTTAAGTTGGAGTAATGTACCAGGGCCTTATATATAGCTCGGGATGCTTCAAAGTGGCACCAGAAAAATGGAATAGAGAAACATTTTCTCTTAAACGTCATATTCATTCAATAAACCGTTTGCAGTATGAGTTTCCCAAAAAAGTCGGGTGCTGTGGCTTAAATAACCTGCAGACCTTGCTTGATCTAATTCTGTTTGCTTTGTTTTCAACAATTGAATTGGATTTTATGAGAAAATTTACTAGCCAACAAAAGAAGGAGTGACCGCTATTAGAAGACAACTTTCGAGGTTAGGTTACTGATTCCTGTGCCACTAGATATCCCACTTGGACAGCTAAAGTCGCCAGTCCTTTGTGATGTCGTAAGCTCTTCCAAATGGATAGCCAAAACACTCAATGACTACAAAGCGCTATGAGCCTTTTACGAATTTGTTGAGGCAACTAATTTGTATTCGATACAGTTCAAATGGTTCTCTGAAGTTCGTACTGCCAAGATGTTTCGAGCGAAAGCTGGACAAGATGGATAGAGAAAGTGTCTCGATGTCTCAATTTTACCTTCTTCCATGCAATGACAATATAGAGAGTGTCTCGATGTCTCAATTTTACCTTCTTCCATGCAATTTCGACAATTTGCATGTAGCTTCATCGGCCAATGTCCAGTAAGGACTCCTACCAATTCGAGGAGCTGAAAGTTTTCTAAAACCAAATAGCTTAGTAGATCTTCTGCGATCCAGCATAGGCCAGCATGATCTCGTAGTCGTACAGATACCGACCGATTCCTCATTTCTCAAGTTCATTTGACGAACTTCTGGGGTTAGTCGGAATCAGGTCTATAACTGAAGGATTCCAAAAGTTTTGGGGTTAGTCGGAACCAGGTCTATAACTGAAGGATTCCAAGGTCTTGTGATTCGTTTCGTAAGGGAATGCTATTTCGTGGGTCTAGTGAAAGCGTTGTGCAGATTTATAGAAGAGAACTTAAGTCATCAACCGAGTTTCGGAAAAACGAAGGACTCAGACTCAATACCTTTGAGACATCACTATTTTTAATCCATAGAGGATGAAAAAAGGTTTTCTCGACATCCTTATTACTCTTCTGCATACAATTTCCTCTCATAGTTTTGATTACTTTTTTTTACTCAAATCACACATCAAAGCCAACACTCGTGGGAAAATCGAAATCACCACTTTATGACAAACTAATTTTTGGAGCTTTGTACGGAATTCCCGTAAACTTTAACTAAATCAGTTCCGAGGAAGTTATGAAAACACAATGTTGTAGTTTATTCATTGGGAAAATGATGGAAATTCAGTAATAGTAAAGCGAAAGGTAAAACTAACTTTTCCTGGCATTTTATTTCATCGTATATTTTTTATTTACCCATTTTTCCTTGCATTCATACTCTCCTATACATATCTACAACCGCAAGTGCATGCCAAAACTCGTTAATTAAAATTCTTTCAAACAGTCATAAATTTGGCACTTAAAGCGTCACGAAATCATATCAACTGACAATATTTATGCACATAAATGGTTCACCTTACTTGCGGGTGAACAGTTAATGCAACTGCTTAATGGCACATTAAAGTTTGACATAACATTGAATTGAAAGTAAACAAGGCAATCGCTAAATTTTCATGAGTGCCATTTCGAATGTCTGCGAATTTAATTGCATTTCTTGCTAGTTGCAGTTGCATTCGATTTTTATTTTATTTTTATACTCTCGCAACAAATGTTGCTAAAGAGAGTATTATAGTTTTGTTCACATAACGGTTGTTTGTAACACCCAAAACTAAACGAGTTAGATATAGGGTTATATATACCAAAGTGATCAGGGTGAAGAGTGGAGTTCAAATCCGAATGTCTGTCTGTCCGTCCGTCCGTCCGTCCGTCCGTCCGTCTGTGCAAGCTGTAACTTGAGTAAAAATTGAGATATCTTGATGAAACTTGGCACACTTATTTCTTGGCACCATAGGAAGGTTGCTTTCGAAAATGAGCAAAATCGGACCACTGCCACGCCCACAAAATGGCGAAAACCGAAAACACATAAAGTGCCATAACTAAGCCATAAATTAAGCTATGAAAATAAAATTTGGTATGAAGGATCGCACTATGAAGGGGCATATGTGGATGTAATTTTTTTGAGGAAGTGGGCGTGGCCCCGCCCCCTACTAAGTTTTTTGTACATATCTCGCAAACTAATAGGGCTATATAAACCAAACTTTCTGCAGCCGTTTTTTTTAGCCACTTCCCAATACAGTCCTAAAATGAAAGAAATCGGATCATAACCACGCCCACCTCCCATACAAAAGTTAGGTTGAAAATTACTAAAAGTGGGTTAACTCACTGACGAAAAACGTCAGAAACACTAAATTTCACATAAGAAATGGCAGATGAAAGCTGCACTCAGATTTTTTTACAAAATGGAAAATGGGCGTGGCGTCGCCCACTTATGGGTCAAAAACCATATCTCAGGAACTACTTGACCGATTTCAATGAAACTTGGTTTGTAATAGTTTCCTTACCTCCCAATAATATGTTGTGAAAATTGGCCAAATCGATTCACAACCACGCCTACTTCCTATATACCAGAACTTAGAAGATGATCTGAATCGTTTACTTTACAATATATAAAGTAAGCACTAGTGAAGATATCGGTGCAAAACTTTGCACAAATACTGTATTTATAGTGTGGCAGCCCATTTCTAAAAACCGCCGAAATCGGACCATAGGTTTTCAAGGCCCCATATATTTAACATGAGGACCTCGGTGCTTCTAACCTAATATTAGGGTTTCCAACTTTCAATGGACTTTATACAATAGATACGATGAATATGTAGGTCAAATTGTGTATTATATAATATTAATTAAGTTAAATAAATAAATTGCGAGAGTATAAAATGTTCGGTTACACCCGAACTTAGCCCTTCCTTACTTGTTTTTTTTACTTTTTTATTTTGAAGTCATCAAAAATGTTTAACGAATAAATTTCACATTGCATACCCAAGGCAAGTCTTGGGGGGAAAATGGGTTATACTAAACGCCCACACAGAAAGCGGTATGCTAATGTAAATTCTACGTAACCTAGAAGTCTTGTTTAGATTATGAGTTTAACTCACTAAAACCATGTTGATATCCAGGGGAGTTAAGTACATTACGGTATTGTTTCGAAGTGAATTAGAGTGGCTAGTAAGTTCTATGTTGAGCTCTTCGAAAGCTTACTTGAAATTATTGTTGTTGTATGGGTAGAAACCGTTCCACAACTAATTAGGAGGAATACTAATGAGTTGACAATCCTTGTTCGAGTAAAAATTAGGGTGCGTTTTGGTATTTCTATTTGTCTATGATGATCATAAGGGTCGATCGAGTTGAGGTTAGGTTGTGCTTCAGATTTCAGTATAAAATAGATTTTGGGCTGGAGCTCGTTCTTGGAATTAGACTTGAACCTCTAATTCCAAGAACGAGCTCTGGTACTAGCGAACATTTAGATCTATTACTGAAGCTTCCTTCCCATTGTAAAATTGTGTCGATTATGGATCCAATAACTCAATAAACGCGGTTTTTACATCTTCGCAACGACAGCGCCACCTATCTACAAAGCTTAATACTGAAAAAATCTAGGAATTAGAACGCAGTCGCCTGTGCGATTTCAGGCTTCTTTCTCTCTCCTACAAAATACATGAAGTATGTTCATGTCTTTATGCCTAACTATTAATATATTATTCTACGCTTTTGTTTGCTGAAATATTTTCACGACTTCCAAACTACCAAATACCAGCCATTGCCATTAACAAACGGCAGCCAGTTAAGCGTCAAATAAATGGCTCAAAAATCCGCTAACTGCCCGACTACCAGCCAGCAAGTAAGCTCGCGTACACCGGCGAGTGTTTGTGGTTCATTCGCCGCTCACTTTACCAATGTCTTCATGGCAATTAAGCAAAACTCTTGTTTATGTTGTTGTTGTTTTGTTTGAAGCGTTTATTTAATATCATCTTAATTGTGGTAATAAAGGTTTGCTTTCTGACCCATTAATATGCAAAGCATTTTGCTACAGCCAGACATTAACCACCGCCAGCCAGCATTTCAATATGAGTAATTTATGTGTTTTCATATATGCCGAGATCACTTTTTCCTATCATTTAGGCGCTCTTGTGTGCAACGGCGGTCGCATGCTTTTTCCGCTGGCATTTCATGTGCACATTTTTTACGGCCACTTCGCTTTTTATGGCGCATAGCCGTTACTTCTATCACTTTAGTCGCACCCACTCACCACCCGACATCGTTATACAGACAGAGATCCTGCAGTCTGTTGGCTGCCGGCGGAGCGTGCACTCTCAGGCGAGTTTACATAGCCGAAACTAGTGTGAAAGTGAATGTTAAGTTCACTTCTTCACGAGGTTTCCAATGCCGGCGTTGGAGTGTGTGTGGGTTGTGGCACTGAATTCATTCAAAGAATGCTGTGAGATCGCTGTTCTAATTTTTGTTCTATTTGAAGAAGTGTGGAATTTATGCTTTTTAAGTCATTACGCACATTTTTTTCTTTCATCAAAATAATTCTAATCCAGTAGTAATTAAGTGATGACCATCAGAAGGCAGGATTAATACTATATGATCGAGAATATTTCGGACTTGAGGGAGCAGCTTCTAAAATCCAGTCTTTCAATGTTAATCTGATGGAATCGTAACCACAGGTCGTCCATAAGAGCATCGCGAGACTGAAATTAGTCAAAACCTTAGCTTCCGACGCTAGTGGGTTCATTTCGTTCATTCAGTTTTGTAATTCTCATATGGTTTATGAAGAATCTGCTTCATATCTCTTCACACACAGTGTAGTATATCTGCATATCATTTAGTTTATTAACAATAATTACACACATTTCCATGCGGTCGGTAATTTTTGATCCCTTCAATGGTAATTATTTCAGTGAAAAATGTTCCCACACAATTTTCCAACTTTTCATTGCTAATCACTTTTCATATTTTTCGCTTTTAATAATGCTTTCGTGTCGTGTCTGCGTATTTTCTACACGTTTTCTTTAAATTTATGATGCAATTTAGCTACTTCCTTGTACAACAACAACAACACGAACATGCAAAAACAACAACGCATAGCTACCGTACGGAGCACAACCGAGACCACACACACGCAACACTGTGGATAACTCATTATTGTAGGTGCATTATCGGTCGTTGTTGTTGTTGTTGCTGTAGAAACTTGTTATTCACCGTAAAGACTTTCTGACCCACTTAGTCCGCAGCCAGCCCGCAGCAATGCCGGCCGTTGCCGGTGGCGGCCGTTGGAGATTGATTGGTCTGGGCTAGACAGTCAGGCAGCCAACAGAGCCGGCGTGTCGCTAAGTGATTTACATGCAAACACGCACACCTACGTACATGAACATGAGTATGAGCATGCGTTTACAACTGCATATACACTTCCTTGGAATTTGCGGCGCGTGTGCGTGCGCATGCGCAGATGCAAAATCCACACTCTTCACACGCGCATGCGCAAATATGCGTGCTCAAGTGCGGAACGCATGCGCGTACATTTGCATATCACTACTGCAAGGTTTATGCGCTCTCATGTGCGTGCTAATGCCGCTTGTCACCGCAATGACACGCGTCTGCTAAAACATGCAATCCCGAAGTGCAGTTGAGGTTAGAGATTGGGTGGGATGAATCATCATCGAATTTGACAATACCTCAAGAAACTTTGAGATGTTTTTGTTGTAATTTAAAATAGTCGCTTGTACCATAAATAACTTTGAAGAAGGTTTCTGTGACAACAGTTCTTGACAACACGTTAATCTGGGCCCGGGCCCTGAGGTTAAATTTGGCGGTTTTTCTTTGGTCAATCTTTGTCTCAAGCCCCTACTAACACTATTTCTGCAACAATATCAAGTCATGGTTCGTGAAAATCCGATTAGGGGTTCCTAGTGATATTTTCTAGTTCTAAAACCGGAATTAGTAATATTTTTCTTCTAGTTCTAAACTGGAATTAAATTAGAGTTGATCCAAACAGTTTTGGCATCTTCATTTTCATGGATTGATACATACATAAGTCCGGACCCGGGTCCAGAGTTTAAATTTAGAGTTTTCTTTGGTCAATCCTTGCCTGCAGTTTCCAACATCCCCTTTAACCTTATTTCTGTGACAGTAACAACTCTTGAAAATCCGATAAGGGATCCTTAGCACTCTTTCTTAGCTCTAGAAATGGAATTAGATTCAATATTACGGATTGAAAGGTTTGGAATATTTTTTGGCAATATTTTTTCCAGTTCTAAAACTGAAATTAAATTTGAGCGTCTTAACTAACATCGCTGACATTTTTTTAGGATTTTTTGGATTGAAGAAACTAGTGCGATAACTCATGTTATCTCGAAAAGTCACAATTTATTTTCACTTAGTATTAATAAAAGCAAATTAATAAACTCTCTTCCGCTTTAGTAAACAGTAACCGGTAATTTTGAGTCCCGAGTTTCAATTTTTAACGCCCTAAGCATTGAACACCTGACTGGTTACTCATCCAGTGTGCAGCTGCTGCTGTATAAGCTTGTATACCCGGCTTAAAAATGTGTAAAAAGAAAACGGTATGTTGTGCTTTTGACAGTTGCTTATTGTCTTACAAGGCGTATTAACCGCCCACTTGTGGTAATTAAGCAAAATTTGTTATTATTATTTTTCAATGCTTTTTTTCACTGTTTATGGACAGCTACCTTTTTACGCATTTCTTTTTTGGTATTGTTGCTCCTCAACTTCGTACAGATAATTGATAGTTGGAAAATATATTCGAACCTCATTTTTGAATAGAAAATATAATTAGGAGCCTATACCAGAGTCGTTTTGAGTGTTTTCTAATGAGGTCGACCACCTAAAAGTTCAGAATTTTAACTCTTATATATAGCTCTTGGGAAATGAATGATAAATTTCGGAATTTCTTTCGCACTAATGGATGATGGCTCACATAATGTTTAATTTTAATGATATCCAAAGGAACCGAGGTATCTTCTCGTATAGAGTCTTCAAAAAAGACCTCATTTTGACAATCCCTTATGGAAGTAAGGAAAAAGGAAACGAATTTATCATTTCAGTATATTAAGATACAAAATTACGGCTACTGGCTCACCTTCGGTCTCTTTACAGAGGATCTATAGAAGCGATGATCATTCTACGAACTTGTGATCTATTGATATCTGGACTGATCTCTGTCGCTGTTACTATCATATAACTTACTGTTAACACAGTTATATTGATATTTCTATATACTTATAATTTCCCTTTTGTCTATTTCCTCCTTGAACTTCTTATTTCTTTTCATTTTCATTTCGTTTATAAACAAGTTCATTTCGGCTTCTGCTCTGTGTATGCATCTACAACGAAAACTGGTACTCAAATATGTAGGGGTTCATATAAACATATGTACATATATCAGTAATCCGCGAAAAAATGTGTCTGTAGGCGTGTACGCGCGCAGCTGTTGCTCTAAATAACTTAATTTTAGCTTTATTTGTGTCCCTCCAGCGCAGGCGTACCATATTCCGCACAAACATATATACAGACATACACACTGAAAGCTACATGATTACCGGCCGCTGATTGTTGATTTACGTAGCAACAATGCGCCAAAGGCGCTAAAGAATTTCACGCGACCCACTCAATGCATTTGCCGCTTAAACCGTATTTTTTTTATCTCAAATCGTGATTTTAGGTTTCGAGGCGAACTCGTTGCCGCACATTGTTTTCGCTAATTGTTTCCTCATTTACGAGTTGTTTGTGTGATTTTGTTTTTGCGCTAATTTTAGTTCAATGAAATTTCGTATATTTACAAGTGGTGAGCTTAATTGTAATATCACATTTAGTATCGCTGTAGTGGGGTCTCTCTTCACAAGTAGATTCCCATCATTCAATGTATAGATAAACAAGATAAAAAAGACGAGTAAAGCCATTTATACGAAAGGCTTTGGAAATTATATTTGAATAATGAAAATGATCTTCACTAATTTTAATACAGTCTAAATTTGGATCAATCAGTGAGACTGTAAAGACTTATTTTACACCTCTATTGACTGCCTTGACATTTTAAGGTCAGAAGTACTAGAAGCCTAAAGTTGTTTCACCGAACTGTTGATGAATTTAAGAAGATGCCTTAGTCATAATCGATTCAGATCCCATCTAGTTCAGCAATCACGGCAGCTATCCTTCTAGGTCTTCTTCATACACCTATGCTTTGATGCCGTCTATTTGAACCCCCAATGAGCTGAGCTGATTGATTCCTTTTGGAAATGATAAGTTGATCTTTAAGGATTTCGGAAGCCGAGTTCTTGACCTACAGTTAAACTTAATACCAGTATTTTTAAAAAAGGATGCTTGTAGTTGATCTAAGGAAAATGAAGATCATATTTGAATTACTTAAAGACCGACTTACTGACTAAGTCCTATTGTTCGAATGGACGAAAGTGGCTCTGAAAGTTTTCGATGCAGTACCCTCTGGTGGATGCCGAGGAAGACTTCCACTCCGTTGGAAGGACCAGGGGGACAAGGACCTGGCTTCACTCGGTATTACCAATTGGCGCCAAACTGCCAAAAGGAGAAATTAGTGACACGCTGTTGTGGACTCGGCGGTGCCAAGAAGAAGTCTCAAGATATTTAGGACCACCCTCGTATAACGTTCAATATGAAATTTGACTTTCAGTCACTTTTTGAGTGAATTAACTTGACGCTTGACTCATCAGCGTATATTATGCAACAAAAATTGTGTGGTTGTTGTCGCTCCACCAACTGCGCAACACACGCTTCATAAAATCAACAAATATAGACAAGTGTTTTGGCTGTCAGCTTAAAGGGGATAGTTTCATGCTTATTTGCTGTTGGAACATGCGCCTAAGACAACACAACACAACTCAACACAACACCGTACCACAAATTTCCCAACAACCGCACCAACATTATCTACATTGTATGTACGTGCCGTGACGCAGCTAGCAACCAACACTCTGCGCGCAAGACGCCAGAAGCGCAGCTGCTTTTGGCTTTTATGCCAATTGTTTTCTTAACACCAACGCAAATTGTTTACCACTTGCACTTGCGCCGTCGTCTGTCTTTCGGGTAAAATCAGATCAGATTACTTACTACTCAGTCGGTTTGTGGTGTGAAGTGGCACAATTGCCGCGCGTCGTGGCACTCAATATCATACTCACACGTACAAACTCCAAACCAAAGTTCGAAACTCCAGCTAATTCGTATAGCTCCATTTGTTTTGTTGTTGTACTCAATTTGTTATTTTTTGTTCCTTATTACCGCCGCGTCGCGCATTGGGTCTGCAATTTGCATATTACAGGTGGCTAAAATAATGCAAATACAATTACAGTCCTCGAGTGTTATAAGCTTTACGCTGCGCTGCCTCTCCAACCCCGTACTCATGCTTTGTGCCGGCTTTAGGCCTAGCGGGCTCCAGCTGGAATGTTGCCGAATTGTCGGTTGTCATTTCCTTTCTATCTACATTTGTGAGATATGCAAATATTTTTACGCCGAAATATACTTACGTCGATCTGTCTGTCTGTCGGTCTCTCTGTCTGTCTTGGTTGTTTACGTTGTCATGGGTTTGCTCGGAAATCTGGGCGTAAATCTGTAAATTAAAATATTCAAAATTACTTTAATGGAATTTCATATTTATTGCATTCAATTTGGGGATTATGTAAAAGCCATTTAAGCGGAAATATGTTACTATTGTAGTATTGGCTTACTTGATTTATGAGTGTAACGGGCATAGACCTCACCAGCACGGTGAAGTTATAGGAACGATCGTAGCGCTTAGTATCCAAAAAGGAGAAACAATTATGACAATATAAGTGTTAAATAATGAAGTTTTATCAGGCTATGATTTTCAGCGAACTTCCCGATATGTTTAGTCAATCGTCGAAATTTACTCTTAGTCTATCATAAATATGTATGAAGACTTTGAAAATAAATATTAGTTGGACCAAGTAGTGAATGATTTGAACCAATCTCTTATGGGAAAGCTTGTACTTCCTGGAGGATTTTTCTTTAAAACTTTATATCCAAGTAGAAGTATAAATTTTTCAGCGATAGGATAGGTTTTTTTCACTTGCACCCCTCTTCAGGTCTTCAAATGAAATAATCGATCGATACAGATTCTGAATAATTCTACCGAGTGTTCTAGTGTGCTATATAGTCTCTAAAAGAGTCTAAAGTAAAGAATCAATTCGACCAGATTATACTGATATATTGAATAGGATTAGAAGATAATGAGATTCTCCCTAAGACTTTAACCGAAGTAAGTTTCTTTCCTTGGAATAAATCTCATTTTAAACGTGAAACACTGAGCTTTTTCAGGAACAATCGGATCGATATTCTCAGAACCACTAGGTTTAATCTTCCGTCAGGTCTTATCAACAGTTAGACGTCATTATTTTTTTGTTTTTATAACAATGTTCAGTAATGTTTGCTTCAAATATGAGTCCTTTACATTCATCAAGAAAATATAACCTCAAATATTTCTCACCTAAAAATACTTAAACGCACTTGACTGCCTCAATTTGTTTAGTGTTAGTCAAGAACAAAGTCAAGGCAACCGAAAAACGGTAAAATTCATATAATTTATTTATAAAAAAAAACAAATGTTTATGTATGTATGCATTATATACAAGTGTGTGTGTGTTAACTCAAATTTGTGCAAATATAAAAGTATTATGCAATTAATTTATAATTAATAAATAAACAAAAAACGACGCCAAGTGTGCACAGTTGCAGAAATGGCGTGAGGAAACCAGCCACATAAGTTAGAGAAGCACGCCATGAAACCGCATTATAATGTCGCCCCCCTGCTAGGTATCGCGCCTCCTAAGGCGCCACTTGTTGCGCTGCCATCACTTTTTTTTTGTTTTTGGCCTTTTTATAGCGTTTGTTTACGTTTACACCGCGTTTTCTTTGATTTCATTTTTCATCACATACGGTCATTGCCCCAAATTTTGCCTACACACACAGACTTATAGCTGTTTGTAAACATATGTCTGTATTTAAAAAAAATCATTGTTTGTATTATAAAAAGCGTACGAGATAAAAATATTGCAAAGCACGACCACGACGAGCAAGAATATGTTTTGCATTAAATAGCCGGCGACGGAAGTCTCAATAAATGCAGGGCGAGAATACATATGGTTTCATTGTTATTATATATATTTTTCTTGGAAATTAATTCTTTGATTTCTTTTTATGTTTATTTTTGATTTCTTTTTGTTTTGTTTTGCTTTTCTTATTCTGTTTTTGATAATTCATCATATTTTATCGTTTTGTAATACAATTTGTTTTTGTGGCCTTCCGTTTTCATTTTGAATTTAATATAATTCAGTGCTCATTCTATAGCTTTACATAGAGGTCGAGCTTTTCTCTCCTCTTTTTGATTTGTATCTCGAAGTCAGTTTCGAATGTGGGGTTCTACAGGTTTTAAGGCAGTTCAGAGCGTTTCACTTAAGAGCTTCGTTTGATACATCTTTTCTATCTTCCTATGAGTGACATAGCCACCACAATTTCTGATTAATGATTTTGTAATCTATCCATTATGTTGGGAAGGATCTCTAAAGATTTAACTTAATGAGAACTATCAAATGAATTTTGGCGTATTCGAATTCTTTCGAACTTTATTTAAACTCTATATACTAGGGAATACTAGGATCCCTTGATTACCAAGGGATCACTGAAAGATGCAACATACATTGTAGGTTCTTTTTATCGAACGACCACTATAAACTCAATTTAAATGAACTAAAGCAATTAGCCATAGATGCCTTGACAATCTTCTTCTAGAAGTAGAAGAGATCTCTGAAATATACAGTTTTAGGTTAAGTTAGATGATCTGTTTGTGGTATTTCTACGTTAATTTCAAAGATCAAATGAGAATCTAAAGCTTTATGAGTATTACATCGTCGAGTTGTTCCCAGATCGAGCTTTGTAGCAGAATAAAGACTTCCGTAAATAGATTTCTAGTGATAGAGCTTGAAAGGACACAAATTCGAGTCCGTTCAGTTCCGAGTATCTTTGAAAGGGAAATAGCGGATGTCACTATGCTTAGAATGAATATATGGTACCTGGGCGGGAGCTCCAACCCAATTGGATCTGTACCTTATTAAAGTAACTTTGATATCAATAGGTCATCATAAGTTTGGTGCTATAAAGCGTGGTTTCACTCGCTGTATGGCTTGTTGCACCGACCTTTTAATACTTAAATTATTTATGAACTAAAGAATCAAATCATTTGTCCATAGAGATCCCATTGACTACATCTTTAAAAGAGGCCAACCTTCTTCTAGAAGCTGAAGAGATTTCTGAAACATACAGTTTTAGGTTAAGTTAGAGGATCTGTTTGTTGTATTTCTTATTAGTTTCAAAGATTAAATGAGATTCCAGAGCTTTATGAATATTACATCGTCGAGTTGCTCCGAGATCGAACTTTGTAGCAGGATAAAGACTTCCGTAAATAGATTTAAGCAAAGGTGAACTAGTAATAGGGCTTGTTCCGCTCCGAGTATCTTTGAAAGGGAAATAGCGGAAGTCACTATGCTTAGAATGAATATATGGTACCTGGGCGGGAGCTCCAACCCAATTGGAACTGTACCTTATTAAAATAACTTTCATATCAATAGCTCATCACAAGTTTGGTGCTATAAAGTGTGGTTTCACTCGCTGTATGGCTTGTTGCACCGACCTTTTAATACTTAAATTATTTATGAACTAAAGTGTCAAATCATTTGTCCATAGAGATCCCATTGACTACATCTTTAAAAGAGGCAAAAAGTATCTCCGGAATGCAAACGAACCTGAAAAGTAGCTTCGGTTTTCTTCGCACTACAAACACGACAATAACCTGCGAGTGCGCTATGTGTGTTTATTGTACAGAACGTGAGTTCGTGATCTGGAAACCAGCTTGCAATTTCAAAAGCAATAAAAAATCGGCTTAATTAATTAGTAAAACAGCGTTACAACTAGCAACTACTTATAAAGAAAGCAGTGTTCTTCATTCAAAGAAAACTAAAAATAACAACAACAACAATAATGACTTATTAGCTTTTCCGTATGCCAACAATGCAGATTTTAAATAACTTTGTCAGCATTTCTTTTAAATGCATGCATTTTGTAATGATTTTCGCACAGAAAAAAATATAAAAAAATATGCCGAGTAATAAAGATAGTAAGCTGACTGTATATGTATGTCTTTAGCTTTAGCAAAAGCTATTAAAAATTGTAACACTAAATGCAAATGACAGCCGCTGCGCTTAATTGGCGCTTAGCCGTCTCAGGTGAGGTGGAGTGAGGCGACAGCGGTGGCAAGCCGTGACGGTGCAGGCAATTAGCCGTGCGTGTTGCGCAAAAAAAAAAAAACAAAAAAAGCGGCGCTTTATCTCGACGCTTTATCTACATACAAATTAAATGCTTTCGCGTTAAAGCTACTTAGACAGACGGACGGACAGACAGGCAGACAGCATTCACCAGTGGTGTTTTAAGTGTGCGAATGCAAATTGTAAGCGGCGAAGAAATGCCAAAATGCAATATGCTGACAAACTGTCCGAAGTGTGGCTTAAGATATAGAGTTTGTTTGCATGTAATGCTAGTTAGTTAGTTAGTTAATGCACAGCAGGTGAAGCTGCTGTGATGTGGTGTGCTGTGCTGTGCGTGGTGAATAAAAGAAACAATTGTAGTTTGACATGTTTGTCATTGAAAGACGCCAGCGCAAGCAAGCAGGCAGGCAATCAGCTGTGTGTGCTATGGAACAAAACAAAAACAACAACGATAATAGCAAACAAATTTGCAAAATTGCGAAGAAAATTTTTCGCTTACAAAAATTTCATTGTCAAATGCAACGTGCGAACAATAATGTATAATTTACGTATTTTATGCACAACAACGCTTCTAAGAAAATTTTCAACCAACAAAAACAAACAATTTCGCTGTGACACATTTAATGTGTGACTTTGTGGCCAATGTTGCATTCTGGTTTGTTTTATTTTTTTTTTTTAATTTTTATTTTTTTCTTTTATTTTCTTTTTTTTAACGGGTGATTTTTTTGAGGTTAGGATTTTCATGCATTAGTATTTGACAGATCACGTGGGATTTCAGACATGGTGTCAAAGAGAAAGATGCTCAGTATGCTTTGACATTTCATCATGAATAGACTTACTAACGAGCAACGCTTGCAAATCATTGAATTTTATTACCAAAATCAGTGTTCGGTTCGAAATTTTTTATCGACAAATTTTGTTCAGCGATGAGGCTCATTTCTGGTTGAATGGCTACGTAAATAAGCAAAATTGCCGCATTTGGGGTGAAGAGCAACCAGAAGCCGTTCAAGAACTGCCCATGCATCCCGAAAAATGCACTGTTTGGTGTGGTTTGTACGCTGGTGGAATCATTGGACCGTATTTTTTCAAAGATGCTGTTGGACGCAACGTTACGGTGAATGGCGATCGCTATCGTTCGATGCTAACAAACTTTTTGTTGCCAAAAATGGAAGAACTGAACTTGGTTGACATGTGGTTTCAACAAGATGGCGCTACATGCCACACAGCTCGCGATTCTATGGCCATTTTGAGGGAAAACTTCGGAGAACAATTCATCTCAAGAAATGGACCCGTAAGTTGGCCACCAAGATCATGCGATTTAACGCCTTTAGACTATTTTTTTTGGGGCTACGTCAAGTCTAAAGTCTACAGAAATAAGCCAGCAACTATTCCAGCTTTGGAAGACAACATTTCCGAAGAAATTCGGGCTATTCCGGCCGAAATGCTCGAAAAAGTTGCCCAAAATTGGACTTTCCGAATGGACCACCTAAGACGCAGCCGCGGTCAACATTTAAATGAAATTATCTTCAAAAAGTAAATGTCATGAACCAATCTAACGTTTCAAATAAAGAACCGATGAGATTTTGCAAATTGTATGCGTTTTTTTTTTAAAAAAAGTTATCAAGCTCTTAAAAAATCACCCTTTATATTTTTTCATCTCTCTCTTTACTTTTTTTATTGGTGAAATGCGCAAAAGTCGGTCGGTCGGCATTGTGTGAGGAAATGCGTATGAAAAATATGTAATTATATGTCAACAGACATGTGACGCGTCTGAAGGCAACCGAAAATGTGTGTCAAAACTGCTGCACTTACAAATATACATATGTATAAAGAAAAGATGCGATATTTTCACAAAATTGCTATAAATAGTTGAAAGAAATGTCACGCTTCATATGCTTTGTGTTCGCAAATGCGTGGGTGCATAATTTCAAAGCACCTAGAACTATTTGCAGACTAATTTATAGCGAGCGTAAATAGATTTACAAGCAGATGATGAATGTAAACATGCTTATTAGCGAACTTGAATTGAATTGAATTAAGCTGTAAAAGTTGCTATTGATATTATATAAATTTATATAGTACTTATTACGCTCATTATAGGATATATGCCATATAATCTATCCTCACATCGCTCCATATTAATTTTTCATTGTTCGAAACAACAGACATCAATCACTGAAAACAAGCTTTACCTAATAAAGCAGTTAGCACCATGAGTTTCTCCATATAAGACCAGACAGTTAAGCTTAAGCTTTACGTCTATTATATGCTTTTTTATTATTATATATATACAGTAAAAGCTCTTTATTCGCGGGGTATATGTTCCATAAATATGCCGCGAATACAGAAACCGTGAATACGGGATGGTAATTTATATGGGATTATAGGGGATATGTTCCTAGGTGACAAAAAAAAAACAAATAGGTATATAAAAAAATGATTTAATTGAAGTTTTTGAACATTTCAACTAATTATCTTAAGGCTTAGGCAATGGTTTGAAGAATTTTGTAATTTTTTCTTGCTTAGCAGTTTTCAAAAGCTCCTTCAATTCAGACTTATACACAGCAGTAGCATTAGAAATTTGTCTCTTAAAAATTAGACTTCGTTCCATAGACGGATCAATGTTCATAAAGAAATTGCAGAGCTCATTTGCCTTCACTAAGATTTTTCAAATTGAATGTCACGTCTCCAGTGCTTGTTGAAGCCTCTTCTTCAATAGGTTGGAACTGATCCATGTGAGCCCCTTCTATATGGAAATATTACCAAAAGTTCAAAAATATTGCGAAAATAGTGGAATATTTAAAATCTTCTTGTAATAAGATCTATTTTACTTTTTTAGTCCATTCGACAAGAATATTGGATTGGATACCTATTGGAATAATTTTATTATTATGTATGTGCTTATTAGATCCGCGAATAAAAAAATTTTTAGTCGCGAATATAGAAATTGGGTCTCATTTTTTTAATTCGCGAATAGTGAAAACGCGAATAAGGAGCTTTTACTGTACTACTATTCTCCAAAAACACAGTGTGGAGTGTAGAATGTGCAGTAATCAATTTATCATTCCTGATTTGAGTATTTTTTCATATTTTTTCATAAAATGAGCACAAATTTTGTATAAAATAATCTGATTTATTAGCAAATTGACTCAACAAGCCAGTTTATAAATTTGATGCGATATTCTGTATTACTTTTTATCATGGAAGCCACATAATATTCATAAACGCTTTTTCGGTAATTTTGCTGTTTTCACCACTTTCAATCTCATACACTCGATAAACATATTTGCATACAATTCTTTCCAAGTATATAATTCAAGTAGGGGCGTTTTTAAATTCCATTTAAAATCATACAAATGTTAGTTGGTCTGTCCCAACATTTTTATCGCGAAAAATGGCAATTTATTGCTTTTTATATTCATACGATTTAAAAAAAGGTTAATGAGTTATTAATATTTTATTCTGAAAAGCTTGTTGTTAACTCAAATTAGCACGTAAACACTTTTAGTAACGTCAGATTAGCGCTGCTCGTTGAGAGTGCTTAGTACAATTGTATAAGCAACTGATTTTTGTTTATAAGAAACTTTCAAGCAGTAAACTATCTACTATATAAACTATTATTATTACTATAATCTTATTCAAAGACTGCAATATTTTTTATCTCTAAGATTCCCTATGAAAAATCTAAATTTTTTCAAAGTCTGTGTAAGATGCTAAACCGAGCTCCTCCTATAATTTGTGATTACCTCAGATTATCCTCAGTATAGCTTTTGGATTTTATGAAGCTTTTCTAATATACGAAGCTTTATCTATCATTCACTATCAAGCTTTTTCGACATAAATTCAGAGTTCAATTTCTCAGATTATCCTCAAAATACATTATGGATTTTATGAAGTTTTCCAGAGCTTTTAATATAGGAAGCTTTATTTATCATTCAATATCAAAGGAGAGCTTTTTCGGCATTAAGTCGGAGTTCAATTTCTCAGATTATCCTCAGAATACATTATGGATTTTATGAAGCTTTTCTGAGCTTTTAATATACTAAGCTTTAACTATGATTCACTACTAAGGGAAAGCTTTTTTCGACTTTGGCATTGACTCAGGAATCGATTTCTTCGAAAATTTAATTTTTTTTTAATATTTGTTCGTATATATTGACTCTCATAACTGTATTGGATACTTGACCGAGCTTTTTTATCATTCGTGATGTTAACCGAAACACCTATAAGCTTTGGTCCGACATATGAATGTATATACGAAGCTTTGCTATTCTTTCACTATCGAGGACGACAACTTTTCGATCCTTAACATCAGCACAGGGGTCGTTTTGTATTATGATATGACGCTGCCTACTAGCATCTAAAGCTTTATACGATCTTTTTTAAAACCTAGCTTAAAACTATTTGAAATCGGATGTCAACTCTACAACTAAAAAAAATCGGTGCATCGGAGCAGGGTTCTCAGAACTTATATCATCCTCCATTTCTCGAATGCATGCAAGCTTTACAATTTTAAATCTTTTAACAAAAGCAATAATGTTAAGAACATATTTAAATATATGCAAGGTTATATAAAACCGTGAACGCCAGATTTTGTACTTTCTTAATTAAAATGTAAATGTACTCAGTATTTTCGTAATTGTTCTCCATTCGTCACACTTGTACTTGTATGTATATTATAAGTACGTTCCACAATAAGTTCCACTTTTAAATTTAATGTAAAATTCACTTGATTTTTGCATGTTTCTTTCATTTTGTATTGTCAACTACTTATCTATATGTAACGCTGTGTTTATTTTTATGTAAATACCAATATAATTAAACAAGTGCACTCGCATGTAAATTACTGAATATCTTTTGGCATTGTCTATAGTTAATGAACTGCAGCTAGTTGTTATCTTGTATGTATGTTTACGAACAACAGTTGTTGTTATTGTATTTTATCATTGTTTTGGCCACCTATTTGTGCACTTATTGTATATTATTATTATTTGTAGAGTGGGACACAATAAAGCAGACTGTGTTTACTCGAATTTTCGTCAACTCAATTCTTATCTACTCAGTATGTGAGCATTTAAACAGTTACGCTGACGTGTTTCAAAACTACTGCTCGGTTAACGTGCTGCTAAATATTTGTTTAATTTATTTTTTTTTCTACAAATCTTTCGAATTTTGATTGATTTAACGCGTTGTATATAGTGCTTGAGCGCGCATGTATTGCTGATAGTAAAATGACTGCTTTCTACACCTTTCTCAAGTGAAATTTAAAGACCTGGCGTTATTTGCCAATCTGAAGTGTTTCAAGTGATTTATTGCATTATAATTGATTTGTTGGCCGTGTCAAATGAAGTCTTCCTATTTGTTTGTTTATGCGCATATATAGTAATTAAAGTTAGTTAGCAAAGTACTCATTAGTAATGGCATTCATTCACAAGTACACAACAGATTGTGACAAATTAAATGTTGTTGTTTTTATATTTTTTAATGATATTAATAAATTAAATTTTTTTTATGAAATATAAATAATCAAATATATAATATACACACTCAGAAATATGTATTTTTTTCACTCCAACTGTGTTACTCTTAAATTGAAGCCAGTGTTGTGTACGGTTTTTATATTTGTGTACCTACTTTATTTACCTAGAATCTGTGCAAATTAGCAGTCAAATAATTGAAAAAAAAAAAATAATAATGTTGGTGAAAATCGTAACGAATTTCGTTTGTGGTGAATTGAAGAAAGTCAAAACAAATTTGACCATGTTCTTGATCTTCTTCTGGGTGATTTGGTTCTCGCAATTGATTGCCATTTCGACGATGTTTCTCAGGTAAATAAAAAAATATGAAGGTGTTAATCAAAGTAAATACTTAGTTTGAACACAAACAAACCAATATATATTTGATGAGGGTAACCATAATAATTTAATGTGTCAATCAATCTAACGTAATTTAATCAGAGTCCGCATCGTTTTGGTGAAGAATTATTACTAGTATCTTTCTGTCTTTATGTGCAAAATATATTGAGGCTGTCTCACACCGGTCTCCAGTAATTTAAAACACTCCCTCTCAAGGTTTAAAACTATTAAATAAACATTAGAAGTCTTAAATCTATCCTAAATATAAAATTAAACTCAATTTTTATTTTTTCTCTTTACTTCTTTCCAGCTTGCCGGATATTACAGAGATTCCCACAATCACTGTAACAGAATTGCCATTGGAAATACTAGAGCCAACGCGCGGCAATATTGAGGCACTCATCATCGATGCGGCAAAAGACACTATTGCCAGAGAGCATGAAAATCATACATTGGAAGTATTGGAGAATAGCAGTGAGGTTATTAGAAAGGGTATGTATCTAATGTTCTTCTTCTTTATTTCAATTATAACCTACCCAGTTGCTAGAGACCCTAAGTGTTTCTGAAACTCTTCTCCCTTCTTTATCTCTGAAAAATATGAAGAGTTCTGCTTTTGAATTAAGTACGACCTTTCAATCCGTAATTTGATCGGTCCGATTTAAATCTGGTCTATTAAAGCCGAAGACCATCTCCAGTGAACAAAGAATATATCCTTTACAAAGGGTTTTTCAAAAGGGACGCTACAAAAGTAGGCCGATGGGGACAGCTAACGACGCCAATTTTTTCCCTCTGTTTTGACATTTCTCTTCTGTAAAACCATACCATCATGTAAAGATGTACGATCAAACAACGAGTCGAAATTATTGACTACCGAAATTCCGAGTCGATGAGGATTACCGAAAATTTTTGGCTCGAATTGGATTATATGGACTTGGACAATATGTGGCTCCAACAGCACGGCGCCACAAGCCACACAACGAATGTCACAATCGATTTATTGAAAACCAAACGCATTATCTCACAGAATGGCACAGTCAATTGGTCGCCTCGGTCGTGCGATTTGCCGCCGTTAGACTATTTCCTGTGTGGCTACGTCAAGACTATGGTCTATGCCAGCGACGATTGATGAACTTCGTACGAATATCGAACGTGAAATGGCAGCAGTATCGGCCGATTTATGCTTGAAAACCGTCGAAAATTGGGTTCAGCGTCTGGACTTCTGCAAGCGTGCCCCTGGTGTCCATTCAAAAGAAAGCGAGTTCCATACATAATGACATCGAATGTGCTTTCACAGAAATACAAAATTTCAATTTAATATCCCCCACCATTTTTAAAGCTTTTGTAGCGCTCTTATTATAAAACCCTTTAGGGGCGTTCCAAGTCTTTTGTAGCTTGCAGTCAAACCTACATCTACACATTCTTCCTTAAATTTCCTGCCTTTGGTCTCACATATTTTATCCTCTCAGAATCTATAGCTCTGAATTTAATACAAAAATTAATTACTACAACAATCAAATCTACTTTTCAGACGAAGAAATAATCAAATTTGACGACTCTGGCGGCGGTGAACACACGCAGCCAACGCTGACGGACGCAGATCTCACTACTAGTGAAATTCCATTAAACATTCCAATTGTTAATGCCACCAACGCAGCAATGCCACCACCAGCAGCAACACAAAATGAGAGCGCTAGCGAAGCTACTGCCACAGCTGCCGAAGGAGATAGCGCGACGGGTGATAACAATGCGGGCAACACCGTGAATCTCACCGCGGAGGAGGTACCCATACCGGTATTCTCCGAATGGGCGCAAAAGCAGATGGAAGCTGCAGAGAAGCAGCAGGCAAAAGAGCAGGAGGTGGTAAATACCGCTACGCAGAAGAAGAATCACACCAACGGGGATGGCAAACGCGCAGCGCCGCTCAAGATGCGCAACAAGAACTATGCCTCGCCAGATTGTGGCGCCAAGATAATCGCGTCTAATGCGGATGCCAGCAATACGGGTGCAGTGTTGAGCTCTTCGAAGGATGAGTACATGTTGAGCCCCTGTGGCAATCGCATTTGGTTCGTCGTGGAACTCTGCGAGGCGATACAAGCGCAAAAAGTCGAATTGGCAAATTTCGAGTTGTTCTCTTCGTCGCCGAAAAATTTCACTGTGGCCGTCTCAAATCGTTTTCCCACACGCGATTGGTCGAATGTGGGACGTTTTATAGCGGAGGACAAGCGGAATGTGCAAAGTTTTGACTTGCACCCACATTTGTTTGGTAAATTTGTACGCGTTGACATACACTCGCACTACTCCAAAGAGCATTTCTGTCCCGTGTCACTTTTTCGCGTCTTCGGCACATCAGAGTTCGAAGCTTTCGAAACGGAAGATACACCACACACCGATTTGGATGACTTTGACGATGACTTCGGACAAGAACAAGTGCACGCGAAGACGCCAGATATGAATCTCTTCAAATCCGCCTCTGACGCTGTACTCTCCATAGTCAAGAAAGCGGCCGAAGTGCTTGTCAAACCCGCCAACCAACAGAATACGACACTGACGCGCACGCCAACACTTACAACGCAATGCCGTACACCGGCAGCGGGACAATATAATTGCGCCGACTGCAGTCAACCATTGGTAGCGCGCATCAACAATGCGCTCTCCTGTGAGTACCAGTCGCTGCAAGCGCTACTCAAAGTACCATGGCTGCTGAAAGATCTATTGCGCACGCGCATTTGTGCCAAGGATTATGGCATTGAACTGAAAGCGAAATCTGCCGGCGAGCAGTGTACGCGCCGACAGATGGACGTGAAAAACAGTTATTACCTGAATTTGTTGCCAAGAGAATATGTGGGCGCGCTGTGTCAAATGTTGGCGACGCAAGCGCGTACGAAATCAACAACCACAACCGCTGCAACAGACGACACGCAAGACGAAAATGTGGTTACGGAACCGCCGCTAAATCTAACCATCGACAAGAAATTGAAAAAAGACGATTTTCGCATCATCGACGGCACGCAAAAGAAGCTAGTGACACCGGAGACCACCGCAAATCTCGGTGACGGCATTGCAACTGAAAGCGCTGAAGCAACTTTTAGCGGTGAAGGTGCAACGCCAACGGCAACAGCAACAACAACCGGTACAACGGAAAGTGGCACAGCGGAAGCCGAGCAAATTGCACGTCCACCACAAGTGCACGCCGACGATGACGACACAACAACAACGACAACACATGCACCACACACCAGTGGTGGTAAGGAACCAGCACCCGATGTAAATATATTCAATGTACCTGTACACGACGAACAGCAAGAACAACAAATACCAACGCCACCAAACGAACCCAGCATTACTGGCAGTCACACTGAGGATGTGAGCAGTGGTGACTCAAGTGATGACAGCAGCGCTACAAGCACCACAACGACAACTTCGACACCGCCTATAAACGCCGACACTCTCAAAGTGCTTGCCGATAGCGCGAGCGGCGATAACGCGCCACCGCCGGTGCAGCCAACGCCAACCACAATAGCCACACCCGCTTTGGGCACACGCAGCGAAGAGGATGCCGCCTCTTGGGAGAATATCGACAACCTAATCACATCAACAACAGCTGCGCCGAGTGGCGGTGAGGCGAACGCGCATGGTAGTCAACCTGGTGTGAATCTACAGCAGAAGATACCCAGTGGTCCACAGTCGGAAAGCGTCTTTATACGTTTGTCCAATCGTATTAAGGTATGTATGAGGGTAGAGAGAGAATTGTTTTGAGAATATATAAACTGAAACAGGAAGTAGTAAGTGGATTCAAGTGCAAGACAAGACTCTTCTGAAGACTCTAATGGAGTTTGAAATTGAAAAAACCTCAAAACAAACAATTTTTTTACAGTTTGGCTAAAATGTGAGCCAAACTAGTCTTCATTGCTTAGTTTGCTTGTTACTTCCTTGTTACCCTGCCAATTAATACATGTTTAGTTATCTATATACAAAGTTGATTGACTCCTTCTTACCGCTATACTACCCTTTGTTTTTGTCTTGTCAGCTGATCGACATACCGTTGTACTAAGGCAATAAACTATCTAGACTCTAGTAAGCCTGTAATTTATATATGGCCAAGTATCAGCAAGTTGTTCGTCCTTCTAATGCCATGTCTTTGATGTGGCTTCTATGGGTGGGCATTAATAATGGCAAATTTGCGTGTTCGAAATTGTTGCTCCGTTTAGTTTAACTAACGCAAGGTTTTTTGATTTCTTCACGTAATCCATTTTTTTTCTTTTTGTTTTTTGTTAGGCACATCCCTTTACGTTGTTGTATATGTATCTTTATTTTGTTAGTATTACGCAGGTCTAGAAATTAATCGGTGGTTGGGAACAGTGGTTCAAACGAGAGATTTTAGTAGCAAATTTTTAAAAATAAATTATTTTTTTAATATATAAGTATGTAATAGATATATTCTAGCTCACCAAGTTTACAAATCAAGTACAGCTTCTCTAAAATGCTAAATAGAGTGGTAGCTCACCTCAGCAGAATTTCAGAGAATGCTTTATATGGCGCAATTACTAATTATTGTATCGTAGTCTCTATCTATGGTAACTCATCTCAGCAGAATTTCATAGAATACTTTATATGATCCAAGGTTGAACTTTCGAACTTTATTTCAAGAGATCTCTGTCCGAAGAACTGTACAATTAGGCATTCACAAGAAAGTCTTGCATACCTTTAGGCGCTATTACTATTCTTTTAACCGTCATCAAATCAACTTTATCAAGCTTCCGTGTTGAATATGCATTTTTCAACTAACGATTTGCTACACTGTTAGTTGCGAGTTCATACTTACCTTTCGTTGAAAACTCACTCTAACTTAGCTAACTCTATCCTTGCGTTTTCAGTTGCTATTCGACTTTTGGTGCCTTTGCACATTTTTATTTCCAACACTTTTCAATTAATACTAATCTCTCACACTATTTTTATCCTGCAGGCGCTTGAGCGGAATATGTCCCTGTCGGGTCAATACCTGGAAGAACTATCACGACGCTATAAGAAACAAGTGGAAGAGCTACAACTGACACTCACGCAAACGGTGCAAACAGTACGCACGCTGGAGGAACAGAATCGCCGCCAAAACGAGCTACAACAAATGCTCGCGCAACGCAATGCCCAACTGAAGGACGAACTCGACGACCTGTCACTGCAGGTGCACGCCTGCATTGTGGTCATAATCTTTGTGGGCGCCTTCGTCTTTCTCGTGCTCATGGTTAGCATACTCTTCTATCGTTCGATGCGCCGCGAAACCAAGGAAGTGTTGGCGCTCTACAACAGCGCCAACAGGAAGAAGACAGCTAGCGCGGTGGCGGCAATGCAGAAGAAACTCAATCGTCGCAAGTCTTTTGAAGATTTCTCAGATCATCAGCAGAGCAGCGAGAAAATGCGACGGCCCAGTGAGGAGGCGCTTATGATACTGAAGGAGAGCAGTGATGGTAAAACCGTCGAAGCTGTTGGCGATACAGCGAAGAATGCAGCACAGCGTGAACGGAAAATCTCCATTTGCTACAGCGGCAACACGGGTGCAGCGAATCTTTCGCATGATGGCGTTGTCGGGCGTGTGGAAGGCGACTCAAGCGCGCAAAACGTCAGACAGCGACGCAAAGGTGAAAAGCATTCATGGCCAAATACCGAGCACGCGCAACAGCAGGCACGACGTCATCTCGCCCAACTAAATGCGACAAACGGAACGGCTGCAGAGCTTTTGGACAATTTGGAGCGGGTCAACGGACGGCCACCGCGACCACCGCCACTCGCCGCTACTGGTGACAGCCACAATAAGTCGGCTGGCAACAAATCGAAACGAAAAGCGCAGCTACCGCGTCGACAAGCCTCCGTATCGCATGAGTTTATGGGAGGCGCGAATTTAAACAGCTCTGCTTCAATGGATATAGACAGCGCAGCTGAATACGACGAAAGTCTACGTCTCGAAGAGGATGACCTCGACAATTTCATACCAACATCCGACCTGGCATACAATGAATTTATGCCTGAAGGTCCATCCGGCTATCAAGTGGACGACGGTGTAGAGGCTGTTGATGGTGTTAGCGCGGAGGGCAAAAAATTGAGCAAAAAGCTAAGTCGCCTAACAGCGCCGGGTTTCTTTAAATCACCATTTGGCAAGAGTCGCAACAATTTACGCAACAGCAAAACAACAAAACATCCACACGAATCCACCTCTTGGGAATGGTATCGCTCGAAAAATTCCGATTCTAAGCCATTGAGCGGCTCGGTGTCGGCCAGCGGCGGCTTTATGCGCGCATCACCAACCGTCAGTTTGGACTCATCATCACTCTCGGAAATACTGCTACCGAACAGTCGTACAGAGAATTCATTTCGCATACTCGAAGAGGCTATACTGTCGTCGGGCGAGAGCATAGCCGCCAGCAGTGTAGCAACAACGGGCACAAGCGCCACGGATAATGGTAATGGTAATGCACATAGTAATGGCAGTCATAGCAATGGCAGTAGCATCGCTAGCAATAGTAATCGCAGCTCCACTTCATCCACATCGACGAAAAAGAAAAATCGCAGCTTCAATAAAATATTTCGCAAAGTATTTTAGGTCCCCTGTGAAGTGTACTATAGTAATTGCGTAGATTTTATTTTTTTTATTAATCTAAAGTCTTTGACTAAAGTGAGCGCGTTCAAAAGAGTACGAGAAAGAGCGTGAGAGTGAGTTAGTAGTAATATAAGTTTTGAAATTCAAGCGCCTTTTCGAAAGTATTTAAGCAGTGTTTGCCGACACGTGTGCTGAAGAATAAAGCGCTAAGTGTTAACAGTTAATTATATAGATATATAAAATATTTTTAGTCTGAGTTAAATTGAATGATATTACAAAATTAGTTTAAATTCAGTGTGCGCTGTAAAAAAATATATGTTTCTTATATAAAATTTGGAGAAAAAGCAAAGTTAAAGTCTGAACTTGAACATAGATTTTCAAATTTAAATTACAATCACTTCGTGCGTAGTCGTGAAGTTTCGTGAATTTTTTTTTTGGAATTTCTAAATTGCTATTTTAATAATTTTCGCATTATTTTTGGTCTTTATTTTTTTGTTTTTTTTTATTTTTTTTTTTTTTGAAATATCAAAATAGTAACGGTTTAGCAAAACCATTCAATTTTTGGTCTTTTTTTATTTTTTCCGTTTTTTTTTTGTTTTTCAAATATAAAATCAGTAACGATTTAGCAAAACCTTTTAATTTTCACTTTTAGGTTAGAATATTGCAAATTATTTTTTCAAAGCGTAATCATGCAGCGCTAAATGCTGCTTAATTCAATATTTGTTCTTGCTTTTCAATTTAACACTTTTATCTACATATTTTAAAGCCTTCAGCTTGCTTTTCTTCAGTTTAAGCATGTTCAATTATATCTACACCTAATATACGCCACTTTGTGCTTGCCTGCCGTTGTCCTTTTCATAAATTTAACTATTTAACAATATTATTTGTTGTTGTAACAACATTTTCATAAAAAAAAATAATTTTATTTTTAATTTAGTTTTTAGTTAAGAGAGTGGGGTACATAATAATTATATGGCGACGAACAACAATTCATTTGACAATTCGACGGATTGCAATAAATAAGAAAAAAAATTAACTACTAAGTCAACGATTTGAAGAGAGCAAGAATGGAAGAGAGTACAGCTACAAAGCTGAACTGCATAAATTTAAGATTTCCTTAGTAATACAAAATGCTCGTAATTAAAACAGACAATTATTTATTAAAATGTAAAATTGATTAATTTGAAATTTTAATGCAAAAACTATTGTAATTTTGTAATTTGAATATTTTTCTAAAGTTTCCCAAATCCTATTTAAATCATATTTTTAATATATGTAATGAATAATTTAGTTTTGTATATACATACATATGTATGCGTGTGTATGAAAGAAATATTCTATTTATATAACCTGTTGTGGTGAGGCCATTGTGTGAAGCGAAAAAATTATTATTATTGTAAAACAAAAGATAGTACATTTTTGAATTTTATTACAAAATTTAAAAACGCCTGATTATTGTTAATTATAAGCAAATTTATGTACATACAAATATGTACCTGTGTGTATGTAGTTGTTGAAAACGAAGAGCGCTACATACATTTGTAGGCTGTTTAGTCAAACAAAAACAAAAATCGAAAGTGTTTCGGCAAGACTTACATATGTTACACCTATATAGAGTCACATATATGTTGTTACTTAAAAATTGACTGTTATTGCGAAATTAATTTTCAATTTAAGTAGTTACACATAAAATATTTAAATATTTTGTATGTTTCAATGAAAACACAGCGTTAGCCACTTACATTTTTCTTTAATTACAATTTGTTTTTAATATTTTTTTTAAGAATTCTATTTTCCTTACAGAGACACACACACGAGTACATATACAAATATGTAGAATAATGATTACTTCTTGTACTTGTTATTTATTTACAATTGCCAACATAGGTAGCTTGCTTACATTCAGTTTATCTCATTGCGAGATTTTATTTCATACTATTTCTAAATTCCTTTCATGCATTATTCCAATCAATCATACAAAAAAAAAACATTGTTATATCATTATATCATAACGTAGATATTTCATGTATTCACTAGTTTGTAAATTATATTTTAATTTTATGCATACGAAATGTATTTTAAAGCAATTGTTATAACATATAAGCTTATTTGTTACATACATACATATATACATACATATTTTGTTTAAATATTATTTTTAATGCAATGGCGAATTTATTTCAATTTGCTATTTTGTATGTAAGCACTTAAATATACTTTCGTGTGTATATTTCTAGCTTGTAGTAGTATGTGTAAGGGCGCGTACGTTTATGTATTTGTAAGAGAGATTGCGTTTATAACACAAAATAATGCAATGCCATAAAGCTGTTTTGTCTATAGGAGTTATTTATTTAATAATAAAAAAGGATGTAGTAGTATTTTAGGTAAAATAAAATATACATTGGACTTTATGAAATTGCCACATTCTTATAAGAATATAATAAATACAAATAAATTTAAAAAAAAATGTTTTTTATTTATCCGTATTAAATGGTAAGCTCCAAAGGGTATGAACGATCCATTCGCTGTTTTAATGATTGTTGGATAATCGTTAAAAGAACAACAACAACGATCCAATTGTTAATGTTAAATTATTCTGTTTTAAATTTCGAATTAATTTATTTCAACGATAACAAAAGGGTTGCATGCTGATAAATAAGTGGCGTTGCCATATCTATATATTTTGCAAACGAATCAAAATAAAAAATAAGGTTTGATTAAATCGCGAATACAAAAATCACAAAACTTAATTATTTATTTTAAAATTTAGATATATTTCAACATATGTATAAGAAGTTTTATGTTTATTTAAACATATAAAAAGTGTAAAATTAAATATATCTTCATTAAAGTTCTATTAAACCACTGTACAACTTACAGTAAACAACAACGATGTTCGATGATTTCCAATAATCGATAACAACTCGCATGCACTAATCGACCAAACACGACTTTCACATCGTTTGTTTCTAAAAAGTTTTTAGCTGTGCTGCTGTGCAAAAATCATTTTCTGTTTCTTAAAGTATAAAAAATTGTTAATTAATAATAACAAATGGGTGATCAGGTATTTCGATATTAATTTATTTATGTGCAACCTATTATAATTACAAAATTTAGCAGCCTCCACAAATGCCTATGCCGCCCGGTGCCGGACCTATGCAAGGCGGTCCACCACCACCGTTGCTTGGCATGCGGCCACCACCAGGTTTGTTGCCTGGACCACCGGCACCGCCAATATTTCCTCCCGGCCTTAATATGCCGCATCAACAGCTGCCGCCGCCGCAGCAAATGCCACCACCACCACAACAAATACCGCCACCAACTCAACAACAATTGCAACCGCCGCCACAGCAGTTGCCACCGCCGCCATTACAAATGAATCCGCAGCAGTTGTCAATGCAACCTATGAATCCGCAACAGATGCCGCCTCCACCGCATCAACAAATCGCGCCTCCACCACAACCATGGACACAGGGACCACCACCAACACAACGTATGGAGGTACCTAACAGTGAGCAAATCGGGAGACCCATGCCACTAATGTCTATGCAAGTTGAGAAACCTATTGGTGGTAATGGTAATAATACGACGGGTAGTGCTACAGCAGCGGATAATGTGGCTGAAGGTGGCGAAAGCGGTGAAAATGCCGATGATGACGAGAAAAATAAGAAGCCAACCGAAGTGGTGCTGCCGAAAGCTTTGGAGGATGTTTTAGCGTTAAAAGATCAAAGGGCAGCAGAATTTCATGTGAATGCCGAAGATTTTACTTCGGATGAAGCAAATAGTGGTGGTGTTGGCAACGCTGGCAGTGGAGTTATTGGTAATGACTACGGCGATGCCGGTGATGACTCCGATGAAGAAGGTGAAACGCAACTGAACGGTGGTCTAACCGGAAAAGGTGGTAAACAAAGCCGTGCTGATAAAAATAAGAAGAAGAAACGCAGAAAGAAGCAAAATCGCAAACTTAGGCAGCAACGTGACCACGAGCGCACAAATGACGCTGAAAATGATCAAACAACTGAAGTTGAAAGTAAAGCCGATGATGCAGAAGCTGATGACGATGCAAAGGCGGCAACGAATGAAAATAACTCGGAGGATGAAATAGAGGACAAAGATAAAAATAGAGAGAGTAGAAGCAAGAAGGACAAAAAGGGTAAGGATAGGGATAAGGATAAGGAGCGACAGAAACAAAAGGAAAGCGCAGTTGATAAGAAGGATAAATCGGAGGTTGTCGGTGAGGATGATGTGACCATTGAATACGTGCCCGAACGCATAACAATCGCCGATTTAGCGCCAATGTATAGGCAATTTTATCGCGTTTTCGAGATATTTAAATTGGAGAATAAACCCAAGGTCGCCGAAAAGGACAAAATCGCTACGGAAAATGAAGGCGCCGCTGTGCCCAAGAAGCCAGTAGATAAGATGCAAGATGATGATGACGACGATGACAATGAGGTACTTACTTCGTAATGATTTACAAATATTTTTTTTTTATAAATATTTTTTTTTTTATAAATATTTTTTTTTTTATAAATATTTTTTTTTACAAATATTTTTTTTTACTAATATTTTTTTTTACAAATATTTTTTTTTACAAATATTTTTTTTTTACAATTTTTTTTTGCTACCTCACAGGAAACCAAAGAGGACAAGGAGAAATTATCTAAACGCAAACTGAAGAAACTCACACGCTTAAGTGTTGCTGAGCTAAAACAGTTGGTCTCACGTCCCGACGTTGTGGAAATGCACGATGTCACTGCACGTGATCCCAAATTACTTGTACAGTTGAAGGCATATCGCAACACTGTGCAGGTGCCACGTCACTGGTGTTTCAAGCGAAAATATCTGCAAGGCAAGCGTGGTATTGAGAAGCCACCATTCGATCTGCCGGCCTTCATCAAAAAGACTGGCATTATGGAAATGCGTGAATCGCTGCAGGAGAAGGACGATGCCAAGTCATTGAAGTCGAAAATGCGCGAACGCGTGCGCCCCAAAATGGGTAAAATCGACATAGACTATCAGAAATTGCACGATGCCTTCTTCAAGTGGCAGACCAAACCACGCATGACCATACACGGTGATCTCTACTATGAGGGCAAAGAGTACGAGACACGTTTGAAGGAGAAGAAACCGGGCGACTTATCCGAAGAGTTGCGCATAGCACTCGGTATGCCAGTCGGCCCCAATTCACATAAAATTCCGCCACCATGGCTTATTGCGCAACAACGTTACGGGCCGCCACCATCATATCCTAGTTTGAAAATACCCGGCTTGAATGCGCCCATACCCGAGGGCACATCGTTCGGCTACCATGCCGGTGGTTGGGGTAAACCGCCTGTGGATGAGAATGGCAAACCATTGTACGGCGATGTATTTGGCACAAATATTATGGATTTGGATGTGAGTCTTCGGAATTCTTATTTGCATTTTTTCGTTTGTAATACTTGTTTATTTTCATCCATTTCAGAGTGGCATTGACGAGGGCGATATTGAGCGCAATCAGTGGGGTGAACTGGAGTCAGAGTCTGAGGAGTCATCCGAGGAAGAGGAGGAAGATGGTGAAGATCTGGCTAACCAGCCAGACGATAGCGGTCTCGTTACGCCAGCTGAAGGTTTGGTAACACCATCGGGCCTAACAAGTGTACCCGCCGGCATGGAGACGCCAGAAACGATTGAGTTGCGTAAGAAGAAAATCGAAGCCGAAATGGAAGAGTAAGTAGTTGTTGCTATATTTTGCTTAATTATATTTTAATCAATAATTTTTAACACTTGCAGCAATGATACACCGGTGCTGTATCAAGTGCTGCCCGAAAAGCGTACCGATCGTGTAGGTGCTTCCATGATGGGCTCCACACACGTCTACGATATTAGTGGTGTTAACAAGCCGGCAGCACGTGCCGCTGTCACGGTTGATCGTGAGGGTACCGTCGAATTGGCTTTGGATCCATCCGAATTGGACTTGGACAATGAGGCGATGGCACAGCGTTATGAACAACAAATGCGCGAACAACAAAGTCATCTGCAGAAGGAGGATCTCTCCGATATGTTGGCCGAGCATGTGGCACGTCAGAAGTCGAAGCGTAAGCGGCAACAAGCCGACACAACCAGCAAAACCACGAAGAAGTATAAAGAATTTAAATTTTGAATTTTTAATTGCAAACATTTCTTTAAGCCAATTAATTTGAGCGTTTGTATTTGGCGCATAAAGCATAGAATAAACAACAGTTGGCAACGCGTAGCTAATATTAAATGCAACGGTTTTTTTTAAATGGCACAAATTAATGGAATATCGGAAAATCACTTGGTCAAAAACTATTTATTTTTTCGAAACTTCGACGAATGCAAATATCATCCAAAAATTAGTTTCAAAATATATGTAAGTCACTTCACGTCACTTTTTTTATAAACATTTCTTTTAATATATATTTCATTTAAATCTTTAATTCATTTAAAAACTCCGTAACCTCTAACATATCATCTTTATGTAATTTCTGCTCTTTGGCCGCATTATTTAAGCGTCTAGCTGCGGCGCCTAAATCTTTCTTCCATTCCGCTATACTTTTGTACTTTTCACTATTTGAACAATAAATAATCTCATTGATATCCTCGTCCAGTTTGAAACAACAAACCGCTTTGAAAGCAGCGCGTAGTTGTTGTAAGGCTACGTCACGTAACGCTTCATCTCGACACACTAAATTCAATATGAAGAGGCCCTTATCGCCAATAATGGATTTAATGTTAGTGAGCACGGCAGGTTCAAGAAAACTCTTTGGCGGACAACTCATGCCGAGCGACAGATCCTTGCTGTCAACGTCAAATAGCACTGCGTTGAATTTGATTTCTACAAAGAAATAATAATATTTTTAGAAATAAGCAATGCAAATATTAACAACGTCGAATTTACCTTCTTTTTTGCAAACTTCTAAAAATGACAAGCCATCATCGATAACCACATGAAATCGATTGTCTTGCTTTAATTCAAAATATTGTTCCGCCACTTCCAACATGATGGGATCAATTTCAACTGCAGTTAAACGCACGCTACTGTGGATTGTTATTTTTAAATACAAAAAAATGTATATTTTTAAATATAAAATTCGAAAAAATCATAGACAACTTACGGCACAGCGGCATGTAGAAAACTGCAGAGACCACCACCGCCTAAACCCACCACGACGACATCGTTGAACTCATTGCCCGCACACTTTTGAGCCGTAGCCAATTGTACGCCAGCAGACATGTATAAGTGATGCTGGCATGCCAAATAGCCGAAATCGATTTTCTTGCGCTCCTTTTTACCTTTCAGTTTTACTACAAAAAAGTAAAATGATCAGCTAATAAATTAAAGAGCTCAACTTTTGCGCTTACTTGTCTTCACCAAAGCCTCCGATTGTACTACAAATTGATTATTCAGAAAGATGAGACGCCGGAATACTTTGCCATCGCCACCTTCCACCTCCTCAATGCGAAATTCGCCGGATATTTTGGAAAAGCCACTAACCAGCGTTTCACGCTTACCGACATCAACGCCCAGTGATAAGAACGGTATCTGTAAAAACAGAAAATTATTTTACTGTAAGATATATACCATGCAGCACATTGTTAACCAACTTGTTCCGTTAGACCAATAGGCGCTAGGCACTTGATGCTGTCCGCTAGTTCACCCTTCACGGTGTCCAATGACGCATATTCCTGATCGCGATGCAGTGTCACTACGGCTAGACGCTGGAATTTCGCAGAACTCTGTAATTTTTTACGACCCTGTGTGGTGGCGAAGAGCCATTCGATTTCTCTGTTAAATATAAGAATTGAGAATGTGAAAATGGTAAGGTTTTACATTTTCGTAATGCTGATAGATCCTACCTGCCCTGAGGTACTATAAATGCTGCAAATTTACCAAGGCCTCTTGCCGGTGGTTGATCCAGCACATGAACTGTATAGCGTGGCGTAGATTCGCCTGGTTGACACAAATCCATTACCACTTCATTATGACCTATAAGACAATTTTTTTTTAGTTTTTGACATAACACAATCTTTAAATTAACTAACCCGCAATATTTGAGCGCGCTAGACCATTGCATATCAGCGCTGCTCTCTGCACAGCCGTCACAGCATCTGTTAGCTCCTTAGCAGTTTGTACACGTTGCATTTTATCCTTGCCCAAACTAAATTCTAGTATCTAAAATAATCAAATGAAATATAAATCAATAAAAAAAATTAATCATAACGCAACAATTGCTTACCGGTATTGGCAATGCTTTAAACTTGGTAGCAATAACAAAGAAGACAGGCATTGCCATCACTTCAGGATTATCGGCATTCTTCTCCTGATTGGCACGATCTGCGTCGGCACAATGCACCACACGTAACATAAAGCCATTACGTGGGAAATAATCTAAAATGTATTTCAAGATGTGTTCTTGTAAAAGCGTTATACACAAGTAACGTCCACCGTTGCTATAAAATTAAAAAAAAAAAAGGTTTATAGTATGCAAAATACGTGTATGCACGCTAGCGCTTGCTTACCGCATAGTACGTTTGATTTCATTGAAGTAGCGCTCCACGGTTGCACGCACCTCGGGAGTGTCATCAACAAAAAGCGCATCCAATGTGCCCTTATCTAATGCAACGGAGAAATATTCATCCTCGAAAGTCATTTGCGTTGCATCCATTTGAAGGAATTTCATGCTCGCACGTTTATGCGCATTTACTTCTAACATTTTACGAATCGCCACCGATGAGATATCAATGTTTGTTATATTTCTAAAAAGAAATTAAACTTGATTATTTTCATAATCGTACCAGAAACGTATACAGCTGCATGCTAGTGTTTTCACTTACCTAAATCCTGAGTCGTACATATCCATGCTAAGCTGTGAATTACCACAACCTAGCATTAGTATTTGATCTATATTCTTAACATATTTGTGTATTTGCTCACATAATTCCAAATATTCGCCATACCTACACGTGCGGAGGAAAAATAAAACGCATTAATTATTGTTTCAAACCGGTGTGCAGCTAATTCACGTAAACCGACCATTCAAAGGCCTTCTCACCACGTTTTGTGAAGAAGGAATTCCAGTATTCGGGTTGCGCGAATTCCTCGTGCGATTTTGGCAACAAATTCATTGCAAATTTGTTAAAAACGTATATTTGTTTACTTCACGTGTTAAAATAAAATATTGAACGCAAAATATATACGAGCAAAACATGCACAAATAAGTTGAAACAGCTGTTTACGGTGATGTGTGATAATCGATTAATTTCCAATAGAGCACAGAGTGACGTTTATAAATAAGCAATCATGTTTTAAATACTTAGTTGATTATTTAAATTTTAAATTAAATCATATAAAATTAAATAAACGGAAAAGTGGGATGTATATAAAATTATATGAAATAAAATTTTTATAATTGTATATTTAAAATCAGTTAGAAATTAAAAAAAAATGATAGTGTTAAAACTTTTTAATAAAATGTAATATTATCAGCGTAGCACACCCTGTGTTAATCAAAATTCTATTATGAAAAAAATGCACATACGACAACAAATATTTGACGTTTAGTGGCAGCGGATAAGAAAAATACTGATTGGCTAAATAATTAAATTTCTTTTATTAATTCAACTAGTCCATTAACAATGGTACATCATAGGATATAAAATAATACGTTTTGTCTTTCTAAGTGAAAAGTTTAAGCCAAAACAAATAACTAATTGTTGTGCTACATAAAAACAAAAGTAATCAGTGCTAGTGAAAGTATTGTAGGGGCGTAGGTGCATGTGTGTGTTTGCTGGAAGTGGCACTTTGAACAAGAGAAAAGTGCCAAAGCATTCCTTTTGTGAACTTTCCACATAATTAAACTATTTTGGCAACGAACAGTTAAAATCCATACACTGTTTTAACATAATATTACCGTCCTCATTGTTGTCCCTACCCGTTTACAAATGTTTTCTGTTGCACAGCGTTCACAAATAAAAAACGGATAAATGCGTGCAAATGTTAGTTTGATGTTGTCGCATGGAGTTAGTGAACCGATCATGTCACGTCCGGATTACGAACAAAATGCGCTACATCACGGTTGCTTATCGGTGCTATTGCGTGGTGTAGGGCCATCGAAGCCACGTTCACTGCAGAAGGCGTTTGATAAGGTGCGCCGCGTCAGCAATGTAAAAATAAATGGCAAGTACTTGCAATCAATAAATTATATATTAATACTAATAGCACACTTCTCTAATACAGACTCAACAGGTATTACACGTGATATTTGGGTGCGCTACATACATGACCATCCTGTGGAAAACAATGATTGGGGCGATTTTCAAACACATCGACGCCTGCTGGGCTTAATCACTATTGGCAAATTTGAAAATCAAACGGAGTTAAATGAGCTTTGTAGACAACATGAATCGCTTAAAGTGCGCTACAGTGGTACACTATATGACTCACGTGCAATATTTTTCGGTCCATCGCCAACACAAGCGACTGAAAACATAAATTCGGCCGGAGGCGATCAACAATTCAGGGAGACAAGCAACTCTACCGTTCACGATAGTGTTAATCTGAATTCTAATAGCGTAACAAATCATTGTGCACGACTGGAAGATGAATATACCACACCATCTAATTTTAAGGCGCAAGCATTTTTCTATCGCGAACAAGATTCTTGCAGTGATTTAGAATCACACATAGCCGAGTTCATACATGCGCTGTTCTGGGTGTTGGAATCGAAGCGTTTGGATAGATCGCGTGAAAAGGTGGAAAAAGTTAGTTTACTGTCTGCACCTTTCGAGAAACGCAGCTTTGTTGGGCTGGACATGGATTCACGCAGCAATCGTAAACGCTGTGTGGGACGTGTCACCAAGAATTTGGCGGACTTATCGCTACAAGCGGGACTCGTCGTCGATGCACTCGGCTTATACCATAGCGCTTGCGAAACTTTGCGTGCCATAGGCGATTTATTGTGGGTGGGCGCTTCGGAAGAAGGTTTGTGTTCAGCGTCAGCAATACTTTTATATCCACATTTGCGTGAGAGTGAAACGTTACATCGAAACACGTCCCTGCAGGATGGTAAGTAGTATTTTTTTTATAAATTATGGTTTTACAATTTATTTTCTAATGCAATTTATTGTAGGTCCTTCACCTTTGCGCAACACACCGGAAAAATGGCGTGCCAGCGATGCAACGGTCAAAGTGCATGCACCAGAACACCAGCACAATTCGCACACAGACGATCAAGCCAATACACCCACAGTGCTCATGACCTCAGCATCATCGTCTTGCTCTTCAGTATCTTCCCTGTTAACAAATTCTTCAACTTCCGGCACGCCGTCATCGTCTTCGTCTACATCCACTATTTCCGCGGCGCAACATGGTGCGCGCGCTAGCGAGTTGCCCAGCAACATATTAAAACCCGAAGAACTCAACGGCTACTACAGGCGCGCAATTATAAATTATAGCAAATATGGACCCGCCGCTGTTATTGAGACTGAGGCGGCGTTGAAAGCGGCGCGCATTTCAATTGAACAAAATCGGCCATTAGATGTTGCTATGTTCTTGCAAAATATACTATATTTGAATGTGAACATGAGCGAACCGGAGCGTGTAAAACGTTTCGAAGTGATCACCGATTTGTACCACCAGATCGGCTATCGACGCAAAGCGGCCTTCTTTCAACGCTTAGCAGCGCTCAAATATGTACAACAAGGCAATCCGAATCCCGATTGGTCGCAGACCTACCGGCTGATGTTGGACAGCTTTTCCGGTTATTTACTTTCGCTCGATCCCATGGAGGTGATCGACAATGCGGCCGGTTGGCCAGCGCTACAAATCGATTTGCTGCAAGGTGTAATTGCCGCGGCACGTCGTCTCGGCCAATCGGCGTTAGCGACACGTCACATGACCTTTCTGCTGCAGACGCAGTGGGCGCATATGACGCCAACGGAGCAGAGTGAAATGTCTGTGCAATTACAGAATTTAAGTGCGCAATGTGAGGGTTCACCTGTGCCGCTGGTGCTGGAAAACGGCACTGTCATACCACCAGCCAATCTAACGGATTTGCCCTATTGCATGGATCTGGTGGTGCGCGATTTGCCGGCACATCTGCGGCCGCAGCGTATAAAAATCGTGAAAGCCGATAGTGGACCCTTCCTATTCACACCCATACATCTGAATTCGATGGACAGACGTGAAAAGAAGAAGGAAAAGAATAAAATTGGTGAGTGTGGTGAGTTTCTCATACCGTAGATATTTGTTTTCAAACATTTATTTACAGCCTTTCTCTGGGTACAAAACAATCTAAGCGAGGTGACACTACGCCTGCGCAATCCATTACCATTCGAGTTGACTGTCAGCGACATGCGGCTGCTCACCAATGGCATCGTTTTTGAATCGCTGCCACAAACGGTAATTTTGCAACCACATGTACCGACCACGGTGACACTACACGGTACACCCATTGAGGTGGGTCAGCTGGAGGTGCAGGGCTACAGCACACACGCACTGGGTGTCAAGTCCAATTGTCGCTTGAAAAACATGCGTGGACGCAAATTTCCACCCAATTATCTAGTGGATGTGATACCGGCGTTGCCGCGCATTTCCGTTAAGACCTCATTACCACAAACGGCCACTTTCAGTCAGCTGGCAAGTTCCGATATTGTTATCACATCCGCCAGTTTAACTTTGTACAACGGTGAGTCGTCAACGTGCGTAGTAACCATCACAAATGACAGCGCGCTCGCCGTGGAACATCTGGAGATCAGCATCAATTCGAATGTGGAACAAGAGGTGCAGAAGAAAATATTCACAATCGATGAAAAGGACTTGCAAGTGAGTCTGAATTTCGTATAAATAGCAGAGCAGTGTTTCAAAAGCAATTATTTTCTTCCACTTTTCTCGCAACAGTCAAAACTTCCCATACAACCCAATAGCTCAATCGATTTTACGGTGCACATTTATGGTGAAGCGGACTTCGTCTGTCCTCTAGTAAGTCAACGCGCTGCTTCCGTGCATTCGAGCAGCACAGTGACGGCTGCCTTGCAAGCAGATTATGCGGGCGCCACAATGGGTGCTGGCCCATATTCATTGCAGTACTCGACACTTTCCTCATCGGGTCATGCGAGCCTGCCGTCGCGTGTTAGTTCGCCCAATCAGCAGCAAACGGCGTATAATCGACGCAATGATCCGAATAATCTGAGTTTTCGTTCGTCCACGTCGGGCGGCACGCCCTCATTGGCGGCGCTCAGTTTGCCGCCAGCTGGCGCGCAGGGCAGCAGTCAAGGCTATGGACAACATGTGGAGGCGCAGTTTCGTGTGAAGTATTCCGGTGGTGAGGCCATGGAACAGGGTTATTGTCGCCAGTGTGCAATTTCATTCAATATTGAGCTGTTGCCGAGCGCGCAAATAACCAGCTGGGATGTGCTGCCGGCGGAAATGTGAGTGAATAACCGTTAGAATTTTTTTTTTTTTTTTAATTTATCACATTTATCACATTTTTCAGTCCTTCACAATTCTATTTGGTGCTGGATGTCTCCAATTTGACTGCACAAGAAATGTCGCTCAATTACACCAACAACAAGAGTATACTGATCGAAGCCAAAGAGAGTTGTCGTGTGCCAATACCAGTCGATCGCTGTTCGTTGGAGCAAGTAGTGGCCGCACGTGAAGCGGAATACGCGGAGAATATGGAGAAAGGTAGTTGCTACATGGATTTATGAATGAACTCTAACCTCAAACTATACTTCTACCTTCTACAGATCTTTGCTATCGCACACAACTGCTCTCATTCAGCGACAGTATTAGTAAATTATGCTCCGAGCATATAGCAGAGCGTGTGAAAATCAGTTGGTTGCTCACCGGCACCGACATACAGGGTATAGCCTCATTGCATGGCATCGTGCTGACAGCCGCCATGATCGATTTGACAACCGTATCGCCGCTGCAATGGAGTAAGTGTTGTTGTTGCGCATACTGTGCATAAACAATATTAAATTTGATTTTTATTTAATTTTTTTTGTTTAATTTTCGCAGCGGTATCCTTCCAAAATACACCCGTTCAACCGCAATCGGAAATTGTCTGCGCTGCCGGTCAGAGCGCCATATTGAATGTGAGCGTAAGCAATCAATCGGCGCAACCGTTACGCAATCTTGTGCTCACCATTAAATTCTATCAGGATTACTTGAATGGCATGGAGAATTACAATTTAGATACACGCGTTGCCATATCTGGTCCGAGTAGGTAAGTGGCGCGCTTTCTATAATTTTTTTTTTTAATACAATTGAACTTCCATAACTCGAACCCTTGAATTGGCAATATAAGTCAAATTTCATACAAATTACTTTCCCGAAGTCTCTCTAACTCGAAATTTTTTGTGAATTATGGTGATTCGAGTTAGGGAATTTCAACTGTATATATGTATGTATGTCATAACTATAATGTCTTTTCCACCACAGAGTTTCAATACCGCTTCTACAGAAACACGCACAAATTCAACACGAATGTACCGCAATCTTTTTCACGCCTGGTCGCTTCAAGGCCAGCATACAATGCTGTTCCAAGCCACAGGCTGCAACGCAAACGGCACGTGCCTCAGTGTTGGACGGCAAAATGCCCGCTGTACAAGTGAACGACATTGTTGGCAGCGCCGCTAGCTATCATGAACAGCAGGAGCACATTTGGAAATTTATACCGCCTATTGAAGTGACCGTTATCGAGCAATAATGCAATATGCGCTTAGTTAATAGTATTTATAGGTAAAAAGTATGCAACGGTTGTGCTCAAGGCGTTGTTTGTTTGTTAGCTTTACGCGACGCGCTGGCAAAGACAAAAAAGTCCAAAAAGCTTACGCAAAACCATGTTGAAATATACATACACACATACATACATATAACATAATTTGAATGCGCTGTTCGAAAAGCGCAGCTTTAAAATCAGCGTATTGTTTATATATACATAACTATACATACAGATATATATATTTTTTCTTATAACAGTCGTGTGTGTATTTGGTGTGCTCATTCTAATACGTTTAGCCAATTGAAATAAGCAAGCTATGCGTTTAGCAAGGACATAAGACGGATGCGTGTAGTAAGAATTGTCTATTTACATTTTTAAAACAAAAAAAAATAATAAATAATTAAGTTCGGCTTATTTACTGCACAGGTTAGTATAACGAATAATACGGCTACTCTTTGCTTGTTTTTTTTTTGTTTTGTTATTAGTATGCGCTTTATGTAAAAGTTAATTTAGTTGTTTGTTATTAATAGAAATAGTTCTTGAAATTACTGACTTAAGCTGTAAAATTTAATTGCATTATGTTTGTGAAGCGCGTCAATTACTTGTCCAGCAGTCGTTTAGCTCGTAGCACATAAAACGAGTAACAATAAACAATATTAATTGTAAACAAATGCTTTGTATATATTATAAAAAATTAAAGAATACACAAATCTGTATAACACTAGTTCAGGCTGAACGCTATAAAGTTTTTTTTTTTAATTTCGCTATGAAAAAGGTTTTTGTTCATTATTATTATCCTTTTTTAATTTGCACAAAGTATATTTTTTGGGGATCAATTGTGTTCAATTGACAACTACAGTGCATGCCAGACGTCACACATTTGCTGCTAATATTAAAAAAAATATATTTATTATTAAATTGTGTAATTAAAAATTTATTCATTTACATATTCACGTATGTAAATATTAAAACAGCTGTTATAAAGTCACTACAACCAAAAGCAATTGTTACTACAGGCATAAATACAGGCAGTTCATGAAATCCGCTTGAAATCGTAAATATTAAAATTTCAAAGACTTTTAAGCGCGCATTACATATATATTTAGCTTATGATATTGAAATAATAAAATATGTTTAATTGCATAGTAAATACAACAAAAAAAAAACAATGCATAGACAAATATTGTATTATTCAAATATACGGCTACAAACAAATAAAAACTGAATGCGTGTTTTTTTTTTACTTATATAAAAAGGTGCTTCCCCGCATTGAATCAAAAAGCTTATCTATTTAGAGATTACAAACTTAAATATCTAGTGATACCAGATATTTTACAAGTAGTTGCGTAAAAATTAATATAATTTTGAAATACACTCAATTTTTTTATTAAAAATATTTATTTATTATATAAAAATAATATTTATTATTTTCATTTAAAATTGCTACACATATACAATTGCTAATTATGGTTGCTATAACAATTAAATAAAATTTGTTATCGATTATAGATATATCGATTGCATATGTCGCAGTTTGTGTCACTAATATTTATTTAACATTTAGTTGAAAATACACAGCATACGCTAACATTTTACTTTTAGTGGCTTAAAGTGATCAATAGCAACTTACGAAGCGTCCATTTTTATGAAGAAAGCATAAGAATGGTTGGCAAATCTTCTGTTTCAGTGATTCAGGAATATTGTGCTAAAAACAAAGTACCACCACCTATTTATGATTTTCTGGACGAAGAGGACGGTAGCTTTTGTTGTAAGGTAATACGTTTGAATATAAATATTTATTTCATTTATTTATAAACAAACTAATATTTATATATTATATACCAATGCAGATTAACTTCATGGAGACAGACGCTGTGGGTATAGGACGTTCGAAGCGCGATGCCAAGCATAATGCCGCCGCTGTCCTCATAAAAAGATTGCGTCTCGATGATTCATTTCAATCGGGCGATGATGTCGCTGGAGGCATACCACCCACTGATATGATTGTGCAATTGCGTGACTATTGCGTGCAACAGGATATGCCATTGCCAACATTTGAAATTGTGCAACAGGCTGGTACACCGGATGCGCCGGAATTCACGGCATTGTGTACAGTTGCTTCCATACGTCGTTATGGTGTATCGGAAAAGAAAAAGGACGCACGCCAAAAGGCAGCATATGAAATGTTGCTTGCCATTGTTGATGTGAGTACACACAAATAGTGTAATTATAAATGCACAATAGTTAAATGTTTCTTTATTTATACTAATACATATTTATAGGATGTAAATAAGCTGGAGCAAAATATGCAAATAACTACGCTGCAAAATGCACAAAAGGAGATCGACGAAGAACGTTATCAAAAATTTAAAACTTATCGTGAGCTTACGGAATCGACCACTGGCGATATACCTGGTGTACTAATTTGTGATCGACATAATTTTTTCAAAAAATTCTATCCTGAATTGCGAGAAGCAGCGCATAAAATACTTAGAACGAGCTACGACTCGGTGGAGGATCAAGCCTTGGATGTACTGGAAGCATTAAAAATCAAACCCAAAATTACACAAGCACCATCAGAACAAGCAAGTCCCCTCTTTTTTATCGAATTGAATTGTGACTATGATGTGGTATTTGCTGGACGGGCAGATAAAGTGTACGATGATATAATTGATTATTTCAAAGTGATGCTTTAAATCGCTTAATTTCTGTTGATGAATTGCGCTGTTGTTGAATACACAAGTATGTAATATTAAAATATGTGATGCATGGATTATTTAAAATGAATTATTATTAAAATTAAAAATAAAGTACCATATTTTCAAATAATTTATATTATTATATATATAATATACAAGACAGTAGTGCACTTACAATGCCTAGTCAATTTTCTGGTACTTCTCATTTTCTTATACCACATACATATGTAATTATTTTAATCTTAATTCTAAAATTTCTCTTCCAACTCCTTCTTTACTTGTCCAGACAACTTTAAATTGAAAACGCTTATCGGTATTAATCAATTCCTCGAATTGCCTTAGTCCACCACCAACACCGAAATAATATGTTTTTGCTGCGACTAGCACAACACCGTCGGAATTTAATTTTGCATAGAATGTGTCTAATAATTTTTGCTGATTCTCAGGATTGTATATAGTCTCTGACGTTAAAATATAATCGAACTTTTCCGCTTTGTCTTCCACACCTTTTGCAGTTAGTTGCGCGTATTCCCACCAATCACCGGCATAAAATTGTAGACTTTGTTCCAGTGCGTCGATATCAAACTGTTCTTCTTCTATTTCTTTAGTTTCCGCTATATCTGTAGCAGTTGGATCTTCATCTACAGGTTTCGTTTGGGTTTTCACATTTAGCAAAACATTTGGTATTGTTATTTGTGTTAGTACATCTTTATTCTAAAAAGAATATTGGAAATTAGTTTCATTTGAATAATGTATTCATATTTATTTAATTTGACTTACATAATCCTGAAAGTGCACTTCAGCTCCGCATCTATACGCATAGATGCCAAGTAAACCAGCGCCACAGCCTAGATCCAAAACACGTTTCCCCTGCCAATCCTGTGGCTTGATATGTTTGGCTAGATATTGTAGCAAATCATCGGTACACTCCCAAATTTTGGCACCACCTGACAGGGTTAATATGTATTATATTCATATACAGCTCTAATTAGTTAATTTTCTAAATACCCTCATAAACTCCAGGTATGAGATCTGAGTGTGTTTGTTCGGCTTTTGCTATATCCTTATTATCATTGTCATCGCATGTAATGTGTTCAATCAGAAATCCTGTGACAATATGCTGGATTGGTAGATCTGCTATATGCAAAGTAGTAGCATTCAATTTATAAACATCTAGGTTTTCCAAGGTTTCCGCACTAATTGCCACCTGCTCCGCTTTGTACCATTCTGTTTGTCCATTCTTACTAGAAGTAAAATGTATATAGATTTCATTATTTTGAAAATAATGGCTGCTTTACCTTGTTGTTTTTACTAGTTCCTTTTCGCTTTCATTACTTTCGTTAACAAATGGATTATCACTATCTATTTCTACATCAAAGCCGAATTTAAACATTTTGTAAATAAATAAACTAAAATTATGCTTTACTAAATAAGTAAACAAGTAGCTCCCACCTACACGTGCCCTCCGCGTTGCCAACTTGTTTCAATTAGTACCGATCTATCCAATATTCAGGGAAAAAGCATTTATCAATGAATTTTATATTTCGATACATTTAATATATCGTTGAAATTGATAACATTGTCTCATATTTAGTTTAAAGCTGATAACAGTAAACAAATAAAATTTTCTATTGTAATTGAATGTCTGGTTAGAAAGATTTGACTATTGGAAAATGTTTTAATTGTGCTTAAATACAATAAAGTGCTGCGCTAACTACATAAAAACATTATTTTCCAACTTTCGTGACTATTTCTGTATTAACTAGCATGTAATCCGTGAAGCCGCCACAGCCTTCATATATTTGTTAAACACTTCAAGGACAAGCTTATGCTTGCAAGTGATAGTCTACTCCATACTACAACAATATGTCACCAACTTCGGAGTCCGCAGCAGCGGCTAACAATAGTATCCGTGGTAGAGAGCGTGAAAATGCACACATCATCCAGCAGAGCAACAAGTGTTATGAACACCGTGAATTACAGGCAACTGCTATGTCTGTAGACTATACTGGCCAATGGGTTTTGTTAGCTGGGCGACGTCACTTGGCATTGCAACGCCTCGGCCAGGATGATGGTACACTACGTGAATTCCAAAGAAATTCGAAATATGAAGTGTCCGCAGCGGAATTTGCCACACTACCAAATCGTCAGGAGTATTGTGCCATCGCAGTGAGTAGTCTAATAATGAAATGACAATACTGAATTTATAACATTTTATTGTTTATTATGATTATTTGTGCTACTTTGTTAGACCAGCGAGCACATTGATGTTGTTACATGGGGTGCTGCTGACATGCAACACTATCACTCATTGCGTGGTCACACACGCATGGTTACCGACATAGATTGGCATAGCAAAAATAGCAACCTATTGGTAAGCTGTTCAATCGATACATTTTCACACATTTGGGATTTGCGCGATCCCCGCAAGCCCACACTGTCCTTGAGTGCAGTCTGCATGTGTAAGTACATTTTTTTTTTTAATTTTTTTATTAATGTATGCACAAAAGTACTAAAAAGAATTAATTTAATCGCAGCTGGCGCCACACAAGTTGGTTTCAATCGTGTTTCGGGTCATCTGTTGGCGGCAGCACATGACGGCGATCTGCGCATATGGGATATGCGTAAGGGTTCATGTCCTGTGCATTATATCACAGCACATTTGAACAGGTATTACATACTAAATTATATTATGCATATTAAGTTTATATATTAAATTAAATATAATTATATACTAAATGAAATTATTTTGCTTCCAGAGTGCATGGCATCAATTGGAGTCATTTGCGTGAAACTTGCTTAGCTACTGCTAGTCAAGATGGCACAGTGAAATACTTCGATGTGAATAATCCAAGACGTGCGGAGAAGATTATAACTATGTCGTCGCCAGTGTGGCGTGCGCGTTATACCGTAAGTGAAATTATAATTATTAATTTTACTTTTTACTAAATTTTTATTAAAATTTATTTATATATAAATTTTTTTTAATATATTTATTTTTATTTATTTATTATTTTTTTTTAATATATTTATTTTTATTTATTTATTAATTTTTTTTAATATATTTATTTTTATTTATTTATTAATTTTTTTTAATATATTTATTTTTATTTATTTATTTTCATTTAATTGTGTCTACAGCCAATTGGCAACGGTTTGGTTAGCATTGTTGTGCCTGCCATGGGACGCGGTGAGAATAGTTTATTGCTTTGGAGTAATAACAAACAAACGGATCCTGTGTGCTCTTTTGTTGGTCACACTGATGTGATACTAGATTTTGAATGGCGCCCGAATCGTGAAAATACATCGGAAATTGTAAGTCGAATTAAAAAAAAAATTAAAAAAAAAATAATAATTTCATAAACAATTAGCTCTTGCTCTTTATTACAATAATTCCATTTTATTTACAATTACACTCAGGAACTAGTCACATGGTCACGTGATCGTAGCTTACGTGTGTGGAAGATTGATGATATGATGTTGAAACTGTGCGAACCCGATTTCGATAGCAATGAAGTGTGCGATACACCAGACTCCTTCGCAGAGACACCAATTAAATTTCAACCGATACACTCATCATCTCTGTATCAGCCCACTTTGAGTTTGACGCGTGCTGGTGCCGCTTCGTTGCCCACAGAAAGCTCTGACAGCTTAACAATACCAACCTTATCGCGTTCGCCACCACCGCCCATGCGCAAGGAGGAGACACACATAGCACGTTCACTAACAGATCAGCCGACATGCTCGCTGCATCATGAGTTCTCGCTACTGAATAGAAATATGCCGCATGTGGAGGTCGACAAGTTAGATGCGATTAAGCGTTTTGCAGTCTTCAAGATTTCGGCTGGTGGACATGTAGTGGTGTTGCAGGTTAGGCTTCTCTCTTTCATTTTTTTGCTAGCTTTAAAACATATATACATTGTTTTTGTTTTGGTTTTTATTTTTGCTTTCTTATAGACTGTTTTTCCTACTGAATATCCAAGTCCGAATATTGGACCCGAATTCTCCTTTTGCGATGGCACCACACTACACGAGCAGCTGTCTGCGGTGCTGCTGAAGACACTCAAAACGAACGCTTTGCAACGCGTTAAGAAATCACGCACTTGTGTTGAGCAATGCTTGCGCGCATTGGTGGGCGCCATGAAAAAGGTTTGTACGCTTGAGTCAATGCTGTGCTCTTATAATATCCTTTTTTTATATTCTAATTAAATTGATAACTATTTCATGCGGAAACAGTCTGTTGGCGGCGTTACCGACAAGTCTCAACTGCGTTTGCAGTCGCCACGCTTAGAGGGTGCTTTGAGTGGTGCTCTACATGACGCCTGCATACCGTACCCGCGCACATCGGGTGTCAATTTCAACACCACAGGCCTTTTGGTGGCATTCGCACAAGCGCCGACTTCCAAACGCCTTACATTGCGTCATCAGAATACAACTCCGCGCACATTTTCCGCCATCAGCGGTGGCGTGCTCTTGGGTAATGTTTTGTATACGCATCGCGATTCAAATGCCTCCTTTTATCTGCAAGATCGCATGAGTGCGAAACATACGAAAAATCGTTCGATGCAAAAGCAAACCAATGCCACGCCCATCGTGCACATATATGAGGCCTGCAAGCTGTTGAATATCAGCTGTGAAATGGCTAAAGAATTCTCGCTGGACAAGCGTAATTTGCGCGCTACGTGTCGTCGCAATCGGCAAGTGTGCGAAACATACGGACGTTACGATTTGGTGCCAATATGGACGCTCGCCGAGCTGATCGCCAAACCGAATATACCGAATGAAACCAAATACGAGACACTCTTCTATAAGGACCCGTTCAAGAAATTTCTACTCGAGGCATTAATTATGCATTTTGCGTGCGCCGGTGATTTACAGACGGCCGTTATGTTGGCATGTCTCTTTCACAAATGCCCCTCCACAACCGGTGAATTGGGCGAATTTATGATGACTACAACACAAGGCTATCAGCACAACAACAAACTGCAGCAATTGAATAATACATCGCCCTACCACACTGTGTTGCCAATCGATTACCAGGCATCACATCCGAAATCGAACTCCTCACTGACGGTCAATGTGCATTTGAAGCAGTTGCGCAGCAATTCGTGGTCGGACTCTCTGGATTGGGTGGACTCGAAATATTGCAATTCAGATTCGTATTCATGTTCGCTGATAAGACGCACGAAAATGCCGTTATTCGACCACTTCAAGAAGGTGTACGCGGACATATTGTTCGGCTGGCAATTGCTGACCAAACGCTCACTGGTAATATAACCGTCAGAAGTTTTTCAATTGATTGGTTATCTTGACTTGCATTACGCCATTTTCAGATACTAAAGCATACAATGTTCTCACAAAGCCAACCGCATGGTGTTGAATTCGTCACCGAGTGTACCGGTTGCAATAAAATGAAGCGCACACACTCGTGTACCAGCTGCAAACGTCCAGTGCTCTTCTGTCAGCTCTGCAATTTGCCGGTGAAGGGTGCCGCAAATGCGTGTCTGGCTTGTGGTCATGGTGGCCATATGGTGCACATGATGCAGTGGTTCAAGGTGAGTTGCTGGTAGCTCAAGAGCTCAAGCTTAAGATTGTTGAAATTTCTCTCTCTTTCTCTCCCTCCCTCTCTTTCTCTCGAAATTCTGCAGAAACATAGCATTTGTGCCTCTGGCTGTGGTTGTAACTGTTTGAAGCAGACTGCCACTTTGCTGGAGCTTATGAATTAATGGATTTCATGCAGAATTTTTTTAATTTTATGTGACATTTTATATAAGTGACCAAAAATGCCTTAAGTAGACAAATGGCAAACTGAAACTTGACTTCGGTAAGAGCAAATTCTATATTCTATATTATTCAATGATTCTATGTACATATATTGTAATTGTTATATGGACATAATATTCCTAGCTATATATCTTATATTTTCCGATTTAAGCGATTTTCATAAATGTTAAGCTATTTTTTCTCTGTCAAAATGGCTCTCTCTCGGCGTATTTAATATGACTTTTTTAGTTGCAAAGGGTTCTGAAAATGCAAAATATAGGTTAATGGACGAAAAACAACAGAAAAAATTGTTTCACTAACTTGAATTTCATTAGAATAGCCGAACTAATGGAAATGGACGTTAGCGAATAGCCTAAATCGCGGGGCAACTCGAGCTCTTCGTCTACATTAAGGGGTTAGGGGTAGTCAGAGACACGAAAAAATGAGAATGTTCAGTAATTTTTTTGGTCGTAAGTAATAACATGGAAATATTAGACAATGATTTGACTTGAAGTCACGAAAATTAAAAAAAGAAGAAATTTATATTTTCCCAAGTTATAGCTGTGTTGACCCAGTTCCAAAAAAATCCTTGCGGTGACAATCATAAGTCTTTGGAGATTCATCTTAAATCAATCGGATAAGACAAATTAGTTTAAAAAATAGTCCTGGGCTTGATGAAACCTTTTTTTTTCAAAAATTAACAAAATGACGGCCTCAAGAATTTTTTTTATATTTTCGGAATAAAATCGACAGTTAATTGGTCTTAAAATTCGAAATTTTTGATAAACAAAAAAACCTCGATCAGGCCCAGGATTATTATACATTCTAAAAGCTGTATAAATTTTATTAAAATCTACCGAGCTGTTTTCGAGTTACAGTTGTCACCAATTCAAAAACATAATTTTGAGAAAAATGCATTTAAAGTTTCACCCGAGCGTTTTGGAGTGCTCAAGCGCTCTTTGTTATTTGTCGAATAACTCGAAAAGTAATTATCGGATTAACTTCAAATTTTCAGAGAATATTTTTACTATACATATATATACAAAAATGCAAAAACAAAAAAATATTTTTTGAAAATCCTGACCCTCTATGCCCTTAAGTGGGTTTTCGACCCTAGAAGGTCGTTCGAAGGATCGGTTGTATATTTTATACTTTTTTCGAAATCGAAATAAATTCGAAATTAATTTTTTTTACTTAGCGCCAAATATATTTTATTAAATAATAATACTCCTATACAATATAACACATCTTAATAAATAGTTAAAATACATTTAATTTGTACAACAATAGTTAGATAAAATTTGGCCACAATTAGTACAGTCACAGTGTTTTAAAAAATATGGAATTATAATTTCTAAGACATTAAAATATTTAATCACAAATACACGAACTTTTCATACACAAAACTGTTGCACATACATACATACAAATTTGGGATTTTTAAATGAAAAAATCACTGGAAACTGACCGTTGGAATGTTTTGTAATCACGAAAGAGATTTTTAAGTAATTTTTTTTTTGAATAATTTGAAGTTGAAATTTCGAGTTGTTTTGCGGATCATAGCATGTTTGTATGTATGTTTGATTTTTCTAAATAAAGTATCATTCATCCAACAAACACAACTTGAAAAAGTTGTTAAAAAAAGAAAATCATATTATCCCAGTCATAAGATTTCATATAGTGACGTTATAAGAAATCAGATAGTCTTCATTTCTTCAATAAAGCTTGCAGGCGTTAACACTTTTGGCAAGTGTATGTACTTTAAGCGAATGGTGCACTAGTTAACATATTTGTAGACGCTTCGTTCTCCTCATCGCTGGCATTCTGATCGAGCTTCTCAAAGCCACCACGCTTGCCACGATCCAACAAGAGGCCGCCCAATTTGAAACCCTCTGGCTTGGAAGGGAAATCCCAGGCATGACGACGATTCTTCACACCGAATGGCAAACAACCTATAAGTAGTTACAATAATTAAACGAAAAGCGAGTTGGTAGACTGGAAGCTGCATTACGACAAGGAAATACGAACAAAAATTCAAAATTACATACACTTTAGGTACAAACTAAGGAAATAATTTTTAAACAAAATATAACAAAAATAAAATACAGTTAAAAAAATTTTATTATCATTAAATTGTATAAAGGAGATACTAAAATTACAAGATCGTGATGCTTAATATTAGAAGCAAATAAAACAAAAATAATAATAATAAATTTAAAAGCTTAAGTAAAGTCTGCAATTTGAGTACGCTAACACATAAAGCAAAAAGTTTAAAATAAAAAACATAGAATGTAGTATAAAATATATTAAGTCCCAATTTTTTTGAAAGTTGCACAAAACAAATTACATCGAAAAAATATAAAAAATCATGTACACATAAAAATCATGTACATACAAGTGTATAATTAAAAAAATATTGAAACACTAAAGTGGAGAAGGGATACAACATCGCATCATCAAGGGCATTCATCACACACATTTTGACTGGAAGCGACCAATTTGCGATACACCAATTCACTCGGTGGACCAACACTTAACGATTCGTTACCTCGTTTGCGGCGACGTGCTATAATGAATGCCAGCATAAATGTAAGCGCGGCAAAGAGTAACATTAAAGTTGCCACGAGTATGGCGGTGCCACCGGGATGATGTGCTTTTGTTGTTGTATTTGTTGCGTCCATTGCGTCATGGCTGCCTGTTGACAGCATAGCACCTGCTGCAGTATTGCCAGTGTTAGACACGTTAGATTTAACCGAAATACCATCCACTTGATATTCGGGACCGGTGCGACTCAATGTGTTGCTGCTACTAACCGCAGACGGTTTTACAGCTGACAACGGCAACGATTTGGCAACGGTTTTATGTAAAAATTTGTGTATACGCATCGGATTCAATTCGGCGACATAGATTTCATTGCCATCTTTGGTGACTGCGACATCATGTGGATTTGAGAATTGCATATCATTAGGACCGAACTTTGAGATCACCTGTTTGGTACGCATATTGAGCACATAGCCGCGTACTTCGTTGTAAGGTTGCGATTTGAGACCCAACTCGCCGACCGGTCCATTAACAACGACAAGTTGACCACCTGTAAGCGATTTACATTTCATATTATTTAATAAGTTAAATGTTAAATGCTTTGTCATTGACAACTCACCTTCTGCTGGCGTATAATCCATGCTAAACAAACGATCGCCGACGATTTGACTATGATATTGTGAATGGAATGTACCGTTGCTCCAGTAGAAGCACTGCACGCGTCCATTTTCACGATCAGCTGCGCAAATCAATTGCTGTTCGGGCACAAGTGTGAGCGCATGTGGTATGGCGAAGTAGTTCTTTGGCGCCACCTCAAAGGATACGCCTAAATTCACATTATTACCAATAAGTACTGTTATGTTCGTTAGAAAGTGATTAATTGTTGTATACACTCACCAGAGAAAGAGTTTTGTCCCCATGAAAGAATTTTCTTTCCCTCGCTGTCATATTTCAAAATACGTGCATTGCAGTAACCATCTGCCACGAAGAAATCACCATTCTCAAGCACAGCAACTGAAGTGGGCTTACAGAATTTCGCATCACCAACACCGGGTTTAAAGGCAGTACCCAATGTCATCAGCGGTTTATCATTAGAGCCACGTGGACCAAATTTGAATACTTGATGCAGCGCCACATCGGTGACCCAAGCATTATTTTCATGATCGATTGTCAAACCATGTGGCATGTAGAAACTAAAATCAAATATATATATATATAAGTTTATTGTAATATAATAATACATATTTAATATATTTTGTAACTAATGCAACTTACAGCCCCTTTCCCCAACCATAGGCGACATGTCCAGTTTTACGTTCTAACGCCAATATGGTATTATCGCGTATGGGTCCTTTTTTTGCTTGTTGGAAGACATTTTGGTTGTCGAACGTATTACCATCCCATATGCGATCTACACGATGAAATATAACAACGTTGCCTTCTTTGTCAAAACTAACCGCACTCACGGCACCCAATTTAAGCTCATCAGCTGGCCATGCACTTTGATACACATAGGCTGCAAACAAGTTAATAGTTCATTAAACATATGTTAAATACGGTATATTGGTGTTACTCACTTGTATTTAATTTCTCTATTTCCTCTTTCACATCGATTTTCTCGGCTTTTAGTTTAGGTGGTTGTGGCCAACTTATATCCGCCGCTGAGCCGCCCTGCATAATCTGTTGAATGCGTTTATTTGTGCTTATACTTGTGTCGTCCGACGAGAGATAGCGTTGTATTGAAAGATTCTGGAAATTTAGCATATATGCACATGCAATTAGTGTGTAATGAAGTAAGTAAACATATAAAGTTGTTTATTAGTTTTGCGATTTCTTATTAATAAGCAATATAGGAGTTAATAAATCAATACACAAACAAAGGCTGTTGACAATCAGTGGTCTATCGTATTTATATGAAAATATAAGTAATTTACTATTTAATAAGACTACTTGCTGCATATTTAAATATATACAAATTTTCAGTTTCTTCCCCGTTGAAGTAGTGACGCTGTTAGTTATAATCAGTTCTGCAACAATAGCGCAACAGCATAATTCCCCACCCTAACAAATCGCTTATGCACACATGTAGAACTTCTTCTTCACACATACAACAACAATAACTAACATATGCCAGCAAAGTATATAAAAAATGCAAATCTATAATTTGTTATTATAAATATAGTTTAACAGGAAGTTTCAATTGCTTACCTCATCGCTGGCAGAGTCGGCTATACAAAACGCCAAAAACACTAACGAAATGCCGCAGGTAGAACGCACAAAGTTTGAAGTGATCATTTTGGCCACTTGGCTTCTTTGTCTCTGAATGGTTTGATTTTCGCCCGTTTGCACTGCCTTTGAGTATGTTTGCGATTTATAAATAACGAGATTCACAGCAAAAAAGACAACTGGTATTTTCTAAATAAAATACGGAGTCTTTTTTACATTATTAATTTTATATGAAATAAATAAATGCAAAGATGACAAAATTACTGTATACGTCTGTAAACAGATGTCACCGAAGTGGCGATGATAAAATTTTATCGATTTCAATATGTTAAAACGATATTTTAAAGTGTTTTCATTTGTTCTAAAGTTTTCAAACAATTCTTTTATTTGAGAAACTTGTTTCTTTCTTTATGTCTTATAAAAATATATGAATTGGTAGTTTGAAAACGAATAAGAACTCGTTTAAATCACTGTTGAAAAATATTATAATGACAAATCTTCACATATCTAAAATAAGGTTGCCACTACACGCCTGCAAGGCGGAGGTAACAACTGCACAAACACAATCAAATTATCACAGCTGTTTACACATCCAATTACACATTTACATTTGTTTACAATTTCCAATTGAATGGGAGTAACCTTAAGTTAGAACGAGACAAAATATCGCCACTATAAGCATATTGATATGATAACATGCTAAAAGAGGACGGATGAATGCCTACATCTTTTCAAGAAGAATTTGCATTGTAGCGGTAAATGTCCATTTTGTGCAAAAATTTTGCCGTTTGAACAGATAAAATTCTTTTTGTTTGCATTTTATTATTAAAATTAATTAATTTTTCTTCAAATATAGAAGAAATACAAGGAAAAACATTTGCACAGGTGAGTGTGATTTGTGTTTATTAATAAATTTGTGTTTTTTTTACCAAAATTAATGAAATTACAGGCAAAATCAACAATTAAAAGCCGGCACTCACTATTAACAAAAACAACATGTAAGTTATCTCTAACTTTTGTTAAATTATTTTATATTTAAATAGTAAATTGTGTATTAAGCGAGACTGCTTATTATATAAAGACCCTGTAAAAGAAATAGCGAATTGTGCATTGAGCAAAGCATTGAACGTTTCAGATATATTGAAGGTTTCATAATTTTTAAAATAAAATAATATTTAATGGTGGAATTTTTAATGTACATTTATATACCATATCATTTAATATAAACATTCATGGACATTCTATGTTTAAATGCCTCTTTATAATTTGAGCATTGTTAGAGTTTACATTTTAGTTCATTCATCTTTCAGGCGTTAGGTGGGTTTCAGAGATTGAAAACAAGGGTATTTTTACAATTTTCTTTTTTTTAAATATATGTAATCATATATTTCATTTAAACAATCCAGCGTATCAAACAGTATTTTAGCATTTTGTTAATTTAAAAATTCTGGAAACTCAGCCGTTGGCACCTCATCTCCCATGACCTGTCCTAAAAAAAGATCTTGTAGTGGACATCATAACTCATGGTTCATTTTAAAACAATAATCCAAAAATATTTCGATAGTAAATTGATAAATCTAGTTAATGAACGATGGAAATAGTGAAATTGAATTTAATTAAAAAAAAAAAACACTTTTTTGTAAAATTTTCGCAAAATTTTAAAATAATCTTTCTAACTTTTTGAGTTATCGTGTCCTCTGACTTGAAAAATTGAGTTTTCAAATAAATACGTTTAAAGTTTTAAATTCGTACTTATCTGGCCTGATTGGAGAACTTTCAATGGGTAAATCTCTTAGAATATTACTCGGATTGATTTGATATTTTTGTATAATGTTTTAAACATATTGCATTATTTAATAAGACATTTTTTTCCAATTTTGAAATTTTAAAACCCATCAATCAACTACTGATTTTTATATTATTTAGACTTTTAATTTTACCTTCCTCTTCAGTTTCTCTTCGGCTTGAAGTAAAATATATTTGCATATCTCTTTTTCCAATCTTCCACCTATAAGATATTTATGTAGATTAGGGTGGCCCTTAGTTGTATGGAGGATAAAAAAAGTTTCTGGATTCTCGATCGGACCCCCTAGAAATATGAGAATAGCCCAAAAACTAGTATATACAAAGTTTTGGGTCAATCAAAAAAGGTTTAGAGGTTGCGCAAGGAGCTTGAAATCCTGAAAAAAATAAGAATTTTTGCCAGAGTAGGTGTAAAATTAAAACTCTACTAGGAGCAACTCGAGAAAAAGTTGGCGTTGAAACTATAGCGGGAGGGAGTTTTTGTATTTTGGAATAGTAAAAATAGTAAAGAATTTGATTTCTTTTAGAAAATTGTGAAAGGTTAAATATTGACGTTGGTATAGATGGGCTTCAATTCACAAAGTCGTCCAAAAATTGTGTGTGGCATTTAATGGGTTCTATAGTTATTGATCTCAATATCAGTCCGTTTTTAATTGGCTGCTTCTAAGGTACGAAATAAACCAAATCACCCAGAAGATTTTTGCGAAGGGTATGTTTTCAGAACTTTATAGTATGAAAGGGATTAAGAATCATATGTACACTGGATTTTCGGTTAGTTCGGGATTTTCGGTAGTTTCGTCCTTAAGAAACTTGTACAGAAATCTCTCGTAGCGCTCTCCAGTAATCAACTGAGTATTTAATCGCTAGCAGACTTGTACGGAGTTGGCTTGATTTTCGGGTACCTTTATTAAATCTTTTTATAAACATTATCATAAAGAATTCTTTTTAAATATTGTTACTTACTCTTTTCGAAAAAAATATTTTCTTTTAAAACATTATCCAACCGTAGAAGAGTGTTTTAAGTTTTTATTTGTAATAATTTTATTTTATTTTTTATTTGTTTTTTTCTTACAAGAATTTTATATGCACTGGATCTAGTTACATTTAGTTGTTAGTTTTTGGTTATATTCCATAAATTATTTCTTTTTTGTGTCAAATAAATTTGTCTAAGCCAATATTTGAATGTTTTCCAAAAAAAAAAGTTTAAGAATTAATATTTTTTACATTTTATTAAGGTGTCGAGCACAAAATAGATTTGATAATAGAAGTCAGTCAATTAATTTGCAAAATATTGGCAAAGTAACAAATTTGAAATAAAAAATAAGTTTAAAAAACTTAGTTAATGTATGACTTTGTCAATATTGTATAAACATAAGAAAATTGTTTTACAATATTTACTACATACATGTATGTGTATGTATATATACTATTAACGTTTCTTTACTTACATTTTGCTATGACTATTATACATATGTATGTTTTTGTTGAGTTTGTACAACAATTTAAGGCAATTTATATGTATTTATGTATTATCTTTATTTTTATATGCATGCATATGAGCTAAGGTATTTATGTATGTGTTTATGTAACTACGTATGTATGTATGTATGTAAATTTTAATTACTTTTATTCATGAATTATTTTGTTTAATACAATTTTAATACACAGTTGATATACATATGTATGTTTGTATTTTATGTATATTTTTTGTTGATTGAATGCTATTTTGGAGATAAATATAATAAATTTATATAATATATACATGGGTATAAGTAAGCATTGTATAAAGTTGAAAAAAAAATTAATTATATCTACATTCAAAATACAATATACATATGTATAAATAGATATAATAACCGTATATAAAAAAAACTGATTTAATAATTCTAAGTATATATGTATGTATGTAAATGTTTTTATATTGATGATTGTTATGATAATAATGCACAGGTGATTATTATCAACAGAATAATGTTAGGCATGTTATACGTACATAATATAACTAATTTATATTTAATATAATAGAGTTTAAAAATAAAATTTAAATTTGTACATATATGTATGTATATGCATAACGAATAATGCCATTGCACTGCAAAATATTGCAAATATACTAAAAAGTTATATATATATGTATAAGTACTTATATTTATTTATTTTGTTTTATTTTTTAATGTAGTATGTTTTCTACATATGCATTTTACACATTTTTAATATGTCTTATTAAACAATCATTTCTTATTATTATTGTTTCATGCTTTTGGTTTTCTATACTCTTTTCATATAATTAGTACTACAAAGTGTAAATGTTTTTGTTTCAGATATTCTCTAGACATTAGGTACTTTCAGTTAATTTTTTTTTATTTTTCATAAGTCTAAATACATTTTTTTTACAAGCAGCTTGTGTTTTTTTAATGCATTTTACAATGATTTTAATGCCATAAATCAATAACAAATTCTATTCAACAATTTTAAGAAATTTATATAAAACATAAGCTCACATTAGTCAGGATTCAAATAACAACAACTACTTGCATTTTATAATTGGATACACAGTAGAACTTCCATAACTCGAAATTCTCCATAAAATTATTTCAACTCGAACTTTTTATTTTTCAATAAAATTCAAATTTCATTCCGTAACTCGGAAGTCGCTCTCACTCAATGGTTTTTTGTGGATCATGATGATTCGAGTTAGGGAAGTTCAACTGCAATTCCATAAATATACTTTTATATATTCATTGCACTCATGTTGTGATGTTTTTGTATTATGAATTCAATTTCAAGTCTGTCAAAAATATTTCGAATTTATATTTATAAAAGTTGGGTTTCACATAATCCAATTTTTTTTTGTTTTGCGCGAAAAATTCTTATTAAAATATATAAATTTATTAATAATCTAAAATATTTCAACAATATTTATTAAGTAAAAAGTGATGTAGACAATTTTTTTTAAATATCTACATATATACTTGATTTTGAAATAAAAAAATTGACGGATCAAGTGTAAATTTGAATTAAAAAATTTAAAATTTTAAAGTATAAAAACAATTATTTGAAAAAACTTCGTTATGTTTGAAAAATATTCAATATTTTAAAATTTAGTTATTAAAAAAAATATTTAAAAAATATATAACAATAAATTTGAAATTTATTTCTAGATTTGCAACATTATTAAGTATATATGTATGTATTTTAAACAAATTCAGAAAAAAATGTATATGATCTCAATCTCTAAAACTCATTCTTTTTATCCTAAAAAATATTTTGATTGCCTATAATGAGTAATGAACAATAATTTATTAATAACTATAATTTAATAAAAATTCTAATTTATTTTTAAAAATCTAATGCATAAGGAAATGAGTTAAAGCATTTATAAAATTTATAAAATTAAATATTGCAATTTTTTGATTACTAGAATTACAAGAAAAAGGTTCTCATTTACTCTTCCTTTGTGTGCATTAATTTCTCTTGATTTCAATTTTCAAAAGAAACAATAAACATTCGCCAAATTGTGTGTCAAACTATTACAAGTGACGACACAACAGTACAGTTCAGTGTGTGATAGCGCGAGTTAGAGATAGTACGAGAGAATGAAATTTTTTTTATGTAGCTGCAGACCAGCTACACGCTACTATTTCGGCGCATCAACTGTTAACTCACCTAAACAGTTGTGAGTTACAGAGATCTCGTGCTAAATAATTTCCGAAAAAACGACAAAAGTCGACAATGATACAGTTATGTGCGCTAACATAAAAGTGTCAAAAAAATTATTTAACAAAAGATGTGTTTAAACCATATGGGTTTTTGCTCATTATAAACAAGTCAATGACGCCTAATACTAGGCTTTAAGCTGTATTTACACACTGATGAATATGTAGTTGCATGCATTTAAATTCCATTTATGTACATATGTAACGGTTTACATAAGTTTACAATTAAATTTGTGTATAAATTAGTTTTTTTTCATAAATATACTAAATAATCACATAACAAACTAAAATCACCTGCGCCGCACTCAGTAGCTGATTTTCTTGCGCAGTTTCAGTTTAGTTTCGCGCTCGCGCTCGACGGCCAAAACCGCCGCAGCTGCATAGCGCGCGCCACTGCCGCGCTGCAAGTACAAGCCATGCGCTGTATTGGCCGCCGTCGGCGTCGGTATACCCGATGTGGATGTCGACGATGCCGATGAGGCGGTGGATGACTCGAGCATGGAGTTGTTGACCGACGTTGGTGTCGTCACCGCCGTCGCCGATACATTTGTTAAGTGATGGCGCGTGCGATAGCCGCCAACATGTGGCACCGTTCTGCCGCTACCAACAATTAACTCAGCACCAACGCTTCCACTGCCAGTGCCACCACTTAGTTGGCTGTTGTTGTTGTTGTTAGCATTAGCGCTCCCACTGGCGCATGTGTTGCTGTTCGCCTGCATAGTTGCATTGTTGTTGCCGGCTGTTTTGCGCAACAGCTTCGTATTATACTCATCGCATTTGTCCTTTTCGAGGCGCGTGCTGCTCAGAGAACGTTTGTTGCGTTTCGTGATGCCCGTCGGTATGCCAGTGGGTGAGGCGCGCGCAGCGTTTGTTGTTGTTGAGGAGGTTGCGGCGGTGGCTGATGTGATAAGCGCATCGTAACTGCCACGTCCGCTGCCGCCAATGCCGCAATTGTTGTTGTTGCTATTCAGCCGGTTTGTATCTAAAGGCGGTGTGGAACGCAAATTTTCATTTAATTGTACATTAATAGTGTTATTATTATTATTGTTGTTGTTGTTGCTATTATTATTATTATAGTTGATATTTTGCTTATTGGCATTGTTGCCATGTCTATGATGATGTCGCTGATAGTATATATGCGATTTAGGTAGTGAAGTCGACTGTGTCACTTTATTATGCGCGAACGCATCGCCGCCCTGTAATGGATTCGAATTTAGATCCAGCGTTGCGGAAACGGAACGCGCGCCACCAACAACACCAGCACCACCACCACTACAGCCAGCGCCACCGCCGCCGCCAGCGTCTAATGGCGTGGAAGCCGCCGTTGGCGTTGCGCTCGAAATTGTCGGTATGGCGGACGCATCACGATAGTAACGCGCGGTTACCGCCGTACAGGGCGGCTCAACTGCCGCGCCGACCGCGGCAACGCCTGCGCGATTGTAGCGTACACGCGAGCGCCCACGTAGCGTCATGTGATGATGTGGCACGCGTGAGGCGCCACCGCGCGACGGCGGTATAGTGGCGCATGAACCAATACCGCTGCCAGCGCTACTGCTAGCTGACGCTGTTGTTGTCGACGCGCCGCTCACATCAATGAGCGCCGCGCCTGCGCGCACCACCGGTATTTTACTCTCATTTATGCCGGCTGTCGCGACATTCGATGTCGAACTAATCAAAGTGTTGTTGTACGTTTTCGTTTGTTTATTGAGACTGCTGAGCGTAGGCGCGGTGACATCATGATGATGATGGTGATGGTGGTGCTGTTGATGTGGCAGTGCGCAGCCGCTGCTTGTTGTCGTTGCTGTTGTGTTGTTGTTGTTTGTGGCTACATTTCCTATTGCGCTGTTGTTGTTGCTATTGTTATTGGTCAATTGTTGTTGTTGTGCTTCCGCTTTGCGTAAGTGCATAAAACCCATTCTGTTTACACATATTGTTTTTGGTTTTTTGTTGTAACGTTTTTTATTTCGGTTAGGAAATTGTATAAATTTGTTGTAATCGGTGCGTTTTCGATTAGTATTGGAACAGTTGTGTTTAAAGTAACCCCGAAAATACCGTAGAATATTTACAGTAAAATATGTATGCACAGGTGTTTTGTAGTAGTTTGCGCAGAGGAAGTAAAAGAAAGAGAAAAAGTAGAAGAATATCTCTGGATTAATTGATTTTTCATATACGATTGTTTTCTACTATTATTCTAATTTGGTAGAAACAGTGTTGCGTTTTTAAAAGATAAATCTGATGATCACAAGGCTTGATTTTTGATAAAATGGCGTTATTTAATATGCGCCTAATTGTAGGCAACACTTTGTGTATCAATTAAAATTTCAAGCTTATATTGCTATTGCTTTCAAAAGTCTAAAAAAATGAAACAATTATTTTTAAAATAAATTTAAATATATAATACGCCTAATTGTATGCTACGTTTTTTTATCTATACGTTTTTTATCTATATATTTTATATATATTTTTGGTTATGTTTTTCTAAATATTTAAATCTCAAATTATATTTATTAAATACAAAAGCAACACTGTTTCAAATATTCTCATATATAACGGTTAAACAACCTTCAAAATAATGCTTTTAATGAAAGCTGTCATGGAGAAAGGGAGGGGAGCTTGGTAGGTGTGGCAGGAGCAAGGAAGAACCAGGGGGCAATAGCACAAACTACTTACAAAAAAGAATAATCAAATAAAAATCAAATGCACGCAGACGAGATAGCCATATGTACAAATATACTGTATAGAAAATAAAACTTCAAAGAGCGGGAAATAAAGAATTTATTTACAAAACACAATTAGAGAAAACAGCAATTCCATACAAACTCAAATGCAGAGGCGATTCAAATAAAACATTTGCCAAAAAGTATGCAATGCCGAAACTTTTTTGAAGGAACGAAAAAAACAAATTCATAATTTGGTTGCGGTAAATAGATTTGGTGTTTATTAATAATAATATATAATTGGTTTTTATTTGATTTTATAAAAGTATTAATATTTCATGCAAATAACGCTTAACAATAATATATGTATGTAAATATTAATAGTTTTTAATTTTTGTTTAATGCTATTGCTTAGCTGCATACAATAATTAACTAAAACTATTTTTTTTTATATAAAATTTAAGTATTTTCTTTTTTTAAATAAACAAAAAATCTGGCAATATTGTAAGGCATTAAGAATTATGACTGTGTATAATTTAATTACATAGTTACAGCTATAATTAGTGATATGTATATAGTAAATAATGTTGAAAAAAATCTATACTAGCTGCAGAAAATCGGGAAGATTAGAATTCGAAAAAAAAAATTTATATTTTCGAAATATTAAATTATTGATTATAGGCTCGACACTTGTATTCAATATAAATAATAATCGATTTTTTAAAAGTGTTAAGTTTGCTAGAAATTGATTTATAGCCTTTTCACACAGAAGCTAATTGTTCAATTAACCGGCCTCCACTCGATTAAAAAGCTGAAGAAAATTGATTTACCATACAAATTTTTAATTGAATACATTAAATTTTTAATTGAATAGTAATCGACTTGAAAATGAAATACAACTCTGCGACAAGGACCGTATTTGTAATTATATATACGTTCTTTGTCTGCGAGTTGTTGTTCCAGCTACACGACAGTAGATGTCGCTGTTAAAAATAGCAATCAGCTGATGAAACTTATCAACTTCTTATGAAAAGCAAAAAAATAAGTGATAACAGCTGATCGGTTATCGAGTAGCCGGCAGTGTGAAGGGCAAGATCAAAATTTTAATTGATCAATTAATTTGGCTGTGTGAAAAGGCTATTATGTGAAATGGTTGTTAGGAAGACCGGAGCCAGATAATTATTAATGACTGAAACTGCGGGCATTTAGAGCAACAAACATTGGTAGTATTTTTCCAAATTTTTAAAAATATATTTTTAAACAAATTTTGAATTTTTAAAAATATATTTTTGAACAAATTTCGAAAAATTAAAATATATTTTTAAAATATTTTTTGATGAAATGAAAACAATTAAAAAAAAATCTTGATTTATGCAATAATTTTTTTTCAACTCAATATTTTAAAATCTATTTTTTCCAAAAATAAAACTCAAAATCTTTGTATGGGCTCATTTGGAAATTATTATTTGTTATACAAACATATTATTTATTATAATTTTTTATTATAATTAGCGATATTTTTTTTTGTTGCTAACGAAAGCGTAAACATTTTTCATATTGACAGAATTCTCTTTGTAACCATTTTTTCTTTAGCCACATTCTTGAAATGCCAATTTGTCGTCCTAAATTGCGTGATGAACGTGTTTCACGATTAGTCAAATGCTTGTTATTACTAATTTTCTCATTTACCGTTAATGGTATATTTAACTTGCTGTCATTTGTGCGTATTTTTTTGCGATTATTACTGGAATTTTGCATAGACTTGATTGCGTAATAATTTTGCTTGTTCAATTTGGATTTGCAGTCATCGCGGTTGCATTGTTCGTTTGTTCTTAAAAATTAAACCGGCCGTTAGAATACGTAATAGGCTTAAAAATTAAGATATAGAACGCGATAATCAAGTAACTATATAGGATACTGTTATAATTAGATATTTATGATTCTGCTTATGTGGGTGTTGACTAATTGCAATTGTTTTTTTGGTCGATTTTGGTATATCGTTTATGGATTTTTTGCTAACTTATATTGTTTATAAGCTGTAGAAAATGAATTTTTATGTGTTCTAGTTTCAAATTATTTTCAAATTAACCTAATCGTTTTAAAAACGATTGGACTATTATTTTTAAAAAGTATTTTAAATTGCCTAAAGTATATATGTATGTATTAAACAATTAGCGTTGCCAACGGCGTACTAATTGTAATTCTAAACATACAACAGTGCTGCCAACTGCACTATGATGATAATTTATGAATATATAATTTTGCTCAAATTGATTTTCTACAGCATTTTTCGTATGTTTGACTTTAAAACGGTAATTTTAATAAAAACTAAGCATATTTTTAACAATAAAATATAAAATATGTATGGTTGATTAAAAATTTGTAAAAAATATATACATATTATGCATTTATTTATATACAGTATGCATGTATATTTAAAAAAATAAGCTTCTTAATTATTACTATGCAATAATTGATTAAATATTGTATAACTTAGCTGGGCGTTTTTATTAGACTGCCTTATTAGTATTGGAGTGTGACTTTAGTGGAGTGTTTTTGTTGTAATTATTATTGTACTTCACCTAATATTAATATGTTATAGCATAATTATTGCCATTTAGTGTTTTTAAATAAATTATATAGCTACGTTGGGGTAAAACAGAAATCGGTTATATCATTGCACAGTTACGCTACGAAAACACAAAAACATTTACATTAAAATATCGACACATTGTTTTGTATATTAAAGGCACAAATAATAATTTTTTTTTACATAAACCATATAAAAAAATATATTTAAAAAAGGTTGCAATTTATTATTTTAAATTAAATTTATTTTTTCAATAAAATAGTTTTTAAATTAAATTTATTTTTTTTTTATTAAAATTTTTTGTAATTAAATTTATTTTTTTCAATAATTTTTTTTGTAATTAAATTTATTTTTTTAATAATATTTTTTGAAATTAATTTTTTTAAATTAATTTTGTTTTGACTATATAAATATATAGATTGCTTTAAAAGCGAAAATTAAGGAAAATTTAACTTAACTGAAATTAAAAATTATTATATAGTTAAAATCTTTATAAATCGCAAACTAAAATATTTGAAAATTTATTTAAAAAATAACTTTTTTTTATATAAAAGAATGTTACTTGAATTAATCAGGGGTGTTGTGAAATCCTCGACAGATTTGCTGAATGTCAGAATGGCAAACCAATTCAGATTTTCAATGGTGTCACAGCATCTGATTGGATTTGCAGCTTTTCGAATATAAGCAATATCAATATTCGAAACAGCTGTGCCACTATTTATTCGTGGGGCAATATTAAGAAGAAATTTTAATCACATAATGACTTCAAAATATTCTTTAAACGCGTAAAATAGAATTAGAATTATAAATTATTTCAGCTTTTATTTTAATGTAGCGCAAATGAGAATAGGAAAATTATAGGTATACAGTATTACACTTTATGTGCGGGGGAAGTCAAAAGTGGTATTTACATATGAGGATATTTCCACGATCTATCTATTTTCTATTTTGTGAACTTTTTAGAATATTTTGATTTTTCCCGTTATAGCCTTTTCACACAGCCAAATTAATTGATCAATTATTTAATTTTAATTGAGAATCCGGGTTTTGCCCTTCGCATTGCCGTCTACTCGATAACCTATCTACACTGTTCTACACTTTTCATAAGAAGTTGGCAATTTTCATCAGCTAATTGCTATTTTTAGCAGCGACATCTACCGTCGTGTAGCGTGAACAACAAGTCGCAGACAAAGAACGTATATACAATTACAAATACGATCTTTTTCGCAGAGTTGCATTTCATTTCATTTTCAAGTCGATTAAAATTTAATTAAAAATTAATGTAAATTTTTATTTTGTATGGTAAATCGATCTTAATCAGCGTTAATTGATCAATTAGCTCCTGTGTGAAAAGGTTATTAAATTCAATAATTACTCCATTTAGCGTACGTATCTCCCCTTTTAATAATAATTATATTTTTTCTAAACGTTTTAACGCCAAATAAAAATAAATTTGAACAAAATACTTCAAATCTGTCAGCCCTGAGGCTCTTGGTTTGTTTCTGATAGTAAAACCGATAAAATTGATTTCTAAGACACCGAAGACCAATAAAATTTCTGATTAGAACATCAAACCAATAATATCGGAATTCATGACACGAACCAGCATTTTTTGTCGGTTTGAATGCTGATTCCGACAATTATCAGATTCCACAACAACCCTGAATATTTTTCGTATATGTATATTGTTAAT